>JAXQQM020083936.1:0-202463 GCA_034641835.2 Pinus albicaulis
TTAAGGAATAGATCTCACTCCCGACACATTCGTCGATGATCTGGTCGATAAACGGAGTGGGATAATTATCCTTAGGACAGGCGCGATTGATATCGCGATAATCCACACAGACTCGAATTGTACCCTGCTTTTTATCAACAAGGACGATATTGGACACCCATTCTGTAAGGGGGATAGGATAAATAAAACCCGCGTTCAGAAGTTTTTCAACTTCTGCCTTGATGGCGGCGGCTTTCCGAGGATGCATGGGACGTAGGCGTTGGCGCACGGGTTTCGCACCTGGGTAGGTTGGAATCTCGTGCACGACAATGCTCGGATCAATTCCCGGCATTTCCTCGTAAGACCATGCGAAAACATCTCTGAATTCTTTGAAAAGCTCAGTATAGACTTGAATCTCCTTGGGAGAACAAGTCACACCCACATGAATGTTCTCAACAATCCCCGGTTTAACAGAGATGTCGATTGGAACAGTTTGAGTAATGTTACTTAGATTACCCTCCGAAAAGACCTCGTGCATTAAGATCGGTGTTTGAAGAGGAGGGGAAGGAACCTGAGTAGCATAGCGCTCCAGACAATCAGTCATTGCCCCCAAGCTGGGCATAAACGAGGAGCGATGATTTCCATCGCCCCAGGGCAGCTCCTCAAGAGACATAGTTTCAATGATAGCCTCATCTGAAGGAAAAGTCTCTCTAAGAGGATCAGGTGAATCAGCCTGACCAAGCCAGGGGGATTGCGAGTAGACGTCAAGAGCCATGCTCATCGGAGCATGCTGAGGAGGTGGATGGTCCGATGCGGCAACAATCTCACAGTAGCTGATCTCTACTGGCGTTAAAGGCATGGATTCTCCAAACTCATATACCTGCTCAGGTGTAGGAATAAGCCAGGGGTCATCAGTCCTGGACAACATGTTGACTTGAGCGGTATTCGGTGGCGGTGCGGGGAATATACCCATGAGAACAGGGTCCTTGAAAAGACCAGGTCCTATGCTGTCTGGGGGATTCGGAATTTGATCCACGTATGGCACATTGTTCTCAGAGCTAGAGGTGAAAAATGACAACTGATCTACCGTAACAATCTTGCCCTCATGGGGGAACTTAATGAATCGAAAGACAGTAGACGGCACGCAGAGCATGGCATGGGTCCAGCTGCGGCCAAGAAGTATATTGTAGTTGAGTTTCGCGTCAACCACTTCCACTTCCACGTTGACAGTTTTTCCCTGTAATGTGATCGCAAGACTCTCAAGAACTCCCAGGGGTTTAGACTCCCGACCATCAAATGCCTCAAGGGCATTGGGAGATGACGACAAGGCTGGAGAGCCAATGGCCTTCCAGCAGGTGGAGGACATAACGCAAGTATATGCACCCTCATCTACGACGGCCCTATGAATGTTGAGACCGTTAATCCCGACTTGAATGACCAAAGCGATTTGATGTGGAAGCCGGGGAGTAAAGTTCTCCAGATCAAAGGTGAGAAGGCTCGAATCGGCGGGATCGATACCACCGATGGCAGACAGTAAAGCCTTCCGTTGTGAAGGACAACTTTGAAGAACCTCAAGTGCAGACATGGCACATGGCGCCTGTGCCAGATCCTCAACGATACTGTAATGTTGAGCGGCACGAGAATTTGGATTGTAAGAGGATCTTCGAAGAACACCCTTGGGAGGTGGTTTCACAACGGGTTCGGGAGTCGGCTTCTCGATTTCTAATGGACCGGAGGCAGGTGGGGGAGGCGGCCCTTCCGCAACTGCCTTCCCGGGTGCCTGCCGCGGTTCATTGTAATCCTTCGATCGCGTAGCGATAGTGATAGGTGCATTAGTCTTCATCATGAAAACCTGAGACCCAAACGGTGCAGATGGTGACGCCTGTTCGACCATCTGGGTCTGCTGAGATGGAAATGGCTCTTTTAAAACAGCCGGAGTCCCTTTTGAGCCTTTAAGAAGTTGACTAATTTCGGACCGTCGTGGACAATCCTTAGTGTAATGGTCACCTTCACAGATGAGGCAAGGAAATTTCGGCTTACGTTGGGAGCCATCCTCAGTTCGAGTTTTAGATTCCGGTTTTGGGGCATCAGATTTTGATTTGCCTTTGCCCTTCTTCTTCCCCTTGGAGGATTTGTCCGCAGGATTGGCCTGGACGGCATTCACCTCCGCGGTTTTACCAGAATTGGATGAGGCGGGATTAGCAGAGGTATTGTTGGAAGAATTAGCCTTCTGCTTCCCATTCGAAGACTTCTTCGAATTTTGAGAAACGGAACCAATGACACCATCCACCGTAGGGGTGGGCGGGGCCTTTTTGGCTCCGGGCCGTGGAGCATCAGGCAGGATGTCATAAAGCGTGCCAGATTGCGAATAAACAAGATCCAAGTACTGGGCACGCGCGATAGCTTGTTCCTCCGTCACACACGCTCCCATTGCGATATCCTGAGCGATTTTGTTCACAAAGGAGGTGGTGAACCAGTGAGTCAAAATCTGATCAGGTATGTGAAACTTGATCAGTCGACGACGGTGCCGCCACTCATGGATGTGATCCGAAATGTGAGTGGCCGAGTCCTGCTTCAGGGAAGACAGGAGGTGCGTCCCAGTCTCATACCGGACTGGTAACTGGAAATGCGTGAGGAAAGCCATAGCTAACGAGTTGAAATCCTGAAAAATACCATGGGATAGCTCTATGTACCACTTAGCAGCAGCTCCTGTTAAAGTACGCTGGAAAAGACGTAGACGAATCGAATCGTCGGTCCAAGAGTTAGACGAACACCAGAGGTGATACGTCATCACATGCGCCTGGGGGTCTTCTCCAGCTTTGCCCTCAAACTTGGGACAGTCACCTGGTATCTTGGTGGGAACCGGAGGCCAATATGGATTATGAGAAATCGGATCATTGGTCAACTTCGAAATGTTCGGCAGTTCCAAGGTAGCCAGGAATGGCAATGGAGGGTTAACTACCATGCCAGTCCCAGGATAAGGTCCGGTACCTGCGTTCCACGATGGTTGTGAATATCCCTGCCCCCATGGGTTCTGTCCCTGAGGATTCTGACCGTAGGGGGCATGGTTCGTGTAACCAGACTGATTTGGTTGCTGGTAACCATAGTGTGGGGCTTGATAACCAGGGTTCGGGCCCTGATTAGGTGTCTGCCCTGTATAAGCAGCGTTTGGATTTGGCTGCTGAGCGTAGGTAGAACCGGGTGGAGGAGGAGGATACTGAGAGCCTCCAGAGTGGTTATAGTTTGGTTGAGACTGACCATGAGGATAATAACCACTCTGAGGATGAGTAGACTGCTGATAAGTGGAACCCTGCGGAGCCTGGTACGTAGGGCGCAGCTGGTGATTTGGCTGCGGCATTGAATGAACAGGCTGTTGAGCAGAGTGAACGGAATGAGAGGGCTACCCTGAATGAACAGGTTGACCCGAGTGAGGGGGCTGGCCTGAATGACCAGGCTGGCCCGGGTGACCAGGCGGTGTTGGTTGCGTAGGCTGACCTGGTTGTAAGTGAGCCCCAGGTTGTGCCGGATGGGTCGGCTGGCCTGGAGGCGGGACACCGGGCTGTACCGGATGAGTCGGCTGCCCTGGTGGAGGAACAGGACCAGGTGCTTGCTGGAAACCAGTTTGACCTGAAGCAGAACCATAGGGTGGTCCTGGCTGATATGCAACGTTAGAAACAACAGGATACTGCGGTTGCATTGGTAAAGACGGTTGGATTTGCCCCCCAGGACCATAGGCCTGTCCCGGTTGATACCCTAGCTGAGGTTGAGCAGGTTGACCAGCAGGGCTATAATATGGTCCTTGCGGATTGTATAATGGCCCTTGCCGGCCCGCAGGGTAGCCTTGATTAGGCTGTCTCTGTGGGTCATACAAATAGCCAGGTTGGCCCGCAGGTTGGCCCTGAAAGGGTTGTCCCTGGGGGTTGTAAGCCTGGTTGTATGGTAAACCTTGAGCATATAAATAAGCCTCAGGATCAGGAAGGCGCAAAACCTCCCCATGCTCGTCAAACTGACCTGGGAACATATACACGGGAGTGCCATCCTGTGCATAGTGCGAAAAGAAGGATCGATAAGGATCTTGGGGAACTTGTCCAACTCCGGCGTTCGGCTGCTGTAAAAACAACCGATACTCCTCCGGAGAGATATTCTCCGGTATAGCAGTAGCTAGGTAAATGTCTTCAGGAGTTGGCCCAGCCCTAGTAGCAGATGCTGAGACAACAGAAGAAGAGGCAGCCACACAAACAGTGGGCCGAACGGGAACAGAAGTGACGGGCGTCGAAGGGGACACCCCGGGTGTAGTGACAGCTGGCCTCGAAGCAGGAGATGATATTCCCATAGAGGCAGCAGCTGAAATGATCTGACCCAGAGATCTGTATCCCTGTGGTAAAGAAGGACTGGCTGACGACATGGTAGCCAGCTCAGAGTCGTCTCCCTCAAACAATCTACGCGGGATGCGCTGATAGTCGTCAGATGCCGGAATTTCCTCACTAGAATCACTCATGGTTGATCCTGCCGTTAAATCACGCAGAAGACGGCGAGGACTAGGAGGAAAAACAACAGCAACAAACGGTGAACCCGATGTAAGAGAAAGGAAATCAGCTCCTAATCTCAATTCAGACACAGGGTCCGAAAAGGGCCAATTGAACTCAACTGGTCCTCCAAAGGGTTTCTCGGCGAGAACCGGTCCCCCGTCAGGAAACTCGGAAACAACAGGCTGCTGTGGTTCAACAGAAGGCTCAAAAGCTTCTGAAGAATCGTCCGTGTAAGGACTACCAGTAGACGAAACCGATGGTTCCGCCACCGTGGCAAAAGACTAGAAGAAAAGAGCAAACACACACACGGGCTGAAAATGAGTTAAGACACACGATCAAACGGTCAACAAGCAATGTCTAAATAGGTGTGAAACCGTGGGCGATTAATTTTACCACATTGGAAAGTAAGAAATTCTACCGTTTCATGTTTCAAGAGTCGAGAAACGATAAAAAGATGACTCTATCTCTTTCAGAGTTGACACAAGCGTGAAAGGACAAGCGCTTGACGGTCTTTTCAAGTTTAGGGAGTCAGAAAAGACCAAATGACTGCTCAGGAAAAACTAGGTACAAAGGGTGTACCAAATATCCGTGAACTGCAATATACACCTTGGTTTCAAAAAATGAAACAGAAATCGACCAAGGACTTTCCGTACGTGCAGGTAGTCTCCCCGAATGCTGTGTTCGGTGTATCACGGGTATAGGGCGGCAGACTCGGCTTCCCGTGGATAAAGGATTGAAAACCTATAGGGGTCTCCCTTTATATACGCGACGGTACGGGGAGCACAAGTCCGTACTAGTGCTGTCTAAAGCCAACAGGCTAACGACAGCTGCTAGGTTTAACGACGCCGGAACACGTCTCTAGCCTAGACCCTCTAAATATGTTTCGTTAAGTTCCAATGCTGCCTTAGGTTAATTGAATAAATTTTACAGTTGATCTTCAATTAAGTTTCAATTTCCAGGCCCTATCGTATGTAGTGTCTCCTAAATGCAAAGCTATATGCCACAATGCAACATTTCGTTCGATGAAAACTAATTAGAGAAGAGTTGAGAGTTTTTATACAAACGAAATGAACGGAAACCAAACAATGAGCTCTATAATGTAACTAATGCAATTGACAACTTTTCATTCAAAACACTAATCACTAGCGATATGGAAAAGATTACAATTTGCACTAATTAACAAAAGCAAAAGAGATTTTTTTTTTGATTTTCAATGTTTAATGGCTAATATGCACTAATCAAACTTGAAAATGAATGGAGCAACTTGAGAAACGATATTCAAGAGAGCGAAACAAACACATTCCACTCAACAACACAAACAATCAGATCCCCAAATCGACCAAAGTCTCTCAAAGCAAGAAAAAGACTCAAAAGCTTCCAATGGACCGTGTGATCCAAGTCCAAAGCAAGACCAAACGAGTTTCGAATGAAGAAATGAACAATCACCCAAAAATCGCAATGAAACAATGAACAACTACTCAGAGAATGTGGAGAATCAATCAGATAGTTGACAGGACAATCCAAACACCAAAACTCCCAAGGAGGGCTCGATACACCAAGCCACTAGATGACCTAGGGCTTAAAACGTGAAATCGGTAGATAGAAGAAAACAACCAAAGGACAGAGGTGAATTCCCAGCCAAACAAGACTCCAACACACTCAGGTAGTCAGAAAATCAAGAAGAAAAACACTGATCAACTTCAGAGAGCTCAAAAATGTGAAAACTCAAAAAAAAACTTACAGGGGTGGCGCGACTGTAAGAGTGAAACTGGCGCCAGAAGGCGATTGGCGCGGGTTGTACAAAGGCAACATGCGCCAAGTGGCGCGACTGTCGAGTTAAAAACCGCGCCAGTCGAGTTTCTCAGCAAAAATTAAAAATAAGCTACTCCAGAAACAGACCAATGCAAGCTAAGCAATCCAAGAAGCAAAAACACACAAAAAATCCAACCCAGAAGGTTCATCAAGCAAGGAAAAACAAGATACAAACGGCAAGGCAAGACAAAGACTCCAAGTCGTTCAGTCCGTAAACCAAACCGGAGATTGACTGAAGTAGCGTTGATCTACTCCGCTAATGCAAGGCAGAAGCGTTTCGAAGGCTATCTGGCTGTACTTCAGGCTCCGTCTAAAGTTTACAAATCAAACAACAAGCTGGATCCCCAGCGGAGTTGCCAATTTGTTGAGGAGGTAAATCCCCTCTCCAGACAGAGGCGATCCCTACTAGCCCAGCAGGGGTCTAGCAACAAACAAACAATGTCATGATGCAGGTTCCTAATTACGAATGAAAAGGCTGGAGATAGAAGCCTACCTGGATTCCAACGCTAGGATCTGAAGAAGAAGCGTCCCCGTTCCTCAGCCTTGGCAGATCACAATCCCTCCACGATCTTCGCGGATGAACACCTGCACATGGAAGAAACGAACAGATACAAGCATAGAAACCAGCATACGTAACTAAACATCAGTCAGAAAGGACATTACTCGCATTATCATGATGGAAAACGGAGTGGAACCATAATCATAATCATCTATTAAATAACCAACGAAGAAAGATTACAACCAAGTTCTGACGTCGCGGTCTCCTTCGGATGGGTCTCCAGTAGTCCACGTCTTGCAAAGCTCGCCAAGGAAAGGGAAAACCTCTCCAGAGTCTCGTGACAATGGTCTCCTTACTTGAGTCAGCCTTAAGGGAAAGAGAGGGTGCTTTACAACACAAAGGCTCTTGGGAATATGGAGATTCAGAGCTTAGGCACTTCAAGACTAGCTAGCCATTGATTTGAGCAAGCTTTTATAGATGGGGAAGGAGGAGTTGGGATCCCTATTATTATGGGATTGGCCCTATCAACAAGGAAGGTTCCATGGGAGGTGGCAAAACCACTTTCCTCCATAGAACTCCCGCAGCCAACCTCCCAACTCAAGATAGGTGATGGTTTGTGAATTTGTTAGAACTCAACTTCCGCCATCCATATTTAAAAAACAACTCCCAAATTGGGTGGCGCGACTACGGCTCTATGACAGAGCGCCAGGTGGCGCGACCTCTTTGCATTGATTTCCCCATTGGCGCGAGTACTGAACTGCTTGCCCGCGCCAATGCCAAAAGGGATGTTTTTCATGACTTTTGCAAGGAGATGTCTCAAGGGAAAATGAAGCTCATGTTCAGAGGGATGCATTGATGATGATTTCAAGGCATGACAATGTCCACAGGTCACAGAATGGGTCCTCCATTGTAGGATGGGAATGGTAAGGACGGTGACAAATTACCGTGTAACAACAAATCTAATAGAAATAATTCTAGCTAACCTTGGCAAAAATGAGATAACCTGTGCTCCGTTACCAACTTTATCTGAATATGGGCAAACTAGTTTTGTTGTGCTAGATCCCTCATCAGTGTTAAAATATATGTGTTTAGGATTGTCCTAAGTTAGCCAGTTATGTGAGGGTTTATGTGTCAAGTTTTGTGTCTTTTATGAGCAATTTCTTAAGTAAATTAGCTCTTAAAAACACATGTACAGTAAGCAAATTGCATATAAATAACACACAACAAACACATTACACAATAGCTGATAACAGAGTCCACCCCTTCTAGGCTACATCTCCATGGACTTGCTTCAACTGGCCAGGCCCTCTTTTAATTAATGGTGAATTATCTGATTACATGCACCTACATTGCTCCAATGGCTTTGCAACCTACTCCATTGGATTCAGAAGACCCAAAAAACTCAAAATAAACTCTTCAAAATGGTCTTTAGATGATCTAGGCATGGCCTCCCCTCCTGGTGGCCCTAAGCTTCTTTAGTCTTCAAAGTGGAAAAATCACTTAAACAAGTGCTCAAACGCCTTTGAAACCTACACCATCATGCTCAGAGCATCCAAATCATCTAGGAATGACTCTTCTTGAGCCAAAATTGGTTGAAATATGCCAAAGTTATGGCTTTCATTTTTTCCTTTGTGGAAAACCTCTCTCTCTAAATCTGGAGAAATCCTCAAATAAGTCCGTTTAATTTTGGAGGCAAAGTGTTGGATTTGGGGCTCGCCATTTTCTCCTCCATATAAAACTAGATTTTAATTAACGTTAAGCACATTTAAACAAATCCGTATTAGAATTTGATTAACACAATAGCTTAAGTGCCTAGTGGTTTATTAAACCATATTTAAACGTTAATCTATCACATTAGAGACTAAGCCCTCCGCCTACTCGCCGCATGCCCAAGTCGGGGGGGGGGGGGGGGGGGGGTTGGCCCCCATTTCTGTCTACCCAAAACATTACATGACTTTAAATACAAAGTACAACCCTTTGTTATTAAGATATAAGGTGGAGGTGTGGCGGTATGCGTGATGGTTAGTGCGGCAGACGTCATGGGTTCAACTCTGACCTACGCCCAGCGATACATAAAAAATTTCTCCTCGTCATACTTTGGAATTCGACCATTATTAACCACATTTCGGCCTTGGACGGGGGGCACGTAGCGACCTATGTGCTTGCCACGTGTCAACACCTAATTGGCTCTTCATAGACCAATAAAATTGTGCCATGTGCCCAAAAATTCAGGCCACTTTGAAATTGACAAGTGTCATCACCTCATTTTCCTTTTAAAACCCAAAATTTTGACCTTTGACCCTGTTTAACCCCTTTTTTTTTTAATTTCTTGTTTGGCATGGTGAACAACAGGCTCTAACTTTCACATATGGAGTCAGTTTTCGATGAAACGAAGTGCATTGAATTCCTGGCGATGAACCCTATCTAGTTATTCTAGTTTGGTGCAATTATGATCACTTATAATTTTTTGAAAATATTTTCCCCCAATCCAAATTCTGATCACTTCATCTTCATGAAAGATCTACTTTGTTGCTCATATTCATCCTCCAAGGGGTTGAATGGTATGGATTCTTCATGTGGTCTTGATATTTGTTCTTCTATCATAAACTGGTATCCCTTCATCTTCCCACTTAATGACCTCTTCATGGTTTTAGCTTCACAAGTTTCTTTTAGCATAATCTCCTTCAACTCCTCTCTGAGCATCATCATGTCATGTTAAGATATAATACCTATAATTTATATCCAATCATGACAAGATGACATTAGTATGGAAACCTCCTAGTCTATCTCTCTGCATGCAATGCAACCACTGATTTGGAACATGGTACTGGACTAAGGAGGAGGCTCATGGATTGCATAATGCGCAATTATGGAGGAGGCTTGGTCAGCAGATTGCATAGTTGTGTAGTTTAAGGACTTAGGGAGGAATATTGATGACTGAGACTGTGCAATGCACAACAAGAGACTAGATGTGAGGCAGGATTGCACAATTTATGAGGGAAGGGAGGGAATACTTGGGAACTATGATTGTGCAATGTGTAGTCCTTTGAGGAAGGAACTGCGCATTGCATAGTTCCAAGAGGCAGGGATGCATTCTTGAGGCTTTCCACTGTGCAATGCGTAATTTAGGGAGGTTAAGTGAGTCTAAGTTGATCGAGAAAGATGTTTTACAGAATTTTACTAAGTGTGGGATTGATGAGGCAGATATGAAACCATGATAATACTTAAACATGATCACACAACAATAGAAAAAACAACATTGAACACTCAACACCTAGAATCAACATGGTCCCATTGTTGCGACGACAAAACATCACTTTCCCCGAAGTGTGACACTTAAGATGCACTTTGCGACGATAGTGATGACACTAGTACAACAATTCTCAAGACTTCAAGAATATGTCTTATTCATGTATTTATGATGAATAGGGCATAAAAATGCAAGAGAATGCATTATAAATTCCTTTCAAGTGTACAATTGACTCCCTTTGACTACATGTGACACTTTATATATGATTTGCGATGATAGTGATGACACTAGTATGACAGTGGATAAAACTTTGAGAATGTATCTAATACAAGTCTATATGATAAATAAGACCCATTGAGACTAAATTTTCCCCTTGAAATGAACCATAACTCCGCATTTTGCAATGTGGGACACTTCCCATGCCAAAAGACAACACTTGTGAAAGTAAGAGAAGAGTGCAAATGACACTTGCGAAGGTTTAAAGAAAAGGAAAGAGACACATGGAAATGTGAAGATAGCATGAAACTGACACTCATTAAAGTGAAATAAAGCAAAAATGAGAGTTGCAAATGTGAAAGAGACACTTGCGAAAACAAAGGTGTGCTAGAGCAACAGTTGAGAAACCTCACTATAATAGAAGTACATTTGATATCAGAGTGAGGTATATTGTCAATGGAAAGTGTGCAATGATTGTCAACATGTGCTTCATAGTATATTGTGCCTATGGATTGCATAGTCACTATCACCAATGATTGCACGAGCCTTACCTTCAAGGATTGCAGAATGCCTATCTAGGACTGCATAGAAAGATGTGTGTTTGTGAATTCATCAAAGATTGAACATGTGTGAGCAAGTGACTTTGATACTTGGAATAAGACTTAATACTTTTTGAAACATTAGAATTGTTGAGATTGCAACAAGATTATGATCTTAGTGGAAAGAAGTCGCCTTCACTAAGTGGGTCCGCAGGCTATTTTCGGCGCACAGTCTATTTTTAGACTATGTCTATTTTTAGACATGTCGATCATATTCTATGAGTTGCAGGATGCTATTTGTGGATGGTTGGTCAATTTGGAAAAATAGATGGACTTATATTTTTAGACATACTGGGAGGAATCTATTTTTAGATTGCCAGTCTAAAAATAGATATGTCGAATATTATTAGCCCTTAATAATATTTGGACTATAAACATTATCTTATTCTCTTGGAGCACTTCAGTTAAGTGCACAGATGTGGCACAGGAGCTGACAGAAGGAATTACGCTATTCCTGAGGGTTAAGTGGAGATATTTCATGGAGACTTCAGTTAGAACTCATGTGACAGAGTTTGGTGGAGTTATTGAGGTAGTTGGTGGAGTTGTGTTCAATTTAACTCAGTTAGACACAGTTGAGCTAGTTGTATCTAGTCTAACTTATTGATACACTAGTGAGAGTGGTGTGAATTAATTATTAATTAATTCACTAATTATTAACTCATTAATCAACTGAAGAATACATCAGTTAACTATAGTGCATGGACAGTTTCAGTGGAGACCAGTGGAGAGGTAGGTGAAAGAGCAAGTAGACTATCAGTTGTGACCATAGTGGTGCATGATCTTGCACCACACATTGATGGAGATGCCAATGGGGATTGCGCAGTGAAAGCCAAGTGGATTCGAGTTCATTCAGAGCCCATATTTAGTAGGGATTGCGCAGTAGAGGCAGGCTAGCAAGTGGCAGTGGATCGGTGCATGGATTTGCTAGATCAGGACCTTATTAGTGTGTAGCGATTGGAGATTGTACTGAGAGCTTGTGAGAAGCTTTGTATGATGATTGTTACATGATCTCTATGACATATATTATACAGATAGTTGGGGGTTTTCAGCTTTAAGCTTTCCCATAAATCACTGTGTTAATGTGTGTGAATTTTTATGGTTTTAATGTGTGCATGCAATTGATTTAATTTCCGCATATGATGATCAATGGTGGAATAGATTTTGTATTGTGCATGAAGTCAAATAGTGTATGATCAGGAGAATATTAGACATATAACATATCAATTATATAATTTCTACATGGTATCAAAGCATTGATCATTGGAGCAATTGCAAATCATTGAAGCGGTTGAGTTTTGTGCTGGTGGAATTTGAATTTGCAGTAGTGTTTTCTTGGTGTTGAAGTTGAGATGTCTTTCAACTAATTGCGACTGGAATATGCCTTGAGGGAAGCTCAATTATATTGCAGAAGGATGATGGAGGCATGGAGGATAATGGTTGAAGGAGTTCATAGATGCAGAATTCCAAACCTCGCTCTAGCGTATGCCGCCGCACTTGACGCATGGCAAAGAAGACAACAAAAAATGTCGAAGGATTCTCGTGGAAGGTGTGAAGGATCACATAGTGTCCAAATTTCTTCATGGAAAAGCTTCTCCATTCTTGATGTGGAAAGCTTTGACATCCTTGTTCCAAAGCAAGAGCGACTAGAGTGTTGGCGCTCAAGGATAAACTCAGAAACATAAATATGGAGAAAGGAGACAGTATTCCCAAGTACCTCACGAAGTTCATCCAATGCAGGGATGAGCCGGGAAGTGTGGGGGTTACTATTTATGATGAGGACTTGGTGAGCTTGGCTCTCCTTGGGCTTCCAAAGAGTTGGCATTCCTATCAGGACTCTGTCAATGGTCGGGAGAAATTGCCAGGATGGGAGCGACTTTGGTCAGATCTTGTGCAAGAGGAGATAAGGCGAAGTACCAAGGACAGATCTTCATCAAAGAACTCAGATGAAGAAAATTGCGCTTTGGCTGCCAAAGCAAGGAAGGGGAAGAGAAAGAAGAATGCTTCTCAATCTGGTGTGAAAGGAAAGAAGTAGGACATGTCCAAGGTGAAGTGCTTTCACTGTCACCAACACGGACATTACGCCACTAATTGTCCATAGAAGAAGAAAAATAAGCAGGCTGCTAGATCTGTAGCTGGAGAGGCCTTAGCCTCGCAGTTTGAGCTGGATTTTTCGTTGATCGCATGCTTGGTCTCAAGTGTGATGGGTTTAGTGTGGTTTCTTGACAGTGGTGCATCTTTCCATATGACCGGAGACAAATATTTGTTTACTGATCTAGATGAGAAGGATCTTGGAGTGCACATTGAGATGGGCGATGATGGTAGATACAGTGCGACTGGTATCGGGACCATTTCCTTTGAGAGGGAGTCTGGTAAACCTTTCATATTGAAGGATGTCATGCATGTTCCAGGATTGAAGAAGAATCTGATATTTGTGGCCATGTTGGAAGACAAGGGTTATGATGTTGTTTTTAGCGAGGGAAAGGCTTTCCTGCACAGTAAGACAACTGGCCAAACTAGGAGGATAGGGATTCGAGTTAAGAACCTTATCGCCTGTAGGTAGATGGTCGCTAAAGAATGGCGGTGCAAAGCCATAAAAGGAGGGCGAGCCTGATGAGGGCGAGTCAGGCATAGGAGATCGGGGCCATCTTCACTCATGGTGCTTTGAAAATTTTGCGTACAGATTTCTACCAAAGCTTTCCAATGGTACACTCTGGCCACGATCAATGCAAGGATGTACTTTGGTGGAAATTCTAGAAAAGCCACTCCTCACGAGAAGGATAGTCAATGCCACTTGAGAGAATTCACATACGTGTGTGGAACCTTCTCGCAGCTTCGACAGCAAAGCACAGGCATTATGTGATATTTGTTGATGATTTTTCTCGTAAGTGCTGGATCTTCTTCATGCAGAAGAAGAGCGAGACATACTCAAAGTTCTGTGAGTTCAAGGCACTAGTTGAGAAAGAATCGGGGAAGCAGGTGAAGGCTCTTAGGAGCGACAATGGTGGTGAATTCATCTCTAGCGAATTCAAGGACTTTTGCAGCGCAGAAGGAATTCGAAGAGAGCTCATAGCACCTCATAACCCACAGCAGAATGGGGTTGCTGAGCGGAAGAACAGAACGATCGTGGGTGCTGCACGGGCGATGTTGCATGATCAGGGCCTTCCCATACACTTGTGGGTTGAGGCATGCAATACTGCAGTATATGTGTAGAACCGTTGTCCTCACAGGATACTTGGCATGAGTACACCCGAGGAGGAATTTTCTTGGTCAGAATCCTGATATTTCCCATTTGAGGATTTTTGGTTCACCTGTTTACATTCATGTGACAAAGGATGCCAGGAAGAAGCTGGAGCCGAATGCAAAGGCTGGGATATTTTTGGGGTACACTGATATGCCTTACAACTATCGTGTGTATTTTCTAGGCAGTCGCAAGACTTTTCTGTGACGGGATATCAAATTTCATGAGGAGAAAGCCAAGAAGTGTTTGCTTGAGAGGGAGCCACACTTGCATGCAGATGAGGAGCTATTAGTTCCTAAGGATGAGCCTCAGGATGTGGATCAACCACAAGAGGAGGTTCATGGAGTGAAAGAAACCACCATGCCAAGCGCCAACCATCGCAGGGCGAAAGCGCACTAGAGAAGCCGAGCGGCATCGAATTCGATGCAAGAGAAGATCGTAGGAGCACCTACATCACAAATGCTGGCATGCAGACAAATACCTCGGTCGATATGGATACATGGCTCTGATGAGCAAGTGTATCGTGATAGAACCATCCTCTTTCGAGGAAGCTGTGGAAGACCCTGCATGGGTAGATGCCATGGTGGAAGAGTATGATTCGATTGTCAGAAACAGTGCATGGGAGATTGTCCCAAGGCCGGAAGGGAAATCAGTGGTAGGTTCGAGATGGATCTACAAAGTGAAGCAAGCAGCTGACGGGAGCGTCGAGAAGTACAAGGCAAGATTTGTTGCCCAGGGCTTCTCACAGATTGAGGGGATCGACTATGAGGAAACCTTTGCACCCGTCGCAAGGTATTCTTCTATACGGAGCATCCTAGCTCTCTCAGCGCAGATGGGTTGGCACATTCATCAGATGGATGTGAAGACTGCATTCCTCAACGGAGTCATTGAGGAGGAGGTGTACATAGAGCAGCCTGAAGGTTTCAAGATCTTTAGCAGCGAGTCACATGTGTGCAGGCTCAAAAGAGCATTGTATGGGATGAAACAAACACCTCCGTGCTTGGTACACATGGATCGACAGTTACTTTACCGGACTTGGTTTTACCAAGAGTGAGGCGGATCCCAACCTGTACCAGATAGTGGTTGAGGGTAAGTTGCTGATCATTGTACTTTATGTAGATGATTTAATACTGACCGGTGATGAACAATTGATACTCTCATGTAAGGCTGATCTTGCAAAAGAGCTTGAGATGAAGGACTTGGGCCTCCTTCATTAGTTCCTGGGATTGGAAATTTGGCAACGCAGTGATGGATTGTTTGTGTCTCCAAGGCAAGTATGCCCGAGAGATA
Organism: Pinus albicaulis; assembly: GCA_034641835.2. NCBI lineage: Eukaryota > Viridiplantae > Streptophyta > Pinopsida > Pinales > Pinaceae > Pinus > Pinus albicaulis. The sequence goes on from JAXQQM020083936.1 coordinate 15,413, forward strand.
ATCGGAGAAGTTCAACATGCAAGGTCGCAAGCCTATTGACACTCTCTTCCTAGGTTGAGTGAAAGAGGATACGTCGGCGCAGGTAGTGATGCCGCCACCGATAGTCAAAATGCTTATGTATCTAGTCAATACACGACCTGACATATGCTATGCTGTTAACCAGCTTTCACAAGCTATGGTTAAGCCTACCAAGCTCTTTTGGAAGGCGGGGAAGCATGTATTGAGATATATCAGAGGCACATCGGGATATGGACTTTGGTACAGACAGTCGGATGAGGTGAAGTTGTGTGGCTTCACGGATGCAGATTGGGCAGGGAGCCCAACGGACAGAAAGAGCACATCTAGAGGGATTTTCAGTATCGGGTCGACAGCGTTTCTTGGTACAGCAGGAAGCAGAGATCCGTGGCACTCAGTTCAGCGGAGGCCGAGTATATGGTAGCAAGTTTGGCTGCATGCGAGGCTATATGGATGAGGAAGATCCTGGTCGGGTTGTTCGGTTCACACTTAGATCCTACTGTGATATATTGTGATAATCAGAGTTGCATCAAACTCTCGGTTAATCCAGTATTTCATGATAGATCTAAACACATTGACATCCGGTATCATCATATCAAAGATTGTGTGCAGCTGAAGATCATGTTACTTTCTTACATTCCTACGGAGGATCAGGATGCTGATATCTTGACGAAGGCGCTCACCAGGAGAAAATTCGAATACCATAGAGGCAGGATCGGGGTGGAAGATAATCCCTATCTTGTTGAGAGGGAGTGTTGAGATTGCAACAAGATGATGAGCTTAGTGAAAAGAGTCGCCTTCACTAAGTGGGCCCGCAGGCTATTTTTGGCGCAAGTCTATTTTTAGACATGTCGATCATATTCTATGAGTTGCAGGATGCTATTTGTGGATGGTTGGTCAAGCTGGAAAAATATATGGACTTCTATTTTTAGACATATTGGGCGGAATCTATTTTTAGATTGCCAGTCTAAAAATAGATATGTCGAATATTATTAGCTCTTAATAATATTTGGACTATAAACATTATCTTATTCTCTTGGAGCACTTCAGTTAAGTGCACAGATGTGGCACGGGAGCTGAGAGAAGGAATTACGCTATTCCCGAGGGTTAAGTGGAGCTATTGCATGGAGACTTCAGTTAGAACTCATGTGACAGAGTTTGGTGGAGTTATTGAGGTAGTTGGTGGAGTTGTGTTTAGTTTAACTCAGTTAGACACAATTGAGCTAGTTGTATCTAGTCTAACTGATTGATACACTAGTGAGAGTGGTGTGAATTAATTATTAATTAATTCACTAATTATTAACTCATTAATCAATTGAAGAATACATCAGTTAACTACAGTGCATGGACAGTTTCAGTGGAGACCAGTGGAGAGGTAGGTGAAAGAGAAAGTGTGACTATCAGTTGTGACTATAGTGATGCATTGATTGCATCCAACACTCAGTGGAGATGCCAATGAGGATTGCGCAGTGCAAGCCAGGTGGATTCGAATTCATTCGTATCTATATTCACAGTGGATTGCACAAAGAGAGGTGCTAATGGGTAAGGAGGGATCGGCAGTATGGATTTGCTAGATCAGGACCTGATTAGTGTGTAGCGATTGGAGATTGTACTGAGAGCTTGTGAGAAGCTTGTATGATGATTGTTACATGATCTCTATGACATATATTATACATATAATTGGGGGTTTTCAGCTTTAAGCTTTCCCATAAATCACTATGTTAATGTGTGTGAATTTTTATGGTTTTAATGTGTGCATGCAATTGATTTAATTTCCGCATATGATGATCAATGGTGGAATAGATTCTGTATCGTGCATGAAGTCAAATAGTGTATGATAAGGAGAATCTTAGACATATAACATATTAGTTATATAATTTCTACAAGAATACCATGAAATGGCCATGGGATGATAGATCGCACGATCCTTAGTAGGCTCCAAAATTCAAGTGTAAGCAAAATTTTGGAGGTTGTTGTAATGAAAACAAGTTAAAACTCCAAGATATTGGATTTGATGAGGAATATCTAGAATAGATTCCCCAATTACACCAAAATCTAATAATTCTCGTTATAAATATTTTGCTCGATCAAATAGTTTTAATAGTGAAGGCTTGCTTGGTAATTGTAAAATGTTAGATTCTTCGACAAGTACATGAGATGAGAAACCGAGTCTAGTACTATTTCAATGGACTAAGAAGCTTCACCAGAAATTGTTTCTATAGGTTGTGGTGGAGGCAATTTTAATCTAGATGAATGAGTTAGCTAAGATTTGCATGAAACTTTTCCTACCATTCATTATATGAGGTTGTATTTCTAGTTCCCAGTTGTTGATAGACAGGAATATCCCTCCATTAACTAAGAGATAAATACTCAATGAAATTTCCAAATTAGACATGCTCTCATTTGAGATGCTAGTTTTTTAACATGTGGGCTTGGTTAGCCATTGAAAGAAGAAGAGATATACAAAATTTTTTGGAAAGGGAAAAACTCTAATCTAATATTCTACTTAAAAGACATTTAGAATTAACTAAATGTGTTCTATACAAAATACCTATCTAGTCCAGGAACATAAGACTATTTTAGAAGCTCATACAAGAGAAAATATGGGTTGTTAAGACTATAGAAACAATTCATAAACTCAATAACCTTTTAAGCACATTCACTTCAATTTCTATCCAGCAATAAATTATTGGGATAGATTATATGAGCTCTTATATCGATGTCTTGAACAATTAATGAATATTATCATATTATGGAAAGGAATTTCTCAAAAAATTGGAAAACTGAAAAATCATACGACTCACATAAATGTTGTTATATAACATTCAATAATAAAGGACAAGATCCATCAAAATATCTTGGTCTTTAGATCCAAATTGATAGCAGTATACATTATTGAGTACAAGATTTTGTAACCATTCAAAATAATGGAAAATTTTAGTAAATAATGATTACAACTAAAACTATGGTTTATTTCATGAGTACACCAGGAGGCGCTCGTAAGAAGCCTCATATTTCTCATTTGAAGATTTTTGCCCACTCCGTTTACATTCATGTGACGAAGGATTCTAGGAAGAAGCTAGAGCCGACCGTAGAGGTTGGGATATTTTTGGGAAGTTACACCGATAAACCCCACAACTATCGTGTGTATTCTCGCTGCATACCAAAGACTGTTGTGTGACGGATATCAAATTTCATGAGGAGAAAGCCATGAAGTGTTTGCTCGAGAGGGAGCCACACTCGCATGCGTATGATGAGCTATTAGTTCCTAAGGATGAGCCTCGGATGTGGATCGCCCACAAGAGGATGTTCATGGAGTGGAAGAAACCACTCATGCGGCGCCAACCATCGTAGGGCGGTGCGTTAATTAAGCAAAAGCCGAGCGACCGAATCTTTGATGCAGAGCTACCTTCTTTTTCTTTCAACTCCTTTGTCTTTGATTCTAAAACACTAATCTAACTCTAATATTTACTTGTAGTTTCATTTAATCATGAAATTTTATTTCCTAAAGAGTGACTAATTCTTTTGATTGGTCTTAATATAAAAGAATATATCTCATTTTTACACAGATATTCTATTTCAACTCGATTTGCATTGTGTTCTTCAGTAAGCATAAATATTTTTTGTTGGTATTTCTCAAATAACACAACCTCCTAATTTTTCAATTTATTTTGTAATTTTAAAACTCACTATTTTTCTCTCTTTAGTCGAGTAGTGAGTTTTCTCACCATCCATCTATTTTCATTAGCAAAGGCTTTTGGTGGATCAATAATTTCTTCAACAAAATATTCATTAATTAAATGGGAAGCGATCTACAATACTTCTTGTACCTGGGAGGTTTCCTCAAGTTTCCCCACTTTTCTCTTTCTACCTCTTTCTTTGATTCTCCTCAGGGGGGTATAGCTTACACATGACATGTACATATTTTAGTTTAAATAAGCCAGCAACTTGTTAGGAAGAATTAATTATTGTGCAAGTTAAAACATCAATGTGAGAAATGATCCAACGTACTATATCATAATAAGGAAAAGTGTTCGACCATGTAGTGATTTTGTGTAGGCCTAACTTACTGAGGTTCATGAAATTATCCTTGTTCTCTTCATATTCATATTCAAAATCTCCCTCCTCTAAGTAATTATAAATCTTGCTCCATTATGTGTTGTTCATCCTAGTATTGTGTGAAGTATCTGAGAAAAAGAATAAATTGAAATTCTTAACCTTATCTTCATCTTCAAACATAGCGTGCTTACTTTTGCCATTCTTCACCATATTATGATATATGAACTTACATTTTTGGAAAACAACCCAAAACATAAATTATATGGAACCAATTAATGCAATTTAGCAAGAAAACAAATTATTAAAAGATAAGGGGAATACTTTAAAAAAAACCTTATACCACAATACTACTTTATTAGACTTTAGAATGGTGACTAGAAAACTCCATGTTTTAGTATTTTTCAGAACATAATGAGAGGAAATGAATGAGAAAATTGTATAAAAAGGTTTGATAAATGAATCTTTTAGGTATCAACTCGCGTGTTGCGGGAGCATATCATTTTACTACCATTGAATTAATGGTCGAGTAAATATGGATTTTCTCGTTAATCAGCCTTTTGGGATAATGGGTGTCTAGAGTTTCCAATTAGTCATCAATTGAATATATCCTAATATATAATAGAAATATATCACCTTACAAATGATGGAGAAATATCTATTAAACGAGTAACAATATGCAAGGATATTGACTTATTACATTACTAAGATATTGGATTATTAGATTACCAAGATGTCACAGTATTGAATGATTGGGATTTTAGAGTATTAGGTGATTGGGATTCTAGAGTATGAGGTGATTGGGTATCAAGTTATGCCTTAAATGTAAGCATCAAGCCTTCTCCTGATATTGATATTGGCTTATTGTGTCACCAGGCCATCGAGATGTCGGGTGTCTCGAGATTGGAACATTAAGTGATTAGGATATTTATATTATCAAATAATGTATCGATATTAATGGGACCCATTATCGTGCTTTAAACATGTCCATTGTCTTCTTGAAAATTTCCATAAAGTATCAAAAGGATTATAAAGTAGAAGGATTATAAAGTATCGGAAGATGTTTCTGATTAGGAATCTTTACGATGCCTTTTTCCTTTTCCATTTATAATGGATTATTGGCTTATTAATTTCTAATATAACATCAAAACCTAAGCACTTAATATTTTTCATAATAAAAGTAAAAAGAAGTTAAATCAAAAGGAATATACAAAAGAAAAAATTCTATATGAATCCCATAATTTTATTAAATATATATAATGATACGGGGTTGTTGTACAAGCCACAACACTACTTGGAATGTAGTTTCAAAATGATTATTCTAACCTTAAATTATAGAGTGTTGACTACTACTTCCAAGAAATTGGCTTTATAAAGATTGATCAAGAAACACAATTTACCTATCGCCTACCTACCAAAATTAATGATTAAGGGGGAAAAGTTGTATAATATCTTTCCAAATTATTAAAAGAATGAGATTTTAGTTATGTTAATGAAATAATACGTTTTGGAGGTCTAATATATGATGGAATATGGGTTTCTTCACTTTATCTAATGCATGGGATTTTGCTTCAGGGATAGGTGTCTCACTTTTCTCCCTACAAATGGGTGTCTCAATTTTCTCCTTAGAAATGGGTAAAGAGCTCATATTCCTAAACTTATATGAACCCTACTCGATAAAAGATCATTTTGGGAAAAATTCCTTATTAGTATGTGAATTCATAAAGGTTTGGTTATCTTGGTGGGGAGGGGGGACTTCAATTTTTTCACTTTGTGCATTTGACATTTGGGGACCTATGACTCAAGTTGTTTCTCTCTTGGAATTTCTCATTAGAAACTTGAAACAAGTTAGTATTTTGGGATATTGAACATGCCAAGCTCACCAAAACTTAGACAAATCAAAGTAGTAGATAGGCCCAAATTTCCAAAAGACTTAATCATTTTTTGGTCTCAAAGTATTTCTTGGAGGAGAATTTAAGATCATGTTAAAGGGTATCAATTAGAGCAGATATTTCATCATAACATGGTACTTCCAGAATTGGTTGTTTCATAAGGGAAATAACAAGCCCCTTTAAGTTAAATCTTGAATGACTCAAAGAAAAGGAGTGCATTCGAAACTTAAATAATTTGGTACCTTTAAACAATTCCCTAAATGAATTAGTGACCATCTAATTTCACAAAAATTTGAAAAATTCCAAGGAATAGGAAATTCGATGCTAAAAGGAAATGAGAGAAAGATGATAGATTCCTATTACAAGTAGAAGAGTCCCTAGCCACTGGGCTTTCCTTGAAAGGATTTGGTTCCTTAATGGACTATTATAAGGTCAAGCTTACTCAACTAGAACATAAGAGAAAATCTTAGCTACTCTTCAATAAAGAGAGAGTGGTGACACAAGAACAAGGTAATTTGGTTTGAGGTAGGTGACAATAACACTTAATTCTTTTATCACTTTGTAAATAGTAGAATTACCATAATTTATGTATATAAAATAACTCCAAAGAATGGGACTTAGGACAAAACTTTCTTAAACATTGCATATGAGGGAATTAGTTATTTCAAACTCTCTTCAAAGAGAAATGTCATGACATTGTAGTTTTCATCTTACATTTGAAAAGTTTCTTTTGTAGATTCATGGATCCTAAAGACAACCAAAATCTTATCGTAGATGTGGGAAAAGAGGAATTATAGTTGTTTGTTAGTTATTATGGTTTCATTGAAAAGGATCTTTGAGGGATAATGTAGGCTTCAAGACAATCTAGGATAGTATTGATAAATTTAAAATTATCATTAATAGAACTCATACCAAAGATAGACAACAAATAGACAATGAAAGCTTTCATCCTATCTCCTTATGTAATACTATTTACAAAATCATCTTGTATCGACTGAAAGAAATTATGTCAAAATATGTATCACTTAAGTAGTTTGGATTCCTCAAAGGAAGGAAAATACATGAGGATAATAGTTTATCCCAGTAACGTGTAAAATCTAAGAAACAGAGACCCATTATTTGTTAAAAGTGATCTACCTAAAAATTTAACATAATTAGTTGGCTCTTTCTCCACCACCTTTTCATTCACATGGGCTTCATTTTATATTTTGTAGCATGGTTCGTGGGATTTATTATCTTAGTCTCTTTGTAGTTTTAATTAATTGGGTAGGGTCACCATTCTTCATTGTCAAAAGACGAAATTGGAAGATATTCACATTATCTCCACTCCTCTTCCTCCTTGTAGTTGAAGGTCTTATTACAGCACCTAGGGTGTTATGAAACCAACTCTAAAAAAAGAAGAAAAGAGAGATCAACGCCTTAGAAATAAGCCACTTCGAGGGGTAAACCTCCTTTAAATTACATAAATGAACAATTCTTGGATGATACAAATGACCAAAACCTCCTTCTATATATAGGAGTCCATGGGATCACAATATAATCCTATTCGACCTAACAATAATAATGTAAGGGCACAATAATAACAATATTGCGGTTACAGGGGTACAACAATAACAATAAGGGGGTTACACTAGCAACAATAAGGGACTATACTAGTAATATAGAGACTTAACATGCCACTCTCCTTCAAAAAAGTGTTGTCCTCAACGCTTGAGTAGCTCTGGATGCTTCCGTATAAAATTCTCATCCCCCCATGTAGAATCTTCAGTGGGTAAGTTCTTCCACTTGATGAGATACTCTGAAATTGATCGAATTTGTAGCTGTCAAGTTCTTGTTTCCGTGACTACTTCAGGTTCCAATATGATTTTTCCTTCCTCATCAAGTTCTGGCAATATTGTTTGAACTGGAAATTTGTCCCTTATAACCTTCTTTAAGCATGAAACATGGAAAAATGGATGCACTTGCGAAGAAGCAGGAAGCTCCAATTTGTATGCCATAATACCAATCTTTTGCAACACCCTATAAGGATCATAGTACTTAAGCGATAATTTATTACCCTTCTTAGCTTGCTTGAGGGACATTTGTTTGTATGGTTGTATCCGTAAAGATACCCAATCTCTTACATCAAAACTTCTCTCGCTGCGATGTTGATATGCTTGTTGTTTCATTCGATTTTGTGCCAAATTTAGGTTATCCTTTAAGAGTTGGAGAACTTCTTGTTGATGCTCTATGTGATCTTCCACTGCTTGAACCTTAGAATTTTCTCTTAAAGAAGATGTGATGGATGGTGGATGATATCCATAAAGTACAATAAATGGGGTCATTTTTGCTACAGTATGGAAAAAAGTGTTATACCACGATTCAACGAGAGGTAACCAATTGACCCATTGTGTTTGCTTATCAGATACAAAACAACGAAGATATCCTTCGAAACATTTATTCACTATCTTTTTTTGACATCGGATTGAGGATGATAAGATGATCTATGAGCTAGTTGAGTACCCAAACAAGAAAATAATTCCGTCCAAAAATTTCCAGTAAAAATGGGATCTCTGTCACTTACAATAATCTTTGGGTTTCCATGTAGCTTTTGAATTTTTTCCATAAATGCAGTAGCAACTGTACTTGCTTTAAATGGATGAGATCATGCACAAAAGTGTGCATACTTTGTAAGTCTATCAACTACCATCATGATGACACTCTTTTCTTCGGATTTAGGTAAACCTGTGATAAAATCCATTGAAATCACCTCCCAATGTTGACTTGGAATGGATAAAGGTTGTAGAAGACCCAGGGTCTTAATTGCCTCAACTTTATTTTGCTAGAAAACCAAACATTCTGCCACAAAATTTTGAGTATCAGATTTAAGGCCATCCCAAAAAAAATTCTTTCTTCACCCTATGGTAAGTTTTCAAAAATCCAGAGTGTCCTCCTAAAGGAGAAGTGTGCAATTCCAACAGAATATTTTGTTTTAATTGGGAATTATTCCAAATATATAAGTGATCTTTGTACCATAAGGAATCATTTTTCCAACTAAATGTATCATATGTACTAGGATCTTGCTGCAACTTTTGAATGAGTGTCCACACTTCTTCGTCCTTCTTCCATTCATCCCTTGCTTCGGTTATCCAATCTGGTTGGATAATAGAAATGGCACAAAGAAATGCTTCCACCCCTTCATCCTTTCTTGAGAGTGCATCTGCAACAACATTTAGCTTCCCTTTTTTGTAGATGATTTCAAAGTCATAACCCAACATCTTTGTGACCCATTTTTGCTTCTGTTTTGAAGATATTCTTTGTTCCAAAAAGTGTTTAAGACTATCATGATTAGTTTTTCCCTTAAAGTGTCTTCCCATTAGGTAAGGTTGCCAACATTTCCTTCTCATAAATAGCTTTTTGTAAATACTTTCCTTTGATTGGATGAATTTCAAAAGCAATGGGTCTTCCTTCTTGCATTAAAACAACACCAATTCCATTTCCTGAGGCATCACATTCCACAATAAAGGTTTTTGTGAAGTCTGACATACCTAATACCGATGCTAGGCACATTTCCTCTTTAAGATGTTCCATTAGGGGAATTTTGAGGTCTAAAATGGGCCTCCTCAGAAAAATGTACAACAAAAATAAACTTTATAACAACCAATAGGATTCAAGATAATGATGTCAACCATGGGGGATGATTCACCATTTTTTAAATAAAAGGGTAAAAATATTAAAAAATAATAAAATAATAAAACTACTTTTTCAACTCGTATTTTCAACTTATCTCCCAAAATTTTTACTGAAATTTCGAGCAGGAGTACTCGTTGGATGCGAAATTTAATTCCTCATCCAAGGAGTACCCATGTTTCATACTTTTGATGAACTTTACTACACGAAAAATGAGAAATACATAAAAAACGTGATTGTAATCACGTTTTTTTATGTATTTCTCATTTTTCGTGTAGTAGGACCCATCGAAAGTATGCAACATGGGTACTCCTTGGATGGGGAATTAAATTTCGCATCCAATGAGTACTCCCGCTCGAAATTTGAGTAAAAACTTTGGGAGATAAGTTGAAAATATGAGTTGAAAAAGTAGTTTTTCCATTTTTCCCTCTAAAATTTGATGATGTAATCAAATCTTATTTGATTTTTTCCACTATTATTTTATAATTTCCTTAGGAGGCCCATTTTAGACCTCAAAATTCCTCTAATGAAAAGCCTTAGTTTCTTCAGGAGTCCATGAAAATGCATCTTTCTTCAATAATGTCTTTAGACGTGCTGCTATTCTCCCATAATTCTTAACAAACTTGCAATAATACCCTGTTAACCCGAGAAATCCTTGCAACTACTTTATGGTTGTGGGTACTTTCCATTACTTAATGGCTTTAATTTTGTTAGGGTCTACCTTAACACCCTCGTGAGATACAATATGACCCAGACATTCCACCTCTTGCACTCCAAAGAAACATTTGGATGTTTTTGCATATAATTGTTTCTCCTCCAGTAGTTTGAGCACCCTGTCAACATGTTGAACATGATCCTTCCAAGACCTGCTGTAGATTAGTATGTCATCAAAAAATACTAGCACAAATTTTCTAAGGAAGGGTTTGAAAATGGAATTCATCAACCCTTGAAATGTAGAAGGTGCATTGGTCAGGCCAAAAGGCATGACCAAAAATTCATAATGACCCTCATGAGTTAGAAATGTTGTTTTCGGAATATCTTCAGCCTTCATTCTAATTTGGTGATATCCCGAACGAAGATCCAACTTGGTAAAATAAATTGCTCCATGTAATTCATCCAATAATTCATCAATCACAAGAATAAAGAAATTATCTTTAATAGTGAGCTTATTGAGCTCCCTATAACTGGACACATGCACCATGATCCATCCTTCAGGCACCGTTACCTCTCCTCCAGAAAGAAATTTGACTAGGTTGGAATTATACCATCCCTCTTAACATATCTCGCAATCATACGTCTAATTTTCGCTCTTTTGGACATAAGGATATTTGTAAGGCCTGATGTTTGGAGGAACACTTCCTGGAATCAAATGAATAGCATGATCATGATCACAAATAGGTGGGAGTCCTTTGGGAGTTTCAAACACCTTGGAATGATTGTCCAAGACTTTTTGGAGATTTTGAGAAATAGATGATTTTGATGTTGGAACTTCTAGTAAGCATAATTGTGAAATTTTGCCTTGTTGTTCTTTCTTCAGAAGATTTGTCATGACATTAGAGCTTATTATCTTTCCCGACTTCCCATGTGATACCCTGTAATTCGATTTCCTTTCCTTTAGGAAAAAAATTCAAGAAAAGTTCTTGAAAATTAAAAGCTACCGTCCCCAAAGATTGTAACCATTGTACTCCTAGTACAACATCAACACCTCCCATTGGAATGGAAAGAATTGGACTATTCAATACATATTCCCCCATGTTTAGCTTGATATTATGACATTTTCCAGAGAAATTTATTGTTCCTCCATTTGCAACCATCACTTGACATTCTAGTGCTGGGTATAGGAAATAATTCAATTCCTTAGCTACCTTACAATGGATAAAATTATGGGTACTACTGAATCAATCAACACTATTACATTTTTCTTCTTGATATGTCCTTCTATCTTGAGAGTTTGAGGAGTGGTAATTCCTGCCAATGCATTACACAATATGGTCGGGCTCATTTATTCTTATTCTAGGTTTGGTTCCTGGTGTATATCCTCTTCTTTTGAAGTTTCTTGTTCATTTTCTTCCTCCTCTTCACAATCTATGTAAAATAATTTCTTCTCAACACACTTACGACCTTTAGTGTATTTTCTATCACAACTGTATCAAAGCACCTTTTCTCTTTTTTCTTCCAATTTTTGTGGTGTCAACATTATAGGTTGTGGAAGTCTAAGAGTAGCAACACTGCCATCTTTATAGATGTGAGTGGTAGGCTTCCTTGTCGCCATAATTTTACATTCAATTTTTCTTGCCAACCTGAATGCCTTCTCCAATGAATCAGGTTCCAAAATGTGAACTTCATGTTGGATGTTATCCTTTAAAGTGCCTATGAAGAGATCAATCCTGTGTTCCTCTGGAATATCAGCTACCCTTATATTCAATTTTTGGAAGTCCTCAATATGCTGCCCCACTAAACCTTTTGTTTGAGATTTATCAATTGGCTAAAGAAGGTGTTGCTCTTTGTATCCTCATAATGTGCTATCATTTCCTCCGTAAAAATTGACCACGTGACAATTTTTTTATGGGAGCAAAGCCATTGATACCATACAAATGTATTTTGTTCTAAATGTAAAGTTGCAATGCGTACCTTTTGTGTGTTTTTCACATTATTGAGATCAAAATATTGCTCCATCTGTAGTATCCATGTTACGGGATCCTTGCCATCAAACTTCCTCATATCCATATTTGGAATATGGTGGTTCTTCCATCCAATATTAGAGTTTATGAAATCACGATTAACATTTATTTTGTTCTCATCATGAGTTTCCTCTATTATCTTTTCACCATTAGGAAACATTTCTTGTATCAACCTTGTCAAACCTTCCATGTATGATTTTAGATCATTCTTCATGTTTTTCATGTTGTCTTTCATTTTTTCTTCCATGTTATCCATCTTATCTTCCATGCCATCTTCCATGCCATCCATCTTACCTTCCATGCCTTTCTTTAAACCATCCATATTAGCTTCCATTCCCTTCTTCAAACCATTCATCTTAACTTCCACGCCTTTCTTCAAAACTTCCATTTTATTTTTTGTTGCTCTTTGTGAGAGCGAAATTTGGTGCACTTTCTCTTGTAATTTTGATATGTCATGTTGCACTTCTTCCTCTTCATGAGTCATAGTAGAGCATTCTGAAGGCTTAATAGGTGTTGAATTCTTTTTACGTGGCATTTTTGAACCCAATACTAATATCTATGCTTCAATATGCCCTTGGAATCACTTCAAACTGATTTTTCACACAAAACTTATGCAATTCAAAAAAAAAATTACACACATTTTTCTTGCTTTTGAGGATCTCGATATTGAAACTGAATTATCTCTATGATTTCAGATTTTCAATATCTGAAATTCGACCCTGTAGTAACCCTCTGAAACTTCTTTCTAATGCCACAAGTCTGACCTAATTTGGATTCTTCAAGATAAGTTGTGCCCAATCTCCCACAATGACCTAATTAACACTGTTACCGATGAAATAGGTAACTGCACTGGTACCTACTTTTTGACGTAGCAAGAAAAACACCTGATTTTGAAAAGTGGCGATGCAAAATATATATATATATATATATATTTTTAGCATGTTTTTGGAACTTTAACTTTTTATTTATTTCTTTTTTTTATTTTTTATTTTTTTTATTTTTTATTTTTTTCTGTGATGCTTTTTATGTCGATTTTGAATAGTGGTGGCATATCATCACCAACGTTTTTTTAGAGGATTGATTTTGACACTTTACATTTTCTAATGTCTTCTTCTTCCGTGAGATGTTTATTTTTAAGTGCATTTATGTACTCGTGTTTTAAAAAGGAAAAAAAGAAAAAAGTGTAATGATATCTTCAATTTTTCACATAGATAAAAAATGAAAAAATGGTCAATATTATAAAGTTTATATTTTCTACAAGTTTATGTATTGCTAATTATTTTTTCAATGCACATCAAATAATTGTCGCTAAAAAACCAATATTTTGAACAATGACAAAAAAATACAAATTTTCAACACAAATAGAATGAAAAAAATACACTTTTAGAGACTTTTTGTTAAAAAAAACATGTTAAATAAACTAATTTTTGGGAAAATCTTAACAAAAAAACTTAAGAAAATAGCATTTTTATTGAATTTTATGTCAAAAAATAATAGTAATCACATGTTTTTTGCAAAAGACAAGGATTCTCTCATAAAATATCAAAGTCTAAACATTACAAGTAAAATTGATTAATAGATCTCAAAAATGAGCTTTGTTTGCAAGCATAACTTAAAGATCCTCAACAATATCAACTAATACATGTTCAACATCATCTAGAACATCATTGATGGCTTCTTCCGCAACATTTTCTACTTCATTTTGGTCATTGTCATCTTCTAATGGATCTTTCATGTTTGCAAATATTCCAAAGTGTCCCTTTCCAATCATTCCATATAGTGGTGGTTGAGGTTCCTTTGCTTTTTTTGCCACACGTGATTCATTAAAATCCCCTTTCCTCAAACCAACTTCTTGCTTTGCATCTGGAAGGAATTAAAGAGCATTAATTCTTTGTTGAATAAATTTGCATTGCACTGGGTCTTTCTCAATGGTAATGCAATTTCTTCCTTTTGGTAGGCAACATGCTAGTGTTGTACCTAATCATCAAGTACAAAAGAAATAAGTAAGAAAATTAGTATAAAGACATAAAAAATAAAAAATAAAATATTTAAATTTAAATTTGTATAATAAAACTTACATAAACCTGAAAATAGATCCAAAATCCAATCTCCTTCATTTGACGGCATTGTCTGGCCTACCTCCGGCCCCCGGCTGGGAAGAGGGAAATTCCGAGAATCGCCCTCTGCCCAGCTGGGGGCCAGAGGCAGGCTGGGCAACCCTCGACGATGCCACCCGGCCGGCCTCTGCCCAGCCGGGGGCAATTCTCAGAATCGCCCTCCACCCAGCTAAGGGTGATTCTCGGAATCACCCTTCGCACAGCCAGGAGTGATTCTCGGAATCGCCCTCTGCCCAGCCGGGGGTGATTCTCGGAATCACCCTCCACTCAGTCGAGGTCCGGAGGCAGGCCGGGTGGCGCTGTCGAGGGCTGCCCAGCTTGCCTTTGGCCTCCGGCTGGGTGGAGGTAGGCTGGGCAGCCCTCGATGGCACCAACTGGCTGGCCTCCAACCCCTGGCTAGGTGGAGGGAGATTCTCAGAATCACCCTCCACCCGGGTGGGGGCCAGAGGCCGGTCGGGTGGCACCGTCGAGGGCTGCTCAGCAAGCCTCCGCCCAGCCGGGGGTGATTCTTGGAATCGCCCTCCACCCATCCGGGGGTGATTCTCGGAATCGCCCTTCGCCTAGCTAGGGGTGATTCTTGGAATTGCCCTCCGCCCAGCTGAGGGTCGAAGGCAGGCTGGGTGGCACCGTCGAGGGCTGCTCAGCCTGCCTCCGACCTGCAGCTGGGTGGAGGGCGATTCTCGGAATCACCCTCCGCCCATTCGGGGGCCGGAGGCAGGCTGGGCAACTCTTGACGGTGCCACCCGGCCGTCCTCCAGCCTCTGGCCTCTAGTCGAGCGGAGTGTTGTGTAACTAGCTTCAAAAATAGAAGAAAAGAGATATCAATGCCTTAGAAATAAGCCACTTCGAGGGGGCAACCTCAAATACATTACATAAATGAAAAATTCTTGGATGATACAATTTACAAAACCTCATTTCTATATATAGGAGTCCATGGGGCCATAATGTAATCCTAGTGGGCCACAATGTAATCCTAGCCGACCTAACAATAATAATTTAAGGGCACAATAATAACAAAATGGGGGTTACAAGTGTACAATAATAACAATAAGGGGTTTACACTAACAATAATAAGGGGCTATACTAGTGATATAGGGACCTAACATGCCCCTCTCCTTCAAAAAAGTGTTGTCCTCAACACTTGAGTAGCTTCGGGTGCTTCTGGATAAAATTCTCATCCTCCCATGTAGAATCTTCAGTGGGTAAGTTCTTCCACTTGATGAGATACTCTGAAATTGATCGATTCCGTAGCTGTCGAGTTCTTGTTTCCATGACCGCTTTAGGTTCCAATATGATTTTTCCTTCCTCATCAAGTTCTGGCAATATTGTTTGAACTGGAATATTTTCACCTATAACCTTCTTTAAGCATGAAACATGGAAAACTGGATGTACTCGCGAAGAAGAAGGAAGCTCCAATTTGTATGCCATAGTACCAATCTTTTGCAACACCTGTAAGGACCATAGTACTTTGGCGATAATTTATTATCCTTCTTAGCTTGCTTGAGGGACATTTGTTTATATGGTTGTAGCCGTAAAAATACCCAATCTCCTATATCAAAACTTCTCTCGCTGCGATGTTGATCTGCCTGTTGTTTCATTCGATTTTGTGCCAAATTCAGGTTATCCTTTAAGAGTTGGAGAACTTCTTGCCGATGCTCGACGTGATCTTCCACTGCTTGAACCTTCGAATTTTCCCTTAAAGATGATGTGATCGATGGTGGATGATATCCATAAAGTGCCATAAATGGGGTCATTTTTGCTGCAGTATGGAAGTAAGTGTTATACCACCATTCAACGAGAGGTAACCACTTGACCCATTGTGTTTGTTTATCAGATACAAAACAACGAAGATATCCTTCCAAACATTTATTTACTATCTCAGTTTGACCATCAGATTGAGGATGAAAAGATGAAGCTATGAGCTAATTGAGTACCCAAACAAGAAAATAACTCCGTCCAAAAAATTTCAGCAGAAAATGGATCTCTGTCGCCTGCTAAATAACCCTTGGCTTCCATGTAGCTTTTGAATTTTGTCCATAAATCTAGTAGCAATTGTACTTACTTTAAATGGATGATAAAATGCACAAAAGTGTGTATACTTGAGTAAGTCTATCAACTACCACCATGATGACAATTTTCCTTCCTGACTTAAGTAAACCCGTGATAAAATCCATTGAAATCTCCTCCCAATGTCGTACTTGGAATGATAAAGGTTGTAGAAGTCCCGAGTCTTAATTGTCTCAAAATTTATCTACTGCAAACCAAACATTCCGTCGCAAACTTTTTGAATATCGCATTTAAGGCCATCCCAAAAAAATTCTTTCTTCACCCCGTGGTAAGTTTTTAAAAAATCCCGAAAGTGTCCTCTAAAGGAGAAGGGGGTAGTACTCCTAGAAGAATATTTTTGTTTTAGTTGGGAATTCTACAAAGATATAAGGACGGTAATATAAGGAATAATTTTTTCAACTAAATGTATTAGATGTACTAGGATCTTGCCAACTTTTGAATGAGTGTCCATAAATCTTTGTCCTTCTCTCCATTCATCTCTTGCTTCTCGTTATCCAATCCGGTCAGATAATAGAAATGGCACAAAGCAATGCTTCCACCTCTTCATTTTCTCTCTGCAGAGTGCATCTCGCAAATATTAAGCTTTCCTTTTTTGTATATTATTTCAAAGTCATAACCCAACATCTTTAGACCCATTTTTGTCATTTTCCTTCTCGAAGATAGTCTTTGTTCCAAAAAGTGTTTAAGACTATCATGACTCAGCTTTTACCTCAAGGTTCCTCTCCCCATTAGGTAAGTTCGCCATTTCTTTAGTGCATGTAGTATTGCTAACATTTTCCTCATAAATAGGTTTCTCGTAAATACTTTCCTTTGATCGAACGAATTTCAAAAGCAATGGGTCTTCCTTCCCGCATTAAAACAACGCCAATTCCATTTCCCACAGGCATCACATTCCGTCAACAAAGGTTTTTGTGAAGTTCAGTGGGAAGCTAAGATCGGTGCTAGGCACATTGTCTCTCTTAAGATGTTCAGCGTCTTAAGGTTTGTAGAGTCCATGAAAATGCATCTTTATTCAATAATGTTGTTAGACGGTTGCTATTCTCCCATAATTCTTAAATAACCCAAGGGAGCAATACCCTTTTAACCCGAAAAAATCCTCGCAACTTCTTTATAGTCATGGGGACTTTCCAGCCTCATCGGCTTCACCTTTGTTAGGGTCTACTTTAACACCCTCGTGAGGATACAATAAGGACCCGATATTCCACTTTTGTACTCCAAAGAAACATTTGGATGTTGCATACAATTGTTTCTCCAAGTAATAGTTTGAGCACCCTCGTCAACATGTTCAACATGATCCTTCCAAGACCTCGCTCGTAGATTAGTATATCATCAAAAAATACTAGCAATAAATTTTCTAAGGAAGGGTTTGAAAATGAATTCATCAACCTTGAAATGTAGAAGGTGCATTGGTAAGATCAAAAGGCATGACCTCAAAAATTCATAATGAGCCTCATGAGTTCTAAATGTTGTTTTTGGAATATCTTTAGTCTTCATTCCACTTCCGATGATATCCCGAACGAAAATCCAACTTGGTAAAATAAATTGCTCCATGTAATTCATCCAATAATTCATCAATCACGTGAATGGGAAATTTATCTTTAATGGTGAGCTTTTATTTAGCTCATAACTTAATAAGCCCGCCATGATCCATCCTTTTTGTGTACCAATACCGTAGGAGCGTAGAAAGAACTTTGACTAGGTTGAATTATACCCGCCTCTAACATTTCGCAATCATACGTTCAATTTCGCTCTTGACGTAAGGATATCTATAAGGCTTCGATGTTTGAGTGAACACTTTGTGAATCAATGAATAGCATGATCATGATCACGAATAGGTGTAGAGAGTCCTTTGGGGAGTTTCAAACACCTTGAAATGATTGTCCAAGACTTTTTGGAGATCTACAAAAATAGATGATTTTGATGTTGGAACTTTCTAGTGAGCATAATTGTGCAATTACGCCTCGTTGTTCTTTCTTTTAGAATCTTTGTCATGACATTAGAGCTATTTGCTCGCCCGGCTTCCCTACAATACTCAGGCACCCGACTTCCTTTCCTTCGAAAGAAATTTCAAGAAAGTTCTTGAAAATTAAAGCTACCATCCCCAAATATTGTAACCATTATACTCCTAAGACAACATCGCAAGACCTCCCCATAGGAATGGAAAGCATTGGACTAGTCAATGCATATTCCCCTCATGGTTAGCTTGATATTATGGCATTTTCCGCAGCAATTTATAGTTCCTCCATTTATGACCATCACTTGAAATTCTAAAAGTGGCATAGGAAAGTCACCTTAATTTCGGCTACCTTACAAATGAATAAAATTATGGGTGCCACCTCGAATCAATCAACACTATTACCTTTTTCTTTTGATATGTCCTTCTATCTAGAGAGTTTGAGGAGTGGTAATTCCTACCAAAGGCATTACACGATATCGTCGGATTCATTTCTTCCTCTTCTAGGGCCGGTTCCCTGGTATATCCTCTTCGTTCATTTTCTTCTTCTTCTTCACAATCTATGTAAAATAATTTTTCTCAAAGACACTTATGACCTTTAGTGTATTCGTTTATCACAAATGTAGCAAAAGCCCTTTGCTCTTTTTTTCTTCCAATTTTTTATGGTGTGTCAACCTTGTAGGTTGTGGAAATCTAGCATATAGAATTGAGTGGCAGGCTTCCTTGTCGCCATAATTTTACATTCAACTTTTCTTGCCAACCTCAATGCCTTTCTCCAATGAATCGGTGTTTCAAACCTTAACTTCATGTTGGATGTTATCCTTTAAAGTGCCTAAGCGAAGAGATCAATCTTGTTCCTCTAGAATATTAGTTACCCTCTATATTCAATTTTTGGAAGTCCTCAATGTGCTACTCCACTAAACCCTTTTGTTTGAGATTTATCAATCACAATAGCTGTGTTCGTTTCAGATCCTCAATGTGCTATCATTTCCTCCATGTGCACCGACTGCGATGTACTTTTTTTACGGAGAAAAGTCATTGATACCATACAAATGTATTTTGTTCTAAATGTAAAGTTGCAATGCGGCATCTTTTGTGTGTTTTGCGATTGCTATGAGATCAAAATATTGCTCCATTTGTAGTATCCATGTTACAAAGATCCTTTCCATCAAACTTCCTCATCCATTTTTGGAATATGGTGGTTCTTCCCACCACCATTAGAGTTTATGAAATCACGATTAACATTTATTTTGTTCTCATCATGAGGTTCTTCTACTATCTTTTCACCATTAGGGAAAAATTCTATTGTATCAACTTTGTCAAACCTTTCCATGTCCGCTTTTGTGAACATTCTTCATGTTTTCCATTTTCTCATCGTATTTTGTGAACTTCCATGTCATCCATCTTAGATTCCATGCCAACCTCCATTCCATCTATCTTAGATTCCATGCCATCTGCTATCATCTTAGATTCCATGCCTTTCTTCAAAACATTCATCTTAGTTTCCACGCCTTTCTTCAAAACTCATGCTTTTTTGTCAGTTTTTGCTATATTTAAATTTGTTGCACTTGCTCTTGTAATTTTGATATGTCATGTTGCCATTCTTCATCTTCATGAGTCATAGTAGAGCTCTAAAGGCTTAATGGGTGTTGAATTTTTTTTAGGGGCCATTTTAGAATCAATACTGATATCTATTCTACAATATGCCCTTGCAATCAATTCAACTTGATTCTTGAAACAAGACTTATGCAATTCGGAAAAAAAAAATACACACCTTTTACTTGCTTTTGAGAAGCTTGGATAGCTTGAAATTGAATTCATTCTATAATTTCGGAACCTAAATATCTAAAATTCATTCTCGTAGCAAATTTCTCCTCGAATCTTCTTTTCCAATGCCACAAGTCTGATATGATTTGGATTCTTCAAGACAAAGCCGTGTCCAATCTCCCACAATGACCCAATTTTTGACCGGTTCAAGAGGAGCGAACTTGTATACTCTGCCACGTGTCACCGTTTCATCATTTGGCTTTGAAATTGATAGTGAAGCAACTACAAATTCTGTACTTGTGACCACTTTTATCCCGCACTCCAATCCGATGCTCGAGAGAGAGTTATGAATATTTTCCCACGATCAATTTCTTTGAGATGAAATTCAGAGTTCGAAAGCACTACCTTCCACAAACATCATATCTCTCAAAATATTGTGAACTAAGCTCAAATTTTTTGACGATGTTCCTTGATTCGCACTCATAAAATTTCAGCTTCGAAACGTCGTAGAAAAAATTTATAGCGCAAATTCCACGATGACCTTTTTTGGCGCCCCGAAAAAAGACCTAACTTCCACAAATCATATCTCCAAAAATATTGCTAACCAAGATCCGAAATGTTTTGATGATGTTCCTCAGATTTTGGCTTTACATCCTAAAAAAATTTTAGCTTCAAACTTTGTAGAAAAAAAGAAGGAAATACCACGATGACCTATTTGGAGCAAACAAACCCTAGAATCTAAAAGCTCGATACCAAATGTTGTGTAACCAAATTTCTTCAAAAATAGAAGGAAAAGAGATATCAACGCCTTAGAAATAAGCCACTTCGAGGGGGAAACTTCAATAGACTACATAAATGAACAATTCTTGGATGATACAATTTACAAACCTCCTTTCATATATAGGAGTCCATGGGGCCATATAATGTAATCCCAAGGCCACAATGTAATCCTACCTCGACCTAACAATAATAATTTAAGGCACAATAATAACAAAATGGGGGTTACAAGAGTAAAATAATAACAATAAGGGGGTTACACTAAAAACAATAAGTGACCATACTAGTGATATAGGGACCTAACACGGAGGGTGATTCCGAGATTCTCCCTTCGCCCCGCCGAGGGCCTGGGTGGGGAGGCATCAAGGGTCGCCTAGTTCGCTCGTCTGCCTAGGGAATGGAGGTAGGTTGGGCAACCCCGACCCGCACCGCCCCGGCCCGTCTTGCGCCCCGACCGGGAAGAGGGAAATTCCAAGAATCACCCCCGCTCGTGGAGGGCGATTCGAGAATCACCCCTGGGCCGAGGCCGAGGGCAATTTTGAGAATCCACCTGTTGGGCTGAGGCCGATTCCGAGAATTACCCCCTGGCCGGGGCGAAGGGTGATTCCAAGAATCATACCGTCGAGCGGAGTGGAAATCGAGAATTTACCTCTACACGAAATCGTGCGCAAATTAACTTTTATTTTATTTTTTATTTTTCAAACACAAACTATTTAAAAATTTTAATTTTTTTTTTAAACAAAATCTATTATAATAAAAAAATAAAAAATAGTTTTGGACATTAAAAAAAAACCTATTCAATTAAAATTTAAATATAAAAATAATAAAATAAATTAAAAAATATGTTTTAAAATAAAAAACAAATATAAAAAAATATATATATATTTTTTTTAGTTTTAATTTTTTTTTTAAATTAAAACAATTATTATTTAGAATATTAAAAACAATAAAAAGAAAAAGAAAAATACATTTTAAAATATAAACAAACATATAGAAGAAGTTTTTAATTTTAATTTTCTTTTTCTTAAAACTAAAACAATTATAATTTAAAATATAGAAACAATAAAAAAAAATAAAAAATATGTTTTTATATATAAACAAACAAATATATGAATAATAAATTTTTGATTTACTTGTTCATTTTTAAAATTGCTTAAGTCATATAATTTCTCCATAATTTCATGGTTCAAGTATCTTGAAAACTTAAGATTTGGGAAACTTGAGATTTACAACTTGCCATTAAGGTTTTTATGCGCTCGTGGAATTTATCTTTAATGTTATGGTTGAAAATAATTACAATTTTAGGGTTGTTTGTAGCTTCAAGATATTTTATGTTTAAATAAATTATGATAAAAATTGTTTGAAATACAAGCCTTTCAGATACGATTTTGTTTATATTTAACATCATCTATCAAAAATTAGGAATTTTAAGATTTTTCAATGTCCTAATATGTTGTCTTTAATTCCATTGTTACAATGTGTCAAAAGTGACACAATTTTTTTTTTGTTATTCCGAAGATCAAATCGCTTTGTTTTGAGGGCTTTTTCAATCATTTTTTCAAGAAACAATTTCATTTTTAGCATACTCCTTATAAAAATGGGAATTTGATCTTTGAGAAAAAAACAAATGCTTCCGGAATACACATTTTTTTTTTTTTGGCGTTTTTTCATGTTTTTTGAGTCTTTATTCAGAGTTCCCATTTCATCTGGCATTACTGTTAATTATGGACTGCTCCGCAGAGTGAAATCTATATGATGTGCCACATGTCACTGTCTCCTCCTTCTGGCCTAAAATGGATATACCGTGAAACTACATTCCGTGTACTTGCGCTAATTTCTTACGTAATGCCAATCCGACGCTCAAAGAGAGAGTTATGACAATTTTCCCACGGTGGTCACCTCTTTGA
Source organism: Pinus albicaulis (assembly GCA_034641835.2). Lineage (NCBI taxonomy): Eukaryota > Viridiplantae > Streptophyta > Pinopsida > Pinales > Pinaceae > Pinus > Pinus albicaulis. The sequence goes on from JAXQQM020083936.1 coordinate 38,315, forward strand.
GATGAAATTGGGAGCTCGAAAAATCCCTAAATTCCACGTATCATATCTCCGCAAATATCGTAAACCAAGATCCGAAATTGTTATAGGAAGTCTTCACGATTTCAGCCTTTTCTATGTAAAAAAAAATTTCAGCTTCGAATCTTCGTAGGAAAAAAGTTATAATGCAAATTCCACGATGACCTATTTTAGGTGAAATTTAGAGCTTGAAAAAACCCTAACTTCCACATCATATCTAAGAAAATATTGTAAACCAAGATCTGAAATTTTTACATGACGTTCCCAGGATTTGACTTCACTCTATCAAAATTTCAGCTAACCTTCATAGAAAAAAATTTATAAATTTAAAAATTCAATGATGACCTATTTGGAGCAACCAAACCCTTGCATCCAAAGTTCGATACCAAATGTTATGAAACTAGCTCCAAACATGTATGAAAAGAGATATCAATGCCTTAGAAATAAGCCACTTCGAGGGGAAACCTCCTTACATTACATAAATGAACAACAATTTCTTGATGATACAAATGACCAAAACCTCCTTCTATATATAAAGGGAGTCCATGGGATCACAATATAATCTTAGCCGACCTAACAATACACTTATGGGCACAATAATAACAATATTGTGGTTACAGGGTACAACAATAACAATAAGGGACTATACTAGTAATATAGGGACCTAACACAGAAACCTTAACAAATGGTTCCTTCCAAAGGTATATTAATCAGATTTCATGTTTTCTTTCATATCTACTATTTTCCAATGATATTCTTATTTTTGTGATGGCTCAAAACATATGGGGGATAAGCTTAAGGAGATCATGTATTTTTTTCTATTCTACCATAGGCATGTTGGTAACTTCTTCCAAGTCTTTTGTAAAATCATGGGGATTAAAGGTTTACAAAAATAATTTACACTATGCACATCTTCACCTCGTCATAATAGTCTTTTACATAGGTTGTAAATACCTTGGATTCCATTCCACGAATTATATGTACCAATAATTTGATCGGGGCAATGGCTCATAGCAAAGACAAAAACAAAAGAAAAATAAAATTCAACACTTGGTGCAATAGATGGTTATCTCGACATGGTCATTTAGATTTGGTTAAATATATTACTCTATCCCAAGGTTGTCGTAGTCTATTAGATGTCTCAATGGATATTGGAAGGAATATTTGATCATATAGTATTAGCTTTGCTAACACTTAATTTGTTAATGGACAAGGGAGAAAAAGTAAGGAACATTGGTACCTTGGAAAGAAACTCACTATGTTGAAATTTCAAGGTGTTTTGATTAAAATAATTATTTATATTTTCTAAATCTCTACTAGCCAACATTTTTTTGGATATTACTACAAGGACAAGAACTTTGGGCTCAAATGATTAAAGATAAGTATCGTGGTCCCCTCTCCATCAATGAATCGATATGAACAACCATTAAAAAATCCTAGAACTCTTCTATTATTTGGAAATCCACAATGACAACCTTCACTTTTCTCTCCGGGGAAAAGGATCTCACAAATCCTCATTACGAAGTTTCTCCTGATACAATGAATGAATGGGGTTCTAAGTTAAGGAATACCATGTTTAAGCCATTGTTTAGATACATTAAGAATTAAGGGTACAATCTTGTTTTTCTCACATCACCTATACACATGTATATAAGGACAAAAACATTAAAGTCAAGTAGGTTTTCCAAAGTAGGCTCTGAGAGAAAAAGAAGGAAGATGGGAGAAGATGGAGATCATTGAGTCCCAATAGGGACAACTTAATTTATGTTAAAAATAAAGTTGGTTTTTTCTCTCCGGAAAAAACAAATTAATAGTTCTTATGTTCATGAATCCGCCCTAATGTTTTTAATATTTCTAAATCGATGGTCGATTGTACTAAATGTATATAATGTCATTGTTATTTATTTTTCAGACAGTAATTTTCTACTTTTCTCATATATTATCTATCATGGATAGATGGTGGTTACTCAAGAGCTGGAAATATATTTAATCTACTTAAAGATAAACAATTTATTTTCCTTTTCATTAACTCTACACACGATGAGAGAATATTTTCTGTAAAAAGATATCTCCATCTCCATATACATGATGATCTATTCAAAGTTCTTTACAACTATTTTTGGTGTTTAGCAGGACTTTAGGCAACATTCATGAGGCAATTTTGTGCTTATTTCTCACAAGGCATGTTCTTAAGGATGATTATTATATTAATTTTATGATTTCACATGTAAACTTCCATCAGATTTAGTACTCAAATTTATTTATGTCCAAATCCCAAATTGTTTCTCCAAATAAATATTAACTCTTATATAATCGCTATAATCGTTATTCACATTCGTTTAATATTACTACTAAATATAGCTTTATAATTTAAATGATGGTAAACGCTTCAGATAGTCATCAAAACATTTATCTCATGATGAACTTTACATTTCCAAGATTAAGAGTAACCATAAAAATTAACTAAATTATAACTTATTATTGTTGGGCATTATGATTATTAAAAAAATCATTTGAGTTAAACATATATACATTTTAAAAGACATCGTGAATAATGTAATCTTAACCATGGAAATTCACTTCCACTTTACCATGAAGATTCTTAACTTGAAAATATGCTTTGCTACAATACTATGGCCCAATATAATGGCTTACTAATACCACATACCCAAACTACCATAACTCATGTTCAATGACATTTTTTTATTTAATTAATTTATTAAAATAACAAGAACAACATAACTACTTTTGAGATGAATCTCAATGTGTTGACTTGATAAAACTAATGCCTATCAACGTTTTCAACTGATTGAATCACCATGAACTTATTCGATGCATGCGATCATTGGATCAACATCTCAGGTTTTGGTCTAACGACCAATTGTGATTCCCAACAAGTGGTATCGCATAGGCCAAGAGTTTGATACACATACTTGACTCAGATCGGGGGGGGATATTATTGGAAATTGATAAACCAATGCCCCCGTATAAGCCGCGAATTCACTAACCGCCTCTCATGGATCTCTCTATTCTATGACTGCTTCAACACCAGCAGTTTTGGTCTAACGCAACGATTCCAACACAACGCTTTTTTATCTTTGTCACTGGAATGACTAAAATATTTTAAGTAGGTTGAATCTCTACTATCCACAATTACATTAAAAATAAAAACCCTATTCTAAAATAAACACACCTTATCAACATAATTATTATAAATTTATAATTTAATTAAAATAAATATAGTAAAAAAATAAAAATAAAATATTCAAAACAAATTAGAAACTTATTTGAAAAATGAAACAAGAAATCTACCAAATGTGCAAAGTTGTAATTTCCTAGATGGATACCACGTATCAAATTAGGTTTCAATCATTTACTATTACCGGAGTTGTGCCACCGAAGGTAAAGAGATACCGAGGACAGTATCTCTCTCAACCGATACAAACGCTTCATGGTTCCATGGAAGGATACAAGAAGGATGGCTGTCTCCGCAGGAATTTCTGAAGGATGAATGAGAACCTTGAGCCACGCTGCCGGCCCTTTGTGGGGATAGTGATGAGTTTCGCCATCTAAGTCTCATCTACCATGCACCTCTGCTCCTAATACATAAAGGCAGGAGAGGGGTTTTCCCTCATCCCATTTGACGCATCTTCCATTCCAGCCCTCTTTGACACTAATATTTCAAATTTAAACATCACCAAACTCTTCTACTCATTCATCCTCAATATATATGGAACTTTCTAAGAACTTCTATTTGCACATGTCATTCTCATGTTCATGAGAGTGTTCTAAAAATATTTGACAAAAAAAATCAAGCAATGGAACTCGCTTCTAATTGTGGGAGGCCAAGAAAGATTCAATTTAGTGAGTAATGGCCAGTAGACTGTTTTCAAAAATGTCCCAATTTTTGTCAAATATTTTGTCGAGGGAAAGCCTTTCTCAATATTGCTTAAAGTATAGGTTTGGTAATTATGTCATTCTTACCTTCCATAAGTGCATAGGATTCTCAGATGGTGATGAGGATCCTTTTAAGGGAGGTAATTACACAGAATCTTCCCGTAGATTATGGAATCAAGAGATGTCGACATTTCACACACCAACGAGGTAAAGAAAAGGGGGAAGCGTTGAGAAATGTAACCAGTTTCGATATCCTATAATTGTCATACTCCATTTCAATATTTTTCCTATGTAACAAAAAGAAAAGAAAATACATAAAATTATTAATATTAAAGCATGGGTTTCATGTCTATTATCGATGGTCTTCTGTGTAAAAACATGTTTTTCGCGTTTACCAGGGTTTTCAGGTCTTAGGATTTATTGTGACAAGTCAAAGGAGTCAACATCATGTTTATAAGACTTCATACAAAACGCTATTTATAAAAGAATTTATTTTTAGCATAGAAAGTCTTGAAAACTATGAAAGGCACAATTGGGCGCTCGATAACATCAAGGCGCCTCCTTAAAGGAGGGAATTTGGCCCTCGAGAAGGGTTATATAAAGGAGAAGTTCAACTCATTTAGACACACTCACTCAAAGTTAGATCTATCAAGAAAATTAATAAGGCATGTTTGAGAAGAGATATGTCCAAGAGAAGAAGGCACAAAATTATCTTGTCTTTGAGCTCAATGTCTCTCATGTAGGTTTTAACCTTGTATGAAAATTACCTCAAGTAAAACGAATTCTTTAAAAAATAAAAATAAACAATGGCAAAAAGAAAACATGAAATAACATAAAGACTTCGGGATTTCTCATTATATTCCTTTCAATATTATAATACATATATATACATGTCGAAGCATTCATAAACCTCAATCCATTAATCTTAGATTAGAACATAATCGTAATTCTTTTGAACGGATCTACAAAATACCATGGACAAAAAACCATGTGCAAAACCCATGATGTAAATTTGACTGAGCAGATAACATGATGATAACATGATGGTTGTTTTAAAAAATCCGTAAAACGTTTAGAGTTTCTTTATGAAGCACATACTCGGCACTTCAGAAAACGACGTGGAACAGTTAGATTTTTCCGCGCTTATCTAATCAGTATGAACTGCGTAGATAACGACTGCACTGTTTTGTGGGGTTAGTGTAGTTAATGTGGTGGGGACGGTTTATTACTAAAAGGTTTAGATTTTTCTTTTGTAAGCATAGATTCAGCGCTTATGTAATATCTGTATAGGGAACGTTCCCACTGTTTTGTGGAGTTACTATAAATCATGAAGTGGAAATGGTCTGTTGTCTTTTTCTCTACTTGGTTTTCTCTACTTATTTGACTGACTATATAAGTGCCGATGTTTGACTATGTAATAGGTTAATAGGTTGATGTTGTTGGTGAATGTTGCGATTTTCACGATAATTGGGAACCACATTTGGTAACCTTATTCACGCAAAAGCAAATTCACAATTAGACAACTTCCAGCCATCCATGTGCTTATTTATCCTTTAAACCTCAACAATTTCAACCCACTCAGTACATTTCCTTACTCATTCTCACTTCTCATATTTCATTCATGATGCTCTGGAGTCTGGAGCTTCAATTCTCATAATCATTCTGCTGTTCATACGCAGGCTTTCTCTTAAAACCTTCGGGATTTTTCAGATTTTCCGGGTTGTAAAATTTTTTCAGCTCCAAGGACATCCGAGAAGGAAGAGGAATCTTACTGTGGAATTAAATATCACTGCGAAAGATAGATTGCAATTAGAAACATCACATTAAAAACGCTTCGAATTGACAAAGTTTGGTTTTAAAGGGGATTAAGATCCCTCAGTCCTTGCTATATGTAAATCTAAGTTTGAACATTCTTTTCAATCCTGTCAAGGATTAGATGATTGTGACTAATTAATGCGGGGAGATTACACATAACGAGCTCTGTGTATTACGGTTTTGGGGATTGTATAACGACAATGACATGTTTTTAATATTAAGTTTATACACCTTTTCTCACTTAATAAGGTTACAGGTGAAATTGTGAGGTCAGGTCACACATTGGGTCTGCATCAAGATTAAAAATTGGCCAAGGGGAAGTTAAGCGTATACCTCAAAATGAAAATAATAACAGAAGTCAAAAAAATCTGTGTAATTTTTGTTTACGTAAATAAAACCACCAAATTCAATCACTGCAAAGTTAATTGTGAACTAGTGAACTCATCCACCATAGGATTATAGGGAAAACATATCTTTTACTTCTTTTAAATTTGTAAAGATCATGTACACTAATCTTCACGGGACAACGTTATAATAAACGAAGTACTTTTTACTAAGCATTGTATTTTTTAAAGTTTAAAGTAAGAACTAATTTTAAATATATATTTTTTTTGTAAGTTTGTAGATTATATTTTCAACATGTTCAAGAGTATCATCTCGATCTAGTAGAGATTGAACTCCGTAAGAAAACACCAAATTACAAATATCCAAAAAAAGTTCCGTATTTTTAATTAAATTTTAAAATAAAAATTATATATATATATATATATATATATATATATATATAATTATTTTTATTACGTTATTTTTTGACGATGTACTCCTTTGATTATATTCGACCGAAACTTATAATTTTTTTCAATCAATTATATTTAGTAAACATTTATAAACACTAAATTATGATACAAGACTAAAATCCTTACTCCATGATGCATCTAATAAGATATATAGCCCAAAAATTCTAAAATTTAGGAATAAATCATAATTTTATTTTAAATTATTATTAATTATAAAAATTATGTCTAAAGTATATGAGAGTGGGTCAACGGATGCGTTGACGCCTAGGAATCGATGACCTTCGTCTCTGGCGAGTCCCGAGGGCACTCGCACGTGTGGCCGCCCACATGGCCCTCTCGCACTACCATTATACATGAAGTTAATTCACTGCTGGCACGCATTTACCCGCCCGCCACCCCGTTCGTCACTCGCCGGAGGCTTATGTTGATATGGCTTATCCCGTGTACCCATTTGGTTCCCGTGCTCACGTCGCCTCCGTCACCTATTCGAGGAGCATGCCTGGCCGACCGTGTCAGGCTACATGCGCTACACTCCACACAGTCGACGCTCGCAATTTATTAAAGCGTTTGGAATCCTTGGCCGGGTACCATTTCTACGCAGTATCTATCAGATTCTCTTTCGTCGTTGTTTTCTTTTCTCCAGCACTTGCAAGAACGGTCGGGGGCCGTTCTCGCCCTCAAGCATCACTGCTTCCGTAAAAAATGTCATTTTAGTATCGTCGAGATGTAGGAGAGGGAAACTGTCAAGAGGCCGCCCTTCCCGCCCCTTCTCGCCTCTCTCCCAATCCAACCTCCGGCTCTTCTACGGAGGATGACGACTTCAGTTCATCGTTCGGTTCCGTAGAACAAGAGAAATCGCCCCCATGCACCGAGGCTCTCAATTTGTTCCTCCCGAGCCTCGTGATTCCGCCTTCCCTCTCCTTCCCCCGTCCCTCGCTCACTCGCATCTCGGGCTACCCGTCGACGCGGCCCTCTCAAAGACGCGGGACTCGCTGTTCGAGGCCTGAAAACTGTCACCGCCAGCAATGACCCTGCTGCATGGTTTTTCCGTGCGTCTGGGCTTGCTCATACTCCCCCCGCTCGCTACTACTCCGTCGTTATTCTCACCAAACTTAGTCGCAAACCGATGCGCCTTAATCCCACTATTATTCCTATTGACATTGCCTCTCTACCAGAGCGTCATCTCACACGTGAAGGCTTCTCAACAAAGGCAAGGTTCTGCAGATGCTGGCTGAACAGCCGATGATTTTGGTTGCAGACCGTGGAACTGAACTTTGTCCTCGCATCGGGCACCTGCTTCTTCTCAAAATTTCCGCATGGTCCAAGATCACATCTCATTTGAAATTCTTTGTTTTTTTGTTATTAATGAATGTCCCAAACTCGTAGGTTCCTTTAGTTTTTCGCCTTTACGTAATTACATATGTTTGCACTATGTACCGGTTTCCCAATTATGCGGGCTAAAATATTTTTATATTTCTCAAGAACTGTTTCCTCACTTAGGCGCCTATTTATTCAAAACATGAAAAAATCAAGCCTCCATCTTCCTCAAAGCTTCGTATAAATTCTAGGACTGGAGCGTTTTTGTACTATATTGTTTCATAACAGAATTGTAGCTCTTACTCCAGAAAAAAAAAAAAGTATATGAGTGGCACTCTCCTAATTGCAAAATTTGGAAAAATAAAATATTATGTAACAAAAGGTTCAGTGGTTCAAATCTCCCAACTCACCTACTTAATACAAATTTCCAAATTTTATTTTGAATGAAATTTTAAAAATAAAACAATTCTATATCTATTTTTACTCCTAAAATTAATTCAAATTATTTAATTACAAAATATTTAATCATGAGGGTGTGTTAGAAATAAAATAATGAAGGTAGAAATATTCTTCTTATTATTATTATTATCCAATTTTATGGTCACGATCAAGGGAGACACTAAATTGGTGTATGAGACCCTTGTCAGTGGGATGAAGGACTCATTTCTTCAACAATCACAATCTACCAAGGCATACATACTCTTACACCCTCTAGTTTTGAAATTGTGACTTTCCTTAAGAAGAAACACGGCTCTTTAAATAGTTAGTTTATTATTATTATTATTATATAAATAATATTTTTAAAACTAGTATATTATTATTATTACTAAAATTATTTTTTCTTATTATTTATAAAAATAATAATAATTCAATTACTTTAATTTATAATTTAATTATTTTTTTAATAATTTTAAATATATTGATAATCATCATATTAATTAATTAGATTTTAAATGAAATATTATCATATTAATGAATTAGATTTTAAATTAAATATATAAGTCACAAATTTCATATCCATCTAAATTTAAATAAAATAATTTTCAAAATATTCAAAATTTTAAATTTTATATCATCCAACGCATCCAATGATAGTTTTCAAATTGATAAAAAATTATTAATACACTAAATGATTTATAAGATATTATTTTTTAGTTGATCAAAATTTATTGGGAGAATTTGTCAAAAAAAAATATTGAATAAGTCATCTTCAACTCATCAATTGAGAAGGAGAGTAATGCAAAACATAAGAAGACCTGCATGTTACATGAGTCCCAACAAAATGGCCAAATTCACTCCAAACACCTGACAAAACTAAAGCAACCTATAGTTTTCATATAAGGGGAGAGGATTTGAGGACATGACTACTCACTCATGGCTACAGGAGAGTCATGCACTCTATATATGCTCTAATGTCATTATTTAATCTTCATCATTTATTTTATTACCATATCACCGGGCTAATGACGCCTCCAAAATTTCTCTCCATAAATAGATCAACATCATTGATATATGCAATGATTTCATCATATCTTGTTGGAAAATAACATCAAGAGTGGCTTCAATATCCTCTGAATTGATTACTATCATGGCTAAATATGGAGGTTGTTTCATGACTCCGTAGACTAGGCTGCTCATGGCCTACTCACCTTTCGCATCCACTCTCCTCTTCATCTATGCAGGGGAAATGCACTTATGCATCCCGTCTCTAACATTTTCTCTCACAAGGTACACCCCAACGTGTGTAATAGACCTCGTAAAACCATGTAAAATATATAATAATTAAGGAATGGATGGGACATGTATTCCAAGCCGAATGGTGGGAAAACATCATAAGGTGTTCATTTCGCTAATATGGCTACAAAATCACAAATGAAAAGTCTTTGGAAAGGAAAAAATGGCATTTTCACACATTTATTTATTAAAATAATGGAAATTGCGGTAAATGAAGGTGAAAATGCTGCTGTATGAGGAGGAAATTGAAGGAAAATAATGGAAAATGAAGAAATTAGAGGTCTCATTAATAATAAAAGCTTCTAAGGATCGTTGACAAGGCTTGGTCACTTCCATTTTTTGGAACTTTCATTATTCTCTCTCTCTCATACTTCTTGATACTCATAGTTTTCTTGGAGCACTTCGAGAGGGATGCTTGGTGACTTGGAGTAAGAAGGGAAAATAAAGAGAAGGGGAAATCGCAGGGACATTGATCAATAAATATAGTGGGATCGACTACAAGTATCGAGTTGGGCTGTATATTTTCTCACTAGTTTTGGCATGGCATGAGCATGGATTTTCCTACCCTTCCATCTTCCGGGATAAATACGCCGTATCATGGGTTTATTTCCATTAATTCTTTTTATTGGTTCTCATGGTCTCTATGTCTTGTAATGAGTTATTATTCTGTTCTTGCTGGACAAAACACTCTCCGGAGTCTGGTGGAAAATATTGGCCGAGTTACGAATCCCGGAGCCTTGGTTAGACAAACACTCGAACTCTGTATGGGTCAGAAGCACACCTGAGCCTAGCTGGGTGCAAACATTTAAACTAGAACAGTGAAGTTGCTGCTGTCCAGAGCCTTGGTTGAAAACAAACACTCTGCAGCCTCGGGAGAGCTCGCTAATGAGACCAATCTGGTGGATGGTTAGTGATGCGACCGTGAGGTGGAATTTCTCACTGGTTTAGGGTTGAGATGAGTCATCCCTGACTTGTCAGACAAGTGACCATGCTGATGAAGTCCCAGACTGCTGGAATGACAAACTAGGATGACTCATTGTTGATTTGCCCAATGGTACTATGGTCATGGAAATACAAGTCCATTCGGGTGTGTTTTTAAGTATCTCATTACTGGTAAAGGTTCAATGCCTTTGGTATTTGATGTGTATATGCAATGGATTATATATATTTTATTGATGTATCCGATGATTTTATGTTGGTATTATTTGCTATGAGCAATGTATTTGTGATGTTGATGAGGTATGGTTCTCTCCATGTTTTTACTTGTAAAATGAATACTTAATGCATCTAGGACAATTGATGTGTTGATATTTATGATGTGGGAGTGAAATAGTTTATCCATTCTGCATAGCATATCCTCTACAGTCTCATCATCATAATGAAGATACAATATTGTGACATGTCTATTGTACCCTAATGCTATTAAGAATTAATATTTCCAGTTTCATGGATTGCTTTTTATGATTGTTTTTGAGTAATGTCATCTCTGGAAGCAGCAGCCTGGAAGACTAAATAGGCTGAAAATGTGGCCCATCCCGAGCTGTGTGAAAAAATTCATTGTTTTGGTCTTAATTGTTCTTTGCTGTCAACTGCAATCAGAGGTTCATAGCTACTACCCACTTACAGCCATGTCTCAAAGTATTAAAAATCAATTCCCCCTTAGGGAACATGGCCCCTGAAGGTTGGGTTACAGCCTCCCGGGGATGTCGTGTTGATGCAATGTAAGGCGTGTTTTTGGTTTTTCGTCTTGCCTCCACTTCCTTAAGTCTACCTAGGAGGTTTAATATATTATTAGACTCTTGTCACATGTTTACTCCCAACCTGGTCGATTACTTCAGAAGATGTGCAAAGAGGTGTGTTACGGAGTGGGTATCGGGAGCCAAGTTGCTTCTGTCAGGTGGTTTGTCATGTATGCATGTCAATTGAATATATTATCCTCGTGCTTGTGTTATATGTGCGTTGTGTATGCATGATGGTGGTGTTTGGTTTTTGTTCTCCTTATGTGATATTTGATACCATCATGAGTGGTATCGAGCATGGTTCAACTCACCGATGGGCGATGTGTTGGTCATGATTTTATGTTGATTTTTTATGTGTTTCTCGTTACCCTCGTTGTATATGGTTGATGCATCCATGTTCATGACTATGGTGTATATGGTGTCACCATGGAAGTACTATGTAGTAAGCCACAACATATGTTGGCTGAATGTGGCCGATCGAATGTTTATAATTTTGTTTTTATGTATTGTTCCATGCACGTTTACATGTTGCAACATATTGTACATGCATTTCTTGTTTATGCTAAATACATATTGGTCATGCTCGCATGCTGTCCATGTATTCTTGCTTGTGTGAGGTTATATAGTCAACATGCATTAGCTGTCATGATTAAGTTATATGCAGCGGTAATACACAAGTCACCATTAATATGTTTATGTTGCATGGTCATTTTATTAAAGAATATTAATTGGCGATGATATTGTGGTGTTATGCAGCAACAAGAGCAGATAAAGTAGAGATGCAGATCATCAAATAAGTTTAAAGATTGGGATCTGGTAACAGAGCACCGCTAAACAATTTTTATGTCAAGTATGTGTATGTGATCTATGGCTGAGAGTATGCATTGAAGCACATATATACGTTTGTTATCTTATTTTTTTTATAATAAGCATGCTACATAGATGTTGTTAATCGGGCTTAGTTATATGTACATGAATGGGGTTAGTCATGCATGGTAGATGCTAGTTGATTAGTGTAGTTATATGCATATGTGGTCAAGTAGCGGTTAGCGATATTGATTTGATCAATAGCAGGAGGTGTTGTTGATGATTATGTTATAGTGATGTTCTACATTATTACGATTGAAAGAATTTATGATTATGTTATGTACAGTTGATGAGCATGTTATATGTTAAATTTAGAATAATATGATTAAAATATATATGAAACATGAAAGTAAAGAATGACCTGATGATGTGGACAATACATTAATATTTGATGTCTTATACAGGTTAAATTGAATTACTAAAAAAGTTCAAGTTAGGTTATAAAATTCAGTATGATTTTACCTAATTACATTGGCATGGTATACAATTGGATGAATTATGCATTCGTGATTGCTATGCATGAATGACATATGTTTATGAGTCTATGATGTGCTGGTATTATTCAGTTGGGCTATTGGCGGAGCTATCATGACCTTTTATTTACGTTGAGTTGGATGTGTGATGAAGTTATATCAGGCTAATCTAGATTGGGATTGCAAGACAAGATAGCCTCCTCAAGGTACATTAAGGTATGAGTTTGCTTATGTCATGTACTTCTGTGCTTCAATGTTTGATTATGTCATCTATTTTGTGTTTCGAGTGATTTCATGTCTATTACGTATCTAATTGATTTATTTAACATGGTATGTTTGCAAGTTGTTTGAATGTTTGGGATTAATCGCATGATATGAGTATATGTGTTCATAAGATTTCATGATGAAATGGTATTGTTTTAAGATGGTTGTACTAAAACAAATGTATTGTGATGGATGATATATAATGGAGGTAAGTGTGATAGTCAGAGAATTATGTATTATGACCGATGGATTATGACATGGCTGTTAGTCTTGGTAAAAGTTGATTTCTAATTGAGCAGATATGTTGTCTTGATGTTGATACATATGGCTGACATGTAAGCTCCAAGCATAAAAGGTCAAAGGTGCTTAGTAAAGTATATTGGTATATTTATTTATAGCTGACAAATAATGGCTACAGGATGGTGATTTCATACATACCCATGAAATTCGGCTCCTGCCGAGCTTTTCCTTGTAAGTATTGGGAACCATGGGGATTTAGGCCATGGTGTTTGTTTTAAAGTCTTATGCTTTTGGTCTTTTTTATTTTTTTGGTGCTTGATTTGTACTGACAGGTTCTGGTGTATACATACTTGTTGTGGTTTCGCATTGCTTTTGGTTTCGTGTCTTCTTCTTTGTTTGTTTTTTTCTTTTATTTTTTTGTTTTGTATAAATTGTTTTGTTATGAAACCCCCACGGAGCTTGGGGAGCAGCTCGTGGTACACAATGTAATGTAAGACATGAGGAAGATTAGTGATGAGTAAGAATAGTGGAAGCTAAGAGCATGATAATGTTGACTAGTTGGCCCATTGTGGTAAATGGACAGGCAGTACAAACATATATGAAAAAAGGTAAATGAATGAGGGCGTTAGATTCTCTGCCATGTTGGGAACTATTTTTCTCAACGTTGTGCATGTTGTGCACATATAATGAAGTTATCTTAAACTAGACCTTATGATATCTAGCTATCAGAGCTTTTTTATCAGCGATTTCTGTTGATGTTTACATACGTAATACATGTATATGTATGTATGTATGTTGTTTTATCAACATGTTGTCTTCTTATCTATTATTTTATGTTGATGGTTTCCAGGCGTATATATGTATGTATGTATATTTACCCCATTGTGATCATGATTGTTTTATCTAATGATTATATATAAGTTGCATGTATATGTACCTATGACATGGTATGATAGGTTTCGCTGGGATAATTCTTGTAGAGGAATGATTTCAAGGTGTGAAACGGGCATGAAGAGGTTCTTATCTATGAGGAATCAAGTAGAGTAACATTGACTCCATATATGAGGTCAATATCACGTGGATATATTCAGAATATGTTTAATAAAGCCATGTTTATGTATAGTTAATTCTAAGGTACATCAACGGCGTGAAAGTAGTGTGATTCAAGACATGCTAAGATAAGCATTGATATGGAAAGACGCAGAAGCAAGGTTTCTTTTCGGGGGTTCGTGATTCCGTCTATGGATGCAAATGCTATTGTTGTGTATATGTTGTATGTTTATCAATTGGTTGTACCTATAGATGTTTAATCGTTGCATATGTAGTATTGTGTACATATATGATGTTGTATGCATTTTTGTATATGGTTACAGAAACCGAGTTATACAGTTATGACATGCAATTACTACATCCCAGATGTACAGGTTTAGGTACATATTGTACTCGTGCGATGTTGGATATCTAGTGTTGTGTGAATATGGTGTTATCATTTAGTAAAAATGGATGAAATTAGTGATCAGGGTGACTAAAAAAAGTTAGTCACCACAATTATTTCGCGAATTAATAATAATCGAGCAATTTTAAGTGATCAACTAAAAATGACTAACTTAATGACTAACAATCATATTATATTAATTAGATAATAAGTCACTAACTAAAAACGACTAATCCTAATGACTAATTAGTCGCTTAAGTTACTCATATTTAGTTCGTCACTTAAAATCAAGCCAAATTTATTAGTAATTTTACTCGAATAATTGTGGTGACTAACATTTTTAGTCACCTAGTCACCACTTCATCATTTTGATCGGGTGCAATAATACGGCAATCGAAAGTGAGTGATTGATGACCACTAAAGGACTTAAACCAAATTAATCATGGAGGTTAAAACTACAATTTAAAAAAGAACATTAACACACACGCGTGATAATTCATTAATTGTGAATTCATCCTCTTCATCGCTGAAAGAGTCAAGGCGAATAAATGTTAATTGATGAAACCAATGAAACCAAGAAGATACTTATCAACCCTTACTAATGAAGTAAAGAAAGTCTTCACAAGGAGGATGTATTTCATCCACCAAAAGATCGAAAGACATGCTCTTTTTTTATTTCAAGGAAACTTTAAGTGAGAAACTTCAACAGATCGATAACTATTTTTCAGAGACTCGAGCTACACTTGAGATGGACTGAAATGATTTCCATTAATTATAACCCAAGAGTATATTCAATATGTTGTAAGTCTATAGAGTAAGAACATTATCGTATTTAGCAAGGGTCAAGACATTCTAACACATACTAGGTGGCTACACTGGGAAACTACCCTTCGTATTAATGAAAGCTGTTGTTCTTTTCACTTGGCATGCAGAGAAACCTAACACCGGGTAATTAATCAAAAGGCTTTGAGGTATTGGAATGAGATGAAATGGAATGTCACACAACTCAAAGCATATCCAATATGCTCCTAGCATACACTAATAACATGTGATTTATTAAGAATGGTCAAGACATTTGGAGATACACTCGTGTGGTGGTCCTACCTCTCGAGGCTTCTATGTCCTTTCCAAGACACAGAAAGACAAGACAAAATTGTCTACATCAGGTTTGAACTCAGATAGGGAACAAAGAAATAAAACAACACACAACATCGATAATAACCAATTAAGCTAACCAACCTATTACTCTTTTTTCCCTAAATAATTTTTTTTACCCTAATTTATTACTTCTTATTAAAATTTCTCCACAAAATTTTTAAAAAATCCTTATCAGAATTTTTTCTACTAAAATATTACCTTTCCTTTATATATATATATATGTGTGGTTATCTCTTTACACACAAAAGTTATATTTTTCTACATCACAGTAAATAAACACACATTCAAATTGCTCAAAATAAAAAATAAATGATACCCATATTTGAGTAAATAGGACAAATAAAGACCGTGACATTATTTGTCAAAGCCACTAACACAAAGAGAGTCCCGCCATTAGAAATAGAGTTGAATAGCTTTCAAAATTCATGCCCTTTAATTTGTGCTTTATGAAACCACAATCACATTCAAAAATCCGTAGAGAGTGGTGGAAGTGTGAAGAATGAGGGCAATATCGGCATGCCCAATGGCGTAATAATCTGGGGACAACACAATGGGGACATTTTAGGAGACTATTTTAATTTTTCCAAAGAACCGATAAACTCACGCCCTAATTTGTGCCTTTTCCGAAGACGCAATCACATTAAAAATTCAGCCTACTACGTCTAAGTATGAAGAATGAGGAAATGGCACGCCGTCGATGCACAATTGGAGACAACGTGCTGGTATTTGAGAAGACTATTTTCTCCGCTTAAAGAACCGATGAGACTAAATGGTGCAACGAAATAACCCATTGCGTATCATTTGACAGTCCATAAGAAGAGAAATGACCATTAGGGCTTTCGTGTCGAGGATCAATTCTCAAGAAGAACTTAGATTTATTGAGAAAAAAATCGAGCCCCTTTTTCCCATAGTTTATGAGCCATCGAATGGTTGATTTAGTATCTAAAGGTTAAATGAACAATTCTTTTCCTCTTCTATTGCTATGGCTCTACTCACATGCAGCCTTCAACCCAAGATAATTAAATGGAATTAATTGTCAATCATGGGTGATTTTTTTCACATGAATGTTTTTATGTATAATATGATCATTCCTAACAATTTGAACTCGGTGTAGGTTTCATTTGTAGGTTTTAACTCCCGAACATAAATTATCTACACACGAATCTTATAACAGAAAATAAACAATAGCGAGAGCATAAAACATAAACAAGATAAACACGCAGGGATTTTCCCCTGATCCCAAATCAGGACTTAATTTATTTCGATCTTTCATTATATTCTTTAGTGTTAATAACACACATATATATATACACACACACAAACCCTAATCCATAAACTCCCGATTTTAACATAACCGTAGTTCCCGACCGGATCTACAAAAATGCCGTGGCCGGAAAACCATCGTACCCCAATACCATGTGCAAAACCATGGACGCCACTACCCACCGGAAATTAAGGACCAAAAATAAATGTGGCGCCGCCTGCACTCTGCCATTGTGGGGCTATCGCCCCTCTTACCCCCCGCATGCTTAGTCATGGAAAGAATATGTAACACATACCCAACATTCCCCACTGCTGTTTTCTTCCACGTAGGCTGATACTAGGACTGTTCAATCTTCATCCCATTGTTTCACACCAAGAGAACTTTGGCAAGTGCTCAGACTTTGTCAATGCATCCGTTAACATTCTTCAAAGTGTCCACCTTACCAAGAACACCCTTTAGCTCTAACCATATCACTAACAAAGTGATACACATCAATGTGCTTTGTTCAATGATAGTAGGGTTCTAGCCACAAAATTGCACTTTGCCTATCAATAGCCTATCCTTATAGCTTGTCGTACTAACCCCATACTCAACACACCCGCAACTAAATCGTCTTTGTTGCATGAGTGGTCGCGAGGATCAGTCAGAGGCTGAAAAGAGCCACTACAGATCAGTTTTTACTCATCCAATCGATCGCGCCCAACAGGCTAAACATACCACTTGTAGATCTTCTTTGGTTTGCATCTCCACCACCGCATCAACAAAAAACTATCAATGTCCAACATTCTTTCCAAATTTCGGCTTCCCGCACAAGCCATAATCACTGCCACGTAAATATCTGAAAACCCGCTTCACTAATGGCCCAATGCTCCTTCCCCCGGGTTTTACATAAACTCCTATTACACACCCCACCGCATGTGCAATGTCCGGTCTAGCATTGCACTACTGCATACATCAAAGCTACCCACCGCACTTGCATAAGTGGAACACGGGACATATACTCCTCTTCTTCAGGTCTTGGGACACCGTTCAGTGACGTCTTTACACCTACAGAATAGGAACATTCACTGCTTTACTATCCCGCATATTGAACCTCTCCGCAATATAGTCTCGACATTTCCTCTGAAGGTTTAACCTTCGTAGCCTTCTTGGGTTCCGATCTCTCTTAATTTCCATGCCCAAAATATAGTTTGCGCACTCAGATCCTTCTGTCGAATTTGGAGAACAACATCTTCAAATCTTGGATAATTTTTCATTATTTCCAATCAACAACATATCATCCACATACAAGGACTGTGAGCATATAACACGATCACCAATTACTTAAAATAGAAACAATGATCTTCCTTGCTTCGTGAAGCAAGTCTCGTACATAGGTATCACTTCGATACCACATCCTGGTGACTATTTTAACCCATACGTAGACTCTTTCAACTCGCATACCAGCTTCTTTCTTACCCTTCACCATAAAGCCTTCAGTTGCTTCATGTAGATCTCCTCTTATAGATCCCCGTGAAGAAAAGTTGTTCACATCCATCCGTTTCTTATCTTAAAATCAAATGCAAGCAAAGAATTTATTAAAAGTAATATAATAGAAGTAACCTTGGCAACAGAGGAATACTACCAAAATTAACTTTGACCTGAAGAATTTTTCTGTCAACCCAGCTTGTATTTTCTCCACCTTGCCTTCTACATTCATCTTCTTCTTAAACACCCATTTTCTCCCAATGGCTTCCTTCCAAACTCCGACAACTCCACCAAATCCCATGCATCATTTTTGTGCAAGAATGCCATTTCATCAACCATGGCCTCTTCCATAGTTTTCCATCCTCTCAATCTACCGCTTCCCCGACAGCTTCGGGTTCATCATCGGGCTATAGTTATTAAAACCACAGTGCAGATGGACTATACCTTTCCGTTGCCTTCTTTCCCGAATCGATCTTCTCAAAGTTGAGTTTCAGGGTTTTTCATCTTCCGAGTCTTCTTCTCGTTGTAGAGTCCGATTCATCCTCCTTTAGCTCAAACTCTATCTTTCCTGTGCTCCTTTCATGATCTTCCATGTTTAATATTCTACTTTCAAATATCACATTCTTACCAGACAACCTCTGTATTTTAACCAGCCAGAACTTTAAACTGACTTTATACCATCATGATGTTCTTCTGCATTTATTATCCAACTCGTCCTTTTTCTCCGGAACATGTACATATGCATCACATCCAACAATTTTTTAGATGTGAAAGAGAAGGTTTCTTACTCACCCATACCATGTGGGGTCTTATCCCAACACCGATGAAGGTGATTCGTTAATTCAGGGATAGCATGTGAAGGCCGACTGCTTCTACCTAGACTTGTCCTAACCCTACCACCGAGCATGCTTCGCTTCATCGTTGTTATATTCATTCTTTCGTTAACTCTATTTGATGCGGTAGGCATGGAGTAGTCATTGCTATACCACACTTCTACACCTTTCAAATCTTCCAGACCTTGAGATCATTATCTCAATTTGATTCCTTTTATCTTCTTCTCCGTCTGTTTTCCATCTATTTCACCTTAAATTGTCAAAGACTTCAGATTTCTTCCTCAAGAAATATATCCATGTATCTTGAGAAGTCATTTATGAAATGGTGCAGGCATATGAATTTCTTGACTTTAACTAGAATAAATGTGTTACCACCATAAAGAAGTTCAATATCTTGTTCTGCCTCTTAGCACTGTATGAAAAAAACTCACCCGATTCTACTTCCATATACACTGTATGAATCAACGTAGAAGAAATGGCATACCTTCTACCATACCATTTATATGCAGATCATGTCTTCTGAATACAATCATTTCATGCTATAATTTTTTTCTCTTGTATATAACAGGTTTTCCATTCATCTTCAGAACTGTTTAATCATATAATCTATCAATAACTCTGTATAATTAGAACCAGATGTAGTTCCACCAACTCCCGCATTAATACTCTGGGTGTTCTAACCATTCAGTGCATCTTCTCTAACACCGTTTCTGGCTATTCCGCATCATCCATCTTGCTTTGGCGTAAATCAGATTGCCATCAGGAATATCATGCAGAACACTCCGCAGTGGTCTGAATTCCACCTGCGTTGTACTTCAAATTCGATCTTCCATCGTCCGATGATTTCCGGCCTTCCTATCATCCCCTAGAAGACATCACCACCATCATATTTCATACTGCAGTAACCACCCCTACGGGGAGTGAAGTGAGCTGATGCACCCGATTCAATCAACCATGACTCATGATCTACATGTGTATTTCCAGAAGAAGAAGCTAAATACACATCCCCACCTTCATCCGAGGTGGTTTTTGCTCTCCCTTTAAGAAGCATCCTCGTATCCCTTCTCCTTTCTCGAGCTTTAGACTGCAATCCTTCTTGTAGTGCCCTCTCCTTCTCAAAGATTTTACAAGATACACCTTTGCCAAACTTTTCCAGATTTAGATCTCCCTTCAGATTTGATCTCCCACTCGAAACCTTATTCTCAAGCCTGCTCTCGAACCTTCATAAATGGCACACTCATTCACCCTCCATATTTCTCCTGCCCCATTTCTCCAAGGTGGTTACCCATTGCATGCTATCAAAGTTCAAGGTAGCTCTGTATTGCTACCTATTTGCACAACTGATCGTCCCACGAGTCTGCAGAGAAATACAACAACCGATGTACCCTATCTCTATCCGAGATTTTAATATCACCGCATGACATCCGACTCTACTACTACAAGATTAGGTTGCCATGCCTGCATGCCTTTCACCCGAATTCCATCCTTCATCCCTCGTGTTATACATATTTTTCCGCAGAATACTTATTCACCAGAGACTTCCAGGGATTGGTACAAAGTCCCTAGCTTCTTCCTGGCTGTCCTCGCCGTATTTCCCCAGATACATTCAACAATACCGGGACCCGAGACACAACTGCATTGTGCTTTTAGCCTTCGATCCAGCTTCTTCCTACTTATCCGACATTCCCGTTGGCTTAGTACCTAGATTCACTGCAATCCATCATCTTTATCCACCACAGCATCCTCCATCTCGAGTCGACAACTCCAAACTTGACTCATTAAATTTCGATCTCTATCTTTCCACACACATCCATCCTACCTATAACTATCCCAGATTTCCCACCAATATATCATTCAGTCAACTAAAACTTTCTGCATATATCTCTTAGTTTAAATACTAATAAAATATAATGAACTCAATAAATTATCAATATTAACTATAACAAAGTGTCAATGAATATATTATGTCGAGCAAAACGTATAAAACACAGAGATTTTCTTCTTCCCCCGGATCCCAAATCGGGGACAAACTACCTTTTGATTTTCATTATATTCCTTTTAGTGTTGCAACACACATATATATACATGCTGAAGCATACATAAACTCCCAATCCATAAACTCTGGGGATAGAACATAACCGTAGTCTCCTTGATCGATCTACAAAATAGCAAAATAAAACCATCGTACTCCCAATTACCATGTGCAAACCATGCACAAAACCATGCATCATGATTTCAATGCAATGTATCATGACTGCATACAGCTGTCATTTGGGATTTGATAAAGCACGGCCCTTTTATCCTCTTCTGCTTCATAAACCATTACTTCAAGCATACAGGTTTGGAAAGATGAGAACACACCAAATAATCATTGGGATGGCCTTCTTTTACGCTCTATCATTAATGAATGTAGATCGCTTCAATAAAGTATACAAAACCAATTTACATTTGTGAACTACATTGTTTCTGTAGAACACATCAAACAATACATGCACATTCCTAGTGAGGACCCAGCTGTTATAGAATATTACAGACCATCGGATAATGGAGAAATTTGTGGCAAGATGGAGTACCTAGCACAAACTGCCCCATACCACCAAGAAATATTTTTATGTACAAGTTCCAAGTGAAGGAAAAGATAGGTAGCTACTATTACTTCCATCATTGTATCTATAGAAAGCTGCAGGGGGCTTCGGAGGGCTAAGTGTAGCTTGCAGGGCCCTGATCCTTGTTCCATTCCCTCAGCCTGATGGTGATATAACTTTGCTTATAGGTGACTGATACACAACCAACATTTCAGTAAGTTATTAGTCCATCCATAAAACATATACATCTCTTGGAATTAAAGAGTCTTCCTATGTTCAACTTCAGCCTGTCCACCAGAATGTTCTCTTGCAATGCATCAATCTCTGACTATATTCTATCTTTTGGCAGATCCTTAGAAGAACACTTGATGTGCACACATCTATTGGTAATCCTGATGTTCTTCACATTAATGGTCGTGGGTTACCAAATGAAATAGCAATTACAGTGGAACAAGGTACTTATCATTGATCTATATCGGCAGTTTATTAGATTTAGTGGTGTGTCTAGCCTTTCAACGATTCACAAGATCCTGTTTATTTTGATTTTATCTCATGGCTATTGAATCCATTGCTTCTTCTCTTAAGATGTATCTAAAATGACTCATCTTTTCATTAAGTTTTTTGTGCAAATCTTTCAAAGTGATAACAAATGAATTCGAGATAATGACTATGCACCCATTTAGTTGGGATGCATTTATTTGATTAAAGGGAGTTTGAGAAGTCATTTTTAGGAATATCATGATGTGAGAAGTAAATACTATGTTTAAAGCTACAATCTTGTGAATAAATTGAAAACAAAACATGCAACAAGTTTTCAACAACATGGTAACAACTCATCCTCTTACAATGATCACAATCATGCAGAGACATTTCACACATGCTGAATATTTTCCAATCCATATGAATATGTGTAAGAAAATATAATGAATCAAGCACAATAGGGTGGAAAATACTAGCACAACTTGAATTTTGCCAATGTAAGGATTCCAATGCAATCCTTTAGCATAGGCACAAAATATTTCATGAATCCAACACAATTCACAACCCAAGCCCCAAAACTGACTCAGGATATTTAGTGCATAAATAAACACATAAATCCTCTCTTTACAATGCTAGTCCTCCATCGAACCTAAAACTACCATGGCATATGCATCCAGTTCTCCTCCTAGATAGAAGTACCAAACATCCAAAATTCTAGAAGCACTTCTTATGAACAATTGAGGGGCCAGACTCATCATATTCTGATTTTGAAATCCACGTTTGCAATACACATAACAAGTGCAGATTTTTAGGCAAATCCAAAACTTTTTCCTTGAAAAAAAATAATAATTATCAAAATTTAATTTTATCAAATTTATCCTGATGTCATTCTTATTATGCTGGGCCAACTGTTGGGGATCTTGCTGTGGTGGAATTGTATTTTTGATACAATCTCTGACCCTATTATCCTCCAATAATATCATGATCCTCCCTTTCCAAGAGACAATGTTAGAGGCTCCTTCTAAACATTGATCTACTCTCAATACTTGGTAGGCCATCCTACTTCCCACAAACAACCTTGTAGTCCATTTGTAGGTGAGGAAAAGAGTGGAGAAAGGAAAGAGACCTGGATAACTGATATAGGCCCACAGACAAATAGATCAATCACTTTAAACTCAGTATGGGACTCCTTGTCGGCTCTCACGAGTGAAACCCTTAGTATGGGACTCCTTTGTAGTCCTTTACCATTTACCGATGAAACCCTCAATATGGACTCCTTGCGGGCTCTCACTAGTGGTTTCCGCAAACCATAGCTAGTGATGTTGTTCAGAACACTATAAACATTTGTATTAAGGGTTATCCCAATAAATCTAGGGTTAACATGCATAGGTTCAGCGTTCGAGTTCCTCTGAGCATGGCTCATGTTCTGAAGCACGAGACACACTTGATTTCTAAGGCAGTGCAGGCCTTTTATGACTAGGATGTGGATTCCTTGAAGGCGATGTCTTGGATGGAGAGGTTTTTGGGCAATAAGGAGATGGTGGATGTCTCTATGAGGATGTTAAGGGCCATGTACGCTCAGCTCATGCAACAAACCTTTCAGGCATCATGTTGTTATCAGATGCCGCCTCTATCATCTCCAAATTACAAGGAGGAGGAACTGGGTATGAAGATAAGGTGTGGATGATGATGTGTAGCAATCGCATTATTAGTTCGAAACGGAGAATCCAAAACTCGGATTGAGTGGCTCATGGGTTGCTGGAGTCTAAAGCTCGACACTAAAAGCAACAAGGAGTAGAGACATTGGATGGGAGGAATTTAGGAGAAGCTTAGAGAACAGGGGTTATTTTAGGGGTCTTCTTGAAGGATTGAAGGAGTATAAAAAGCTCATGGATGAAGCATTGGACTATTACAGAAATACCACACTCTTCTCCAGAGTCAGGTAAGCCTAATTTTTTTTCACATGACACAGATGATCCATATGATGCACTACCACCTCAATTTAAGTACGCATTATCAACAGTGAGAATAGTTCATAAACAAAAGAAATTCTTTTATTTATTCTATAACTGGAAACCTATTTTTTCTACATGGATGGTAAACCTGGAAAGAATATCTACCCACCCATTTGAGCGAAGAACTGGTACCTTGCCAGCACCATACCATAATATGTTGGTAGGTTAAATAATTCCTTTATTTATTCGTAAACGGGAACCTATTGTTTTTACATGGATGGTAAACCTGGTAAGTAGCTCTACCCACCCTCAACACATTTGATCAAAGAACTGGTACCTTGCCAGGACCATACCATAATCTGAATACGTCAATATTATTCAATATATTCAAGAACCACACCTGGAAAACCTCATGCAAGGGAGGACTCAGGAGCATGCTTGTTAGGATTTGAAATCGTGTCATTGTCACAAGAACTTCTTTAAGTTTCCACTAGTCCAGAGCCTGATGTACAAAGCAACATAAGTTCTTTTAATCGAATTCAAAATTGTATGCATGCTTCTCTAATATTGTTAGCATGGGGGCTGTTAAATTCAATTTGTGTCTACAGGAGGGAGGCCAAACACACATACATGTGTGCCTTTAAGTTCTATCGATAAAAAATATATGACTACA
This sequence comes from Pinus albicaulis, assembly GCA_034641835.2. Lineage (NCBI taxonomy): Eukaryota > Viridiplantae > Streptophyta > Pinopsida > Pinales > Pinaceae > Pinus > Pinus albicaulis. The sequence continues at coordinate 63,323 of JAXQQM020083936.1, forward strand.
ATGAGCATATTATGCAAAAAGGGTGGATAGCACAAAGGCTTTTGCCATAGAAACATAGAAAGGGCAGGTGACGTTGGTACTAAGTACTAAAGCATGCTACCTATGAGCTAGTGAATCCTGTGATTTACAAAACATCGTTGTACATACACAATCAAATTGCACCCCTTAATGAAGACACATGCCTTCATGCAAGAGTGCAGCATGAGTCTGGCAGTGAAACATAAATCAAACTATTCCTTTGTAAATTTTCAGGCATCATGCGAAGGAGTGACATATGTCTGGTCAGGAAGCACAACTAACCTACATTACCTATAAAATGCTGAAAGGGTGCGAGGGGAAACACCACACACCCACATGATATGTAGACCTGAGACCACTGAAGTCCAACAGACCCTAGCCAACAAGAGCACCCTTGATGGGCCACAACAAGTCAGCAATGGCATGGGAGTGGTAGAAAAGGGTTATTTCCAATGCCTTGCAAACAACATCACACACACCAGTAGGCAAATCGAAACTGAGAAAGCCTTCTGCACTAAAGAAATTGTGTTGTGGCTGGAAATAAAGAGCATCATGGATTTTTCCCATTACACACAGAAAATTGAAACTGATATGAAAAGAAAAATGATATTAGCTCTACCATATCAGGACAGGACGGATAAGGTCAAATTAAAATGGTTATAAAATGCAAATCAATAGTGCATCTGCCATATCAGGATTCAGGACAAAGAAAACAAGATAAAATCTTCAACAATCTCTAGGTTGGTTAGCCTTTGCAGGAGATTATTTAGTTTTGGAACCTTCTCCCTTAATGATGTCCACATGGTTATGTTATGAAACGTTGTATTTAACTCTAACCTCCCCAGGTCTTGAGTTAATTCTGTCAAAGTGTGTGGCTATGTTATGATGCGAATGAAATCTACATTTTTTATTGACGTATGACAAATCATGGCCGTGTTCAGTTTGAAAAATAACAAGGTGTGATCAAAGATGTCCACTTACTCTCCTATGTCAGTAGTCATGATTAGAGATTCCAATCAAATAGTTGATAAACTTAGTAACGATCCAATTCCAATTAAAACTACACGACCAAAATGGAGTATGTGATTGATATTTTGTATACTTCTTCAAGATATGGAAGCGTAATTCATTCCCTAAGGTTCTTGAAGATGGATCTATTTCTTATTATGCTTGGTTTCTTGTGATAGTGACCAATGTGAAGCACTCAATTTCTTTGTGAAACATAGAAAAGTATGTTTAATGGAGCAGACAATTTCTTACTTTGTGAAACATAGAAAAGTATGTTTCGTGGAAAACCTTCAAAGGAAAAAACATTTTATGTTTATTTGTTGATTCAAAACAAATTCAGGAAATTCACTCTAAGGGTAAAGATAGTACGTACTATGACTTGTTATTTACTTAGCATGATTCTATTTTTAACAGGAAAGGAAATTATTTAGTGTAGTTTTAAATATTCGAATAAATAGTCAAGAAAATGACAGTTAAACAAGCCAATTTCTAAATGATGCCTTGCAAGATTAAGGTTTTTGCTGTTGTTTTTGATATAATGAAAGATATATACTTCAGTAGGTGCAAAAGGCTTAAAATTGGAAACTTGAGCACTGAAACCTGCTAGTTAAATTTTCCAATCTTTTATTAACCTGTTTTTCTGGAGATTGATTGTGTTCTTGGAGAGTTATCTTTTTTTGAAGGATATGTACAACTTATTCTTGTCATATTTAGTATATGATTTAAGAAATAGACTCTGTTCTTTGGTGCGTGGCCATTACAATAAGTACTTGTTTTCACTTTCGAAGGAATAGGTATGAAAGATAAGTTTTCTTATTTGATTTTGATATGATGTTTTTCTTTTGTTTCAACAAAGTAATGCATGCTCCGGTTGAATGAATTGATGAAATTTTGTCCTTGCCCCATTCCTCATTCGATTTTGTGGGTTTGGACCTTCCACCGGATGATGATGATACATGGCTTTACAATGGAGAAGAGGATATGACTGCTGCCATGCTACAGAGACAGAAGGAAATAGATTCATATGAGAGAGATTGACTTAAGCAGAAGCAATCAAAGAATCTTACAGGGAATTAATCTACCTCAAGAGAGACTATGAATGATTTTAATGTGGAAGATGTAGCGAAGAATATGCAGGAATTTGTGGATAAATTTCAAGTTATGAAGGAGCTGAAGTTCTAGGAAATGGGTAGTGCTAGTTAATATGTTTCTTGCATGTGATTGGTTGCTCTATTGCTAAATATCATTCAATTTAACTAGAAACATGTGTAAAGCAATAATCCTGCCAACCTCTATAGTTTCAACACAGTTCTACCTCTATAGTTTCAACACAGTTCTTTGGGCACTTATGTCTTCTAGATAGGGCTGCCATTTATGGATAGGAGTTTTTCTTACGCAGAAATAAAAACTGTGTATCCTTATCAAAGCATTAGTATACAACACATGCCCTTATGTGCATTGGTCCTTGGATGTTCTCATGAACCAAAAAAATATTGCCTGGATGTTGTAGAAGAATTGACATTTTCCAGCAGAGAAAGCTAAGAATATATTTTAGCTTGGATTCATCTCTTTGACAGCTACTATAGATTGGTAATGCAAGGCCTGTGTTGGTCGATGTTTTCAACATAACATGGATCTAGCATCATTTACAATTTTTCCATGTAGGTGAAATATAAACTAATGTAACAATAGGAAGGTGTTGTAAAAACTAAGGTGATACGAAGGGAACCAATGTCAAATTTAGCTTCACAAGGTATCAAGCATTATACTTCCTTGTTAGTCAGATATGATGTTTTGCCGTAGGTGAGGATTGCAGTCCCAAGCACAGCAAGAAGAAGAAGAAGAAAACATCGGGAAACGATGTCGAAAAGGAAGAAGAAGAACAAAAGGAAGAGAAATAAGAGAATCCCAATGCAGTGTCTAATTTCAATATCTCGGAGCCACTGAGGCAGAAGCTCAAGTCCAAGGAGATTGAGTCACTCTGCCCCATCCAGGAAATGACCTTTGAGATTATCTTCAATGGCTCGGACATGGGTGGTCGAGCTCATACAGGCCAGGGTAAAACATTGGCATTTGTGTTGCCTATTTTGGAGTCGTTAACAAGTGGTCCAAATGCCAAAGGTAGGAATACAGCCTATGGGAGGGCCCCCAGTGTGATTGTGTTAGTTCCAACAAGGGAGCTTGAAAAACAGGTCCATGTTGACTTTGAGGTTTATGGTGGAGTTGTTGGCCTTCATTCATCCTCTGTATATGGAGGTGCTCCCTATGGTCCACAAGAATATGCATTGCGTAGAGGTGTGGATATCATTGTAGGTACACCTGGGTGCATTAAGGATCATATTGAAAGAGGGATATCGAATCTGAAATCCTTGAAATTTCGTGTCTTGGATAAGGTTGATGAAATACTGAACATGGTCTTTGTAGAACATGTTGAGACCATTCTTGGAAAAGTTGAGGATGAAAGCAAGGTTCAGACGCTTCTTTTTAGTGCAACAATGCCAGATTGGGTATAGAAGATTGCATCAAGGTTCTTGAAACATGACAGAAAAACTGCAGATCTTGTGGGAGATGATAATATGAAAGCTAGTAGAGGTGTGAGACACATCGTTCTTCCTTGTTTCTATTCAACAAGACCACAAGTTATACCAAATGTTATTCACTACTATAACAATGGGGGAAGTGTGATTGTTTTTACTGAGACAATTAATGACACATCTGAACTCGCTAGATCTTTGCCAAATGCTCATGCTTTGCATGGAGATATACAACAATCACAACATGAAGTGATTCTTGCTGGATTATGTTCGAGAAATTTTGCACTCCTAGCTGCAACTGATGTTGCGGCACACGGTTTGGGCATCAATGATGTCCATATTATAATCCAGTGTGAACCACCAAGAGATGTGGAAACATACATTCCTACGTAAACTACCCACGGAGACTCTAAGTACAGTATGGATTGAGACCCCTACCTTGCCCTATGTTGTTCAAACGAGACTTCTTCTACAAGCCTCCATAGAGAAATTCCTTGTAGGATTTCAAAGGCTTATTGACTTCTTTATTCAATGGCCATCTCTACCCATCAACTCCCCCCTTTAGGTACTCTTTAAACACACCAAGGTCACTTCCTATCATCTAAACATGAATTGAGCCAAGTGAGTAGCAAGAATATCTATATGCAATACATCTATGCACGTGGTCATTTGTTGGAGAAGAGTTTCACAAAAAATTCTAGAAAATATGGCAAATTATTATTTTTTCGTAAATATTGCATTTATATTAAGGCAATGCATGTTTTTCCTCGCACAAGTGAGTCAAATTCAACAAGAAGTGTAAAACTCATTAAGTACTTATGTGTCAAACTTTGACAATTAAGCAATCATAATTCAAACTAATGTCAATGAGTAATCCAAAAGACATCCATAAGGATCATCTTCCTAATGTGACGATACATTTTTAAAGTGTATGATATCAATTGACCTATGTTCAAGTATGAATAATCCAAACAAGTCTCTTTTAATTTGGAATAATCTTTTCGGTATCATTCCTCTATTTTATGAAGATAAACCTATTTTACAATAAATAGACGCAGAATACAATTTATAACAAATTGCATTTATCAATAAATTTTCTCCTCTGTTTCTCCTCTGTTTTATTCCTGTGTAAGAAAGCCTCCTATCCATAAATGGCAGCCCTGTCTAGAAGACATAAGTTCCCAAAGAACTGTGTTGAAACTATAGAGGTTGGTAGGATGACTGATTTATGCATGTTTATGCTTACATTGAATGATATTTAGCAATAGAACAACCAATCACATGCAAGAAACATATTAAATAGCACTCACCCATTTCCTGGAACTTCAACTCCTTCATAACTTGACATTTTATCCACAAATTCCTGCATATTATTGGCTATATCTTCCACATTAAAATCATTCATAGTCTCTCCTGAGGTAGAGTAATTCCCTGTAGGATTCTTTGATTACTTCCGCTTAAGTCGATCTCTCTCATATGAATCTATTTCCTTTTGTCTCTCCATCATGGTAGCAGTCAGATCCTCTTCTCCATTGTAAAGCCACATATCATCATCATCCGGTGGAAGGTCCAAACCCACAAAATTGGATGAGGAATGGGGCAATGAAAAAATTTCATCAATGCACTCAACTGGAGCATGCATTACTTTGCTGAAACAAAAGCAAAATATCATATTTGACTAACAAGGAAGTCTAATGCTTGATACCTTGTGAAGCTAAATCTGACTGTGGTTCCCTTTATATCACCTTATTTTTGACAAGCACCTTCTTGTTGTTACATTAGTTTATATTTCACCTACATTGAAAAATTGTAAATTATGCCAAATCCATGATATTTTGAAAACATCGACCAACATGGGCCTTGCATTTCCAATCTCTAGCAGCTTTCAAAGAGATGAATCCAAGCTAAAAATATATGCTCTGATTTCTCTGCCGGCAAATGTCAATTCTTCTACAACATCAAGGCAATATTTTTCTAGTTCATGAGAACATCCAAGGATCAATGCACATAAGGGCATGTGTTGTATAATACTGCTTTGATAAGGATACACAATTTTTATTCCTGTGTAAGAAAACCTCATATCCATAAATGGCAGCCCTGTCTAGAAGACATAAGTGCCCAAAGAATTGTGTTGAAACTATAGAGGTTGGCAGGATTACTGCTTTATGCATGTTTCTGCTTACATTGAATGATATTTAACAATAGAACAACCAAGCACATGTAAGAAACATATTAACTAGCACTCACCCATTTCCTGGAACTTCAGCGCCTTCATAACTCGACATTTTATCCACAAATTCCTGCATATTCTTGTCTACATCTACCACATTAAAATTTAAAATCATTTATAGTCTCTCTTGAGGTAGAGTAATTCCCTGTAGGATTCTTTGATTACTTCCGCTTAAGTCGATCTCTCTCATATGAATCTATTTCCTTTTGTCTCTCTAGCATGGAAACAATCATATCCTCTTCTCCATTGTAAAGCCACATATCATCATCATCCGGTGGAAGGTCCAAACCCACAAATCAGATGAGGAATGGGGCAAGGACAAAATTTCATCAATGCATTCTTAGTATGGTAAAAGCATATGTTGGTGTATGCATAATCCTTCCAGTTTTAAGAATTAAGGTTGCAAAACCCTCTTGAGAGGACAGTAATGATCTTCTCTTGAATTTTGTGTATCCTGCAATCTTGGCTAGTGCTTTTGCAATGATATCCACAGGTGAAAGATCAGATTTCTTCACCAGATCCTCAGTTGATTGCCAAAAAATGGGAAGCACATTGTCACTGACACTCGTAATACTTTCTGTAGCAGTTGAACCAGTAGCTTTAGCAACCCTCTCCTAGCTGAGGAGCAGATACATGCTCAAATTTTACACCAGCCTGCCTTTCTATCTGAGAAATCATATATTGCTTTCTATCACGCATTGAAAAAACTTTTATCCTTAGTAATGTTACTGTCTTTTATTGCACTCGGAGAACTGGTAAATATTGATCAAGTTCCTATTTTTTGCGTGCCGGAGATTATAAATAATGGAATTATATGACTTCTTTCATTTCATTCTGATCAAAGAAAATAGTCACTACTTGGCTTCGGAAAATATGTTCTGGTGTCGACGGTGCTATGACATAATACATACTCTCTTTGGCTTACGACACCAGTCTGATGGGCTTATTTTTGCGCAAATGTAGCCTCATCCTTTTTTACATGCCATTTGGCTGGGGTAGACCATGGACAGAATAGAATCTTGGCAGATGGCTTGACTCACCGATCGTTCGTTAGCAACGCCCCAAATTTATTTGAAAAATAACAGGAGTTAAAATTTTGGAGAATGCTAATTATGATCGTTCACATCTATTGCTCAGCAGTTGGTTGGCATGACTTCTACCTTCTGCCGAAGTACAGTAAAAATGTCATCAAAGAGTAGACTGACCCTTAAATTGTGGAATTTTGGGCAAAGCAAATGCTCCCTCTCAGGTAGAACCCACATTTTATCATTCCTTGAGCTTGATGGTTGTACTGCTTAAAACCCAGTTCCTCTTGGTTCAGGTAATGGTCAAGTAATTGTTCCACCAAAATATTCCAGAGATTGAGCTCAGCCTCAGACTTTTTTGACATGCCATTCCTGTAGGACAAACCACAGCGAGAATGGAACAAGGGCAGATGGCCTGGTATTTACTAGTAACTAAAGAATTGTGGATAATAGTAACTAAAGATGGCCTGGTTCCAGCATGGATAATAGTAAATACATACACGATATACAGCTTATACAAACAATTTTTTGAAAGATCCACAATTCTTTAGTTCCTTGAAACCCCACTAATAATGCCAAAAAACAACAATTACAAGTTTTATTACACGCTCCATAATTTCAAAAAAAAAAAATTCCATGATCCAAAACATTAGAAAACATCTTAAACTTCCACCCCATTTCAAGGGCTTCAAGGCACTTCTTACCATTTTTCTAAACTTCAAGTATCACAAAGCCATTGTTGGATATTACAAAGAGGGTTAACTGTTTGAAGCCCATAAAAACACAAAAAAATGTATTTTTCTCTATGGTATAATGTTCAGTGCAACAATGAATTTGAGAAGAGGAGCCTATCTCATTTGAATCCCTTTGAACTTTGTGGTACATCTGAAGAATGAACATGAAGAATAAGGAATGCTTGGTCTAGGTCTGCTAACTCTTATTCCAGTAGACAATTTAAGAAATCAGAATGAACATATGCATACACACATCCATATATTTGCTTATGTAGTAACATACAGTTTTAACTACTAACATTAGCCTAAAAATAAATATAAGAAAAATATACCACTTGACTGTGCCTCTAGTTACCCATAAGAATCATATGCAAGTTGAATTTTCCTCCAGTTTCCACTAGAAATGGAGGACCTGAATGGTCATTGGAATAGCTGGAATAACTCGACCATCTTATCAAATAATCTGCTAAAAACAACCATACAAACAAACTATATTTCTGACAATAAGTAGCTAGAACCATGGTTCAATGCTCTGAAACTCTTTAAAGCTATCTCTGCATAAATCAACCCCAGAGCTAGAATACAACAGTCATATTTCATATCATGCTTCCAATGTAATTTTCTGTGTAGGGGTTCAAAGCGGCTAGGCAGTGAGGCTGACCTGGTGTTTCAAAAACGTTTTTCCACATTGTTATCAATAAATCAGTCTATCAATGGGTCTTCCAACTTCAATATAAAAAAAAGGAGCACGAGCATGGGGGTGCACAGATTAAAATGCCAGCTGAAACCTACATTGATCCTTCATTTTCAAGTAAGGGAAGCCTTCTATAATCCACCACTTTCTGTTGATTTCTGAAGATCTGACATAAAAAATAATTCATAGATATTATAAAAAGGAGTTATCACTGTATATCTATATATCCAAAAGTTAAAATTTTGTTCTGCATCCAGAGGCATTAACATTCAAACCCATGGCATGCCAAGAGCACATTCAAACTCCTTAGCTCTCTCTTTCATGATACAGTTACTAACACTGAGATCTTTTACAAAATCAAGTGTGGATTCTACATGACAAAGGACATTACCTCGTTAATAGTAGCCAATATGAATGATTTTAATGTGGAAGATGTAGCCAATAATATGCAGGAATTTGTGAATAAAATGTCAAGTTATGAAGGAGCTGAAGTTCCAGGAAATGGGTGAGTTCTATTTAATATGTTTCTTGCATGTGATTGGTTGTTCTATTGCTAAATATCATTCAATGTAAACATAAACATGCATAAAGCAGTAATCTTGCCAACCTCTATAGTTTCAACACTGTTATTTGGGAACTTATGTCTTCTAGATAGGGCTGCCATTTATGGATAGGAGGTTTTCTTACGCAGGAATAAAAATTGTGTATCCTTATCAAAGCAGTAGTATACAACACATGCCCTTATGTGCATTGGTCCTTGGATGTTCTCATGAACCAGAAAAATATCGCCTAGATGTTGTAGAACAATTGAAATTTTCCAGTAGAGAAAGTAGAGCATATATTTTAGCTTGGATTCATCTCTTTGACAGCTGCTAGAGATTGGCAATGCAAGGCCTGTGTTGGTCGATGTTTTCAACATATCATAGATCTAGGATAATTTACAATTTTTCCATGTAAGTGAAATATAAACTAATGTAACAGTAGAAAGGGACTTGTCAAAAATAACTTGATACGAAGGGAACCATAGTAATATTTAGTGTCACAAGGTATCAAGCATTAGACTTCCTTGTTAGTGTTCTGGTTCAAACAAGAGTAACACTTTTGAGCATTTTGACAATGTTTGCTGAAGATAACTGGCAGCTAAGTCACTAGTAACTTGGGAAAGGAGCATACAAATGCTAGAACAGACAAACATATTTAAATGTTTGGAATTAAATATGAGTGGACTGAGAACTAAAGAGACCTGGTTAGCTTAAATAGTCTCTATATGGAAAGGAACAGAAAACAATATCCCCATTCCATAAGATAAACTAGCAAGACATTTGCAAACACTATCAACTACTTCCAAACCTGGCACTCAAGGAACTTCCACAGTAAGACATGTTGTTGATTCAACACAGTTAATTGAGTTGTATCTTGCGAGTAATGACTATTTGAGAGATGCGAGCAATATACATAACAAGTGCAGATCAGGGTGAGCTAGCGCATACTCTTTAAGGAAGTAGCCAATTCACCTGTTAATAGTACACCCTAAAAATGTGTGCAGGATGGTCAACTTGGCCATTGTAAGTTACAACAAGCTCTAGTAAAGGGAGTGACCTTAAATAATGTGCTAAGGTTCCAACTAAAGGAGCACTCCTTCGATCTAGGTGATTCATCACTCATCCTAAATGCCAACCAATTACAATCTCAAAATAGAAATGTAGCTAAGGCTCTTTCTCCAATGACCCAACTATCTCTCCAAGAATAGGAAACAATGGTTAAGGGTGCAATAAATAAACTTAGGTTACTATAACTACCCCCCATAAATGCATCAACCAGAAAATAAAAAATAAAACAATTACATTTGTTAGGAAATGAAGCAACCTAGGATTGTGTGCCAAGTGGAATCCCCTTTAAAACATACCTCTTGACCATGGCAAGGAGCTGCACCCTACACAATGAGGCCCAACATATTTTAGGCCATAAAATGCTTCCCTAGAACAGATCCCTCCTTGTACAAAGTTCAAACAAGTCAGATGAAGGTGAACACAAGGAATAGTACGCTACTTGCTGGTTGTTTCTTTTTAAATCTACACTTAACTCTTTCTTAATTTGATGAGTATCACATTGGAGAAGGGGATATACCAACTAATGAAAATGACTTCTATTTTCTATCCTAGAATAGCAACAGTCGTATGCCAAATAGGCCTCAAAACCTTGCATCAGGTCACCAGCTAAGACTGCCCATCATATAACATAATAGCTCTAAAGGAAAATTTTCCTATCATGAATAAAACACACCATGAGGAAGTACTTATGTGCTGTTTTATATTCATATCAGTATATATTATGTTTTGCTATAAAATTGTATATATCATGTTTTGTTATAAAAGGTGTTTGTTGACAGATAGTCAGGGTCACTATCATCATATTTTCCCTTGATGCTTGAATTCCAACCAGAAAATGTTTGTTCTTTGCAAATTCCAAGATCCACCATGGTTGCTCATAATATGGTTTAACAATATATTGGCAGACTTAATGCTACGATGTACAATTGGTGGTACAACCCCATAAAATAGTAAAATAATCAACCTCAGCTGATCAACTTCCATAGGCTAGCCAAAAAAACTTGACTTTGGACCCATTTCAGGAGTCATTCATACCTGTAGATACAATTAGCTGGCATGATAGGAAAAAGTCTCAGAGTGCATGTTTGGCTGCTCCAACAAAGGCACTACGTCAAGCCCTACAGGAAGCCATTTTAGCATGTTCATCTTCCATATGTGATGCCATTAAAAGCCTCTGAAAAATCTCAGCCTAGTCTCCACCTCCAAGTTTCACATCCTAATCACTGCATTGCTGGAATGAATGCCCCAAATGCAAATGCATTTTGAGGAGTAACAAGAGGGTTCCCTTAACTCTTACCTTGGTCCCCAACACCATATGAAACTACACCATGTCCCTATCCTTGGCCCCTACCCCATGAACTGTTGGTTTGACAATGAGGGAAAAATCCATAGACATCTCCATTGTTCTATATTTCATGATCAGTCCATTCCTCACAGCTTGAAGGCATCCACCACCCACTAAGTGTTCTTTTTCCTATCTAGGGTGCTCTCATGAGTCATTACTTGTTCTTGCATACTACCACCCTCTATGATATTTGTGGACAACCTCTAGTGTGCATCGCTTCACTTACTTTTTATTGCTATATATTTTTTAGTTCCTCCTTAGGTGGGTCATCAGTATCATGAGCGCTAATAGTACTGTTGATGGGGAAGCCTCTTAGGCTGAGTTCCTCAAGCATGGAATTCATCCCCTTGACTCCCACATTGTTGATTTTTTTAATCATGTTGTTTATTTAGTTTTCTCTTTGTGATGGCCCCACCATATCATCTTGTGGTAGGGTGGTAGGCTAAAGTAGGTTGGTGGCTGGTAGAAAACATAGTAGGTTCATTTTAGGAAAATTCATGCATGTAGAGTGAGTAGACAGACTGGGAAGCTTGAATTAACATTATCCACTGTCTTATTTGACCATTGATTACAAATGACTAAATGAAACAAGGTATACTGGTTTCAGGTATCCATAGAGAGAATCTGCAATTCAGACTCTTCATGCCTACACTCGAACACTAGAGGGATTTTTGAAAGATGGCATAGCAGAGAAATGATATGCTGACCTTGTGTTTTCTCTGGCCAAGAGGAAGAGGGCTATGGCTGATTGGAGGTTAGTGAACACATTCATGTTAAATGATAAGAGTTTGGTTTTGTCTGTGTATGGTTTATATCTGTGTTCATATTTTTATCAATCAGACATTGTCAATATTTTGACAATGTTTCTTATTGGGTATACTATAAATACTGTAGCCTTCTGCACTTGCATACATATTGTTTAAATAAATTCTAAATACAGTATATATTTTAATAAAATTTCCATATTAAGGACAATCGATTCCTTAAAATTGAGTAAACGTGGACACCAAACTTAAACCAGCTAAAAATTTCCTATATATGATTTGGTATTTTTCCTCTGCATGTCTTGAAATATGGTGTTTTTATGCTTCATTCGGTCTTCACTGTTTTTTTGATAGAGATTTGTTGTCCAGATGTAATGAGTTTTTTATTCCTTTCTTTTCTTTTCTTTTCCTTTTTATTTAAAAATATCTTTATTCTGATTAGTTGTGATGCTAACTACCAGATGGAGTGGTCTCAACTGCAACTACAGGGTCATTTGGTGACTCCTAGGGCTGGACATGCTGGTGTAACAATAGGTGAGAATTGGTATATTGTAGGTGGCAGAGATAATAAGAGTGGTAGGTTCAAGCCACATCTCAAACATTCGCTTGTTGATTACTAATAGTGAATCTATTTTATTTACATATATTTTTTCAAGTATTCTGAATTCAATATTTTCAAGTTATTTATAATCTTCCTTGTTTTTAGTTAGTGACTAATGTTCTTCTTCTTAGGTTCATATCAAAATAGATTCCCGAGACTCAAAATGCCGATGCTTAACAGGTATGTCTGAGACACTGGTTTTAAATATGTCTAAGCTTGTTTGGTCTGTGGTAACAACTGTGGAAGGAAGGGTACCAGTTTCTAGTGAGGTGATCTCTACTTAAATTCTTTGAAATTCTCATCTCGAGTCTTTTTTCAGCTAGGTGTAACATCAATTCCTAAATCATTAAAGATAAAGATATTTTAAAGGTTATTGCACATCATGAAATTCCAACAAATATGTATTATAATCAATATCTGAGTCATATGTGAGAATTTTGAAATTTTACCTTTATTTGAAAGCTATAAAGGAGTTTTAATGCCATTTATATGAACATCAAAACTGCTTCACGTGTGACCAGAAAGTTTGTAGACACTTGTTATAAAATCTGTGTCTGTTGGTAACTTGCACATGTTATTTTTATTACTCCTGTTCCACAAGTATTTACTAACAAAACCTTGATTTTGTATTTGTTTTATCCTAAGACATACATATCCCTACAATTCCTGTTTCTATCTCTGTCTAAATTGTAACAGATTACTTTACATACATATCCCTACAATTCCTGTTTTTATCTCTATCTAAATTGTAACAAATTACTTTCCTTCTCTTTGTAGCAGACATACTTTTATCTTGTAGATTTCCATAGGTTTCATACTACATGTATTTCATTTGATTCTATTAATATATTAAGCATAAGTATCTTATTCACCATGCCTATATTTGTTATTTTTTTCCCAAAGAGTACTTCACAGTGAAATTCAAGGGATTCTTCCCCACATTTGAGGATGACATCCCCAGTAAAATTATTGGTATAAAAACTAACCAAGTGCCTAGCAACCTTGATGATAGGTAGTTGAAAGAATCCCTTGGGCTATATATATGTGTGTGTGGGAAAGAAAATGCATCTCATATTCCAATAATACACGCAAAAGGAATACATGATACAATGTTGACTAATACTCTAAGTAGCAAGTGTCCTCTCATCTTCACATAGTCTGGAGTGACAAAGAGAGTTTTCAAATTGAGCACTATCTAATTTTTCTTGCACAAAGAGATCTTAATGTTGATTTTTGTAGCTCGGGCAAGTACTTCTGCACATGCCTTGTGCCTAGGTGTGCAGAAGTGCCCACAAAATCCTTAGAACACTTACTCAAGTGTGAAAAAGTTGCTAATGTAGCTTAGCCTAAGTCTAATTTAGAAAAAACACATTAATATGTTGGCTTATTGAGATAAAAGAAACTTATGAAAAGTAAAGTAGTTTACTTTAGTGATTTTGTTTTAATCTTAGTCGTTGATCTCAAGGGGAGCGATATCTAATTTCGACCATTAATCATTTTGAGATTAGGGTTAGGGGTAGAGATTTAGCTCAATGTAAAGTTATAAAAGAAAGACTAGGGAGAGGAAGAAGATACACCATATAACGACACTAGCCTCATGAAGCATAAGGTGGCAATTCAATAAGAGGGAAGAAACACGGGCTAGACTAGTCGACACCACGCAACCGTTGAGAAATTGCAAGGGAAAAGGCACACAAATGATCGATAGAAGGGTAGGTGTCAGCATAGTTAGTTTGTGGATGGAGGACTGCTTTCAAAGCCAACTAGACCCGTGTCAGTGCATTTATAGTAGCCACCATGCATGTGGTCGAGTAGCCTAGTTGAAGCCGCAGTGATGGGCCATTAGGCACAATCTGACCGAGAATTGGAGCAACTGCAGTTGAAAAGCAGGGAAGTGCATCGATCGTATTCATAAGTAAGAAGGTGGGCTATCGGGTCATGTGCAGGAGCCTGCGTTAAACTTCCTATGCCTACATCCAAAATATTCTTGCCTTCAAAAGGGTGTACGTTCTCAAATATAGTTGTTTAATAAGCATACATCCTCACGTATCACATTTGGGAAAAGAGTTGTAGGGAATATCCACAAATCCCTCGCTGCCCATGTCTTTCCTTGTACCAAATCACTAACATTCATGCACAACCTTTACTAAATAACATATATTTTCTCTCTTCAACATCTCATAACTATAATGAATAATTGCCTCAAGATGTTGTTTATCAATGAAATTTGCCTCATGAGAAGGTGTCTCATTCCGAGGAGCAATTTTCTCATCAAAAAACCATTTTGAGGGAATTTATAAAGAGGATGATAGAATAAATTTAAGAGAGATAGTTAAAGATGACTTCATATTTCCCCAGTTTTGTAGTTTAGGTGGGTAATGAAGCACTGATGGATCAAACCCTGCCACCAATAGGAAAAGACAACTACATGAAGAAGGGGTCGTTGATGCAGTCCGGTTAGTAGAAAATGATCTACCAACATCGCCTCGAAGAAGCACATAGTTTCGAGTGTAGTTTTCCAAGAGAGGTGGGAACGTATGGTCAACAGTCGTTGGTGGAAGAATTATGGCCTGTAGGCAAGCCCACACTGGATTAAAAAAAACCACAAGAAGCATAAGGTGGCAACTCACTAAGAAGGAAGCAACGTAGGCTAGACTAGTCGACACTACTCAGTCGTTGAGAAATCGCGAGGGAAAAGGAAAACAAATGACTGATAGATGGGAAACTATCAACATAATTAGTTTGTGGTTGGAGGAGTGCTATCAGAGCTAGCTAGACCCGTGTTAGTGTAGGTTTAATAGCCACGATGCATGTGGTAGAGTAGCTTAGTTGAGCCACAAAGACGGGTTGTTAGGCAGAATCCGACTGAGAATTGGAGAAAATGCAGTTGAAAAGCGGGGAAGCATAGATCATAGTCATAGGTAAGAAGGTGGGTTGTCGGGTCGGGTGAAAGACCCTACGTCAAAATTCCTATGCCTACATCTAAAATACTCTTGCCTTCAAAATGGTGCACGTTCTCAAATATAGTTGCTTAATAAGCATACATCCTCACGTATCACATTTGGGAAAAGAGTTGTAGGGAATCTCCACAATTCCCTCGTTTCCCATGTCTTTCCTTGTACTAAATCACTAACATTCGTGCATAACCTTTACTAAATAACATATCTTTTCTCTCTTCAACATCTCATAATTATAATGAAAAATTACCTCAAGATGTTGTTTATCAACGAACTTTGCCTCATGAGAAGAAGTCTCATCTCTAGGAGCAATTTGCTCATGAACAAACCATTTTGAGGGAATTTATAAAGAGGATGATAGAATAAATTTAAGAGATAGTTAAAGATGACTTCGTATTTCCCCAATTTTGTAGGTGAGGCGGGTAATGGGGCACTAATGGATCAAGCCTTGTTGCCAATAGGAAAATAAAACTGCGTGAAGAAGGGGTGGCCAACGCAGTCTGGTTGGTAGAAAAGGATCTACCAACATCACCTTGAAGAAGCACGTAGTTTTGAGTGTAGTTTTCCAGGAGAGGTGGGAAGGTATGGTCAATAGTCGTAGGTGGAAGAACTATGGCCTGCAGGCAAGCCTGCACTTGAAAAAAACAAAACCACAAGAAGCATAAGGTGGCAACTCACTAAGAAGGAAGCAAAAAACACGTGCTATACTAGTCAACACCACTCAATCATTGAGAAATCACGAGGGAAAAGGCACACAATTGACCGATCGAAGGGTAGCTACCAGCATAGTTAGTTTGTGGATGGAGGAGTTATATTAGAGCCAGCAAGACCTATGTCAGTGAAATTTTAGTAGCCACCATGCATGTGGTCGAGTAGCCTAATTGAAACCACAGTGGCGGCCCTTTAGGCACAATCCAACCGATAATTGGAGCAATTTCAGTTGACAAGTGGAGATGCACATAGATCGTAGTCATAGGTATGCAAGTGGGCTGTCGAGCTGGTTGCAGTAGCCTGCGTCAAACTTCCTGTGCCTACATCCAAAATAGTCTTACCTTCAAAATGGTGCATGTTATCAAATATAGTTGTTTAATAAGCATACATCCTCACTTATCACATTTGGGAAAAGATTTGTAGGGAATCTCCACAATTCCCTCGCTACCATGTCTTTCCTTGTACCAAATCAATAACATTCGTGCATAACCTATACTAAATAACATATCTTTTCTCTCTTCAAAATCTCATAATTATAATGAAAAATTTCCTCACGATGTTGTTTATCAGTGAAATTTGCCTCATGATAAGGTGTCTCATCTCGAGGAGCAATTTTCTTATCAACAGACCATTTTGAGGGAATTTGTAAGAGGATGATAGAATAAATTTAAGAGATATAGTTAAAGATGGCTTCATATTTCCCCAATTTTGTAGGTGAAGTGGGTAATGAGGCACTGATGGATCAAATATCAAAGGAATATTTACAAACAATTCTGCACTCTTTCCAAAAGGATAAGAACCCTCAGCCACCTAACAATACAATAGAATTCTTCTAAGGGTTCTATGACTTCCTTCAAACAGACCAACTAAGAATTGCTGACAAATTAAAATACATAGGCAAGATTTGGGAGCTTTTAATTCAACATTTCAGGATTTAATCCCAAAAATTAGACAAGAGTGTAGATGATTTCAAACCCATATCACTATGTAATTACATCCACAAAATCATTGCAAAAATTATTGCATGTCAGGTCAAAATTCACTAAGCTGATTCCATGTCATTAGAACAATTTTGCATCCTTCCTGGGAAACAAATCCATTACAGAATATGAGTAGCGCCCCAAGAAGGAATTTATAACATCAAACCCAAAAATTACAAGCAATTTTAGTGAGTTTGTCTTTCCAAGGTATATGATAAAGAAAACTGGCTTTATTTAGGGCTACTCAATCCATATAGGGTTCAATGTGAAATTGGTTAACTAGATAATGAATTTTCTTTCCTCAATATCTTTGCAATTTTAATTAATGGCTCAACCTATTCTTCTATCATGCTTATAAGAGACCATGCGTAGGTATGACTAATGGCTCCTTTACTATTTTTGACTATAGAGTAGGTGGTCTCAACAAAGTTATATCAGAGTCAAAAATAAGTATAAGCTTGAAAACTATACAAATAGGAATTGCCCTAAAATTGACATATTTAATCTTTGTTGATTATGTTTTACTTTTGGGTGATAGGACCAAGGCAGATGCAATTAAGCTAAAGGACCCTACCCTTGAAGAACCATAATTCCTACCTTAAAAACTACCAGCAATTGAGGAGCTACAAGAATCAACACCATCTTTGATTTGAACCTAAACAGTCTTATTATCTTAGAGTATTTCCCTAATCACAATGACCAGTAGATTCTCCTCATGGATTATTTCTCTCATTATATCTATTAGCAAAATCCACAAAATGTATCCCTACATTTGAACCTTGGGAAAAAAACATATAATTGTTATCATTTAAATTATCCATATCTCTTCGAGCCCAAAAATCCATTTTCTTTGGATAAGCTTTTGTTAGTATGATTCTTTCGTCGTAAAAAATCACTTTAGCTATGCATAACAAATAGCCATAAAATCGATTATGGCTACAAAATATCTTTAAGTTTGCTTTACAAATTCAGATCTAAGCACAAAAAGACATTAAGCAGATAAAATATAACATGGCTCCATGCATCCAATGAACAAGACAAGAACAAAGTATTTAAAAGAATATTTTGTATTATATTAAATAATGGGGCACCTGAGAGGAAAACAAGAAAGGTGTTTTCCGTTTCTCCTCAGTGGGATGGGTTCTTAGAAGTCCTCAGTGTTTCAGATCTAACATTTCTCTCTCTTATGGATGTAGAAAAGCAAACATGGAACTCAATGGGAGTTCACAAAAAAAAATGGAAAATGGTGACCAAGAGTAGATCCAGAGTGATCTAATGCAATGAAGGTGACTAATGAATGGGGAAAACCCCCCTATTTATAGCAAAATATTGGGGCGGTCTAGAACTCGGTACATGAATAAAATATTATTAATCGAATTCTAGAAGCACCCTTTAGGAATATTTTATTATATTTGTTGGAGGGAAAAGGGTTCTTGACTTGGGTCAATTCCTTTATTTATAAATAATAAATAAATAAATGGTTTATTTATCATCTTAGGGAAGTGATGGGAATAAAATTAAATAAATAATGGTTTATTTAATTATTTATGGATGATTTAGTCAAATTTAACTAAGAATAGTATTTAAATAATGATTTAAATAACTTATTCTTAGGGAATAATTAAATAAATAAGGATTTATTTAATTAAGTTCCTTGTTTTGGGTTAAATATGACCAGGAAATATAAACAAATAAGTTATTTTGTGTGGTGAAAGAAATTTTACTTAGGGTAAAATTGGTCTTACATGGTGTACTTGGGTTCATCTAATAATAACAGGTTAGATGACGAAAAATTGGTGTAACAGATTGCCCCCCAACGTACGAATGTTAGGAGCAAATCGTATGACCGAAGTACGTTGTAAGAACTCAATCACTAGGCATCAAGAGAGAAGTGAGAGAGAAATGTAAGGATGTCTGGGGTGTGAAAGGACTAGACCCTGAGGAGACAAGACTTACAGGTGCAACAAGTCTCTATGAAGTGGTACCTATGCTAAAGGCAGCGGGGGAGGCATACCTATGCCCGCCGAGACAAAGTACAAAGAATAAGGCGCCCGAAAAACCACGGAACACAATAAGTACAAATAATAAGGCGCCCGGAAAACCACAGAACACAATAATGAAGCACGTGCTGGCCTAAACAGGAGCCAGATAAATAACATGATGAATCCCACATACATGCGATGCCTGGAATAATCATCAGGGCTTATACAATAATATGGTAGTATATGAGATATAAATACGCCCAAATGCCCCCTACACGTGGGGAAGTGCTCGCAAAAGCTGACGGATACGTGCAAATCGAAGAGGCGCTGCAAGCGGTTGAGGCCGATATCATGAGAGGAGCTGCATCAAGGGCGGAAATGAAGAAGTCATCCGAGCATGTGGGGGGCTACCTGCAGGGCTACCCCCTCATGAGGGTTGAGACATGTCACACATGCCTGGGAATCACCAATAGCTGCGGCGACGTCACTGGACCATCAAGTGTATGGATCACGATCATGCGGGGAAGAACTCGAACCAATGGTACACTGCCCCCCTAGACCTGGCTTCTGGAATAAATGAGCTGATGTCGAAAGAAGTAGGTCCGCCATGGGTGAGGCAATAAGGGAAACCCAACTAAGGCACGAGGTAAAATGGTAGAGGAACGAACAAGTAGACACTGATGATGATGATGGAATGAGAGAAACAGAGGAGTGGTTGGATGACTTCCCTTGTTAGAGCATAAAGGGTATGAATGGCGTGGCAGCGACTGACACAATATCATGAGGGATAGTGGACAAGGGTACTGAAGGCCATAATGTGCGACACGAGAGAGGGACCAAGCAGGAAAGGATGGAGGACTATAGTGGGGTACAAAGGGACTTGGGATAGACTCCATGAATGTTATGGTGACTCGACTCAGATGCTCTAAGCAAGGGCGACTCAATGGGGCTGCCTCATAGTACGGGTCCAATGGGGGACCATAAAAGCATGAGTACAATAGGGTAGCTCATGACGAAAATCAACATGAACGAAGACGAGTAAGGAGGCAAATTGGTGCCCCAAGTACAAGTGTTGTAAGTGAAGAAATTCGATTTTGAGAAGAGGTGAATAGACCCTTCATGGAAAAAATGTGTACTGGTGAAGTATCATGGTACTAAAAACTAAAAGGTACCTAGAGTGCATGAACAGGCCAGGTCGCACTTTTTGGGGTCTGTTCTGTGACCTGGGTAGCAAGTACTGGGCAGAAAACTACGACCTGTCCCAGGAAATGACCTGAAAAGTGCGACCTGGCAGAGAAAGGGGGTTTGAGTGCTGTTTTTGGCTGAGATCTGGGATATTTATGGTTGAGGGGTATAGGTGTCCCCAAGCATGTTGTGGTCATGCCAAAATGTATGTAGAAAAAGGTGAATTTAAACACATTTTAAGGATATGGTGCACCATTTTTTTTTGTTATGGTTATGCAGTTTGAGAAAGGAAATGGAGGATTACCAATCTCGTTTAGTACTGCATATATGAATCAAATGGACTTTAAGTTTCTGGGTTGCAATAACTGGTGCCACTATCCCAAACAGAGGATTTGGAGATAATGAACTGATGTTCTCTTAGACAATGTATAGGTTGTGTTGTAACTCCTAGAGACAGTCTAGAGTTGTTATAGACCAGTGCCTAGGACATCTTATGAGGTGTAAAGAGCGGGGTATTTGAAACAGCGTTTAATCCTTTAACATGACAGAGCTCTTACACTACTTCCTTTGAAACAGAGAATAAACTAGAATGGAACCAGAACTTCGGACAGTTTGAAGTATTAGGAATAACACTGAACAAATGCAATGCTATATTCAGATACTACCGCATCAGACAATTTTAAGACAGGTCACCATAATCAGGGCCAGATTCATGATATATGGTAGAGAAGGTATATATAAAAACGATTACAGAGATGTATAGCAAGAAGGAGATATCGGCTGTCAAATAGACGATACTAAGAAGAACTTCATGATATAGGATGGGCTTAAATAGCTAAGAATCCATGCATACCAAGAACTCCCGCTAATAACATTTCAATACAGCCAATATAGTTGAAATACGCATGAAATACAGGTGGAACAATATATTACTCCTGAGCCATTTAAAGTATCAAGCCGCTACTGATATAAGTATCAACACGATAAATTCATATCAAAAGACGAGGGACACTCGCACTCCAAGATGTAATACTAGAGACATAAACGTGAATGAATTGAACAATAGAGAGACACACACTACCATACAACCATATCCAGAATCCTTACTAAGGTGAAGCTTCTTATTATTGAGACCCAACGGGCTCTTCCGGGCAGTATCTGAACTTTCACAAAACATACACACAGGAAATTCTTACACAATCAATTTTTCTGAAGAAGTGGAACCTTATTTTCTTCTTTTCCCTGTATTATATAGGATTCCTTCTGCCTTTCAGCGAGAAGATATTTTCTGAAAATATCTCTCTCGCGTGAAAAAAATTGTTAACAGTCATTGTCAAAACCACAAAATTGCATGATGGGGAAAACAGCCCTTCCATCATGCGTAACAGGCCCCGGGCCAAACTTAAAACAAAAACGTAGGCCAATGTCTGATGTAAAAGTAAAAAATGCAAGAGTGGGGGGAAAAACCACCCACTCGGAAATTTAAACAAAACATAACTGAATGAAAGTAAAAGGCCGTTTTAGGCCATGTCATGAGTAAACATGAGGTGTCATGAGTGCTGCTGGGTCGAGGCTGTAGTAGACGCTGGAGAAGGCACATCAGTGGAGGGAATAGCATGCTGAGTCAGGAACTGTGTCAACCTCTGCTGGCTATCTGGATTCGGTTCTGGCATCTCTGAGAGTCTCTCCACCCTGGTAAATGCTTCGCCGAGGGTGTGAATGTCTGCATTAGTTGGGAGCCGATACTTGATCATATGGAGGAGACTAAACTCCTTCTTGAGGGTCGTGACGATGGTAGTGGCCTTGAGTTGAGTTGCTTTGCCCATTTGAAGATCTGACCGATCCCTTTCTGTTTCTAGGAGTGCTGTGTATGGATCGGGGTGCATGAGTACGGCAGGGGCGTTGGGTTCCCAACAGGAAGGGAGGCCGGCTGTGCTGATTTCGTTCCACATCTTGTCGAACTGCTCCACAATGTCTGCTACCTGTTGGAGAACCTTCGAAGCTGCCAATCGAGCCTCCTCTTTCTCTATAATTTTCTGACATTCGTTGATTTCCATAAACCGACTAGGAATGCCATGTTTTCCCACGTCATTTGCCCTTAGTGTATAGAGAAAAGATATGTAATTGTCGGCATGTCGAGCTCTATTAGGGAAGGCATTCAACATAGGGGGATACCTCGGCTCCATAGACACGGATTTCAGTATACTCGAGAGGGAACCACCGGCTGCCAGACTGTACTTCCTGGAACAGCTTCACAGTTTAAGCTATCTTCTTCTGGTAGGGGAAGAGGGGGGAGGGAGCGTCGTGAATGATGGTAGCAGCAATGGACATGAAGGTATTCAACAAATTGACATAACCTTCTCCCCTAGGCAACCGACGAACAGAGCAATTCGGGCCGAAGACCGGGCTCCTGGCCGGGAATTTCGACACATCCCGTCTTGCCCCCAAATGATTGAACTTATCGGCCGTGCCGGAACATGAAGAGGTAAACAACAATGAGCAAAAACGGAATTTTCGGCTTGAGCGAGCTCTCGAAATTGGGTCCGGATGGTAAAGTTCATGAAAACCCGACTATCCAAAGTTTTATCGACTCGTGTCATAAGCCACAAAATCGAATGCACGTGAAGAGATGTTCCTCGCACTCACTTCGTGAGGCCTACGATGAGGGGATGTATCAGACGCACTTCCTCGGCAAACAAACTCAATGGGAACAGCTCCAATGGGGGTAGGGCCGTTGCTTGATCAATGGTTATGGCAGCTATGAAGGCACGGCGGGCTTCCCTCGACAGCTTATTAAACTGTGCGAGCAAGGTTTCATCTTTGAAACTGAAGTAGGCATCGCTGGAAGGGAAACGGAGGGCCTGCCTGATAACCTCGGGAGAAAGGGAAAAAATTACGTTACCCTGAGGAGAAATGAAAGCATCCCAATGTGTATCGTAGGAGTCCCTAAGCCAGACAATAAAATCGACACAGAAATGGACTTGGGGGGTGATGTGGTGATAGAAGCCGGACGCGACAACTCGGAAACGATCAGCATTTTTACAGTGGCGGCCAAACAGTAGGGGCTTGATATTCCGTATGTCGAAAGGGTATTTCGGGTCACAGATACCCGCCTGCAAGTCACGAAGGGGTTCAAAACCAGGGGGGTTTCTAGACTCATGGAGTTGGGGAGTTTCAGGTTCGTTCTTCTTGGGCTTTCCTCTCCCCATGGTAGTTATTCAACAATTTGGAAAAGAGAGAAAGGAAAAAGATGGAAAAACGGAAAATGGATTACCTGAACAGAG
This sequence comes from Pinus albicaulis, assembly GCA_034641835.2. Lineage (NCBI taxonomy): Eukaryota > Viridiplantae > Streptophyta > Pinopsida > Pinales > Pinaceae > Pinus > Pinus albicaulis. The sequence goes on from JAXQQM020083936.1 coordinate 86,985, forward strand.
GGTGACAATGCTTGGGAAAGCGACGAGGGGAACCGTGACAGTGACTTGGACAAACCCCGGCATTCTTCCCTACTCGGTATTCGCCGTAGAAAAACTACCCGAAATGATTTACCGAGAGAGAATTACGGGAGTTTTTTTTACCATTCGGGAGGATCTGTTTGGGTTAAAAAGGTGAAAATGTAAGAGAAACGAGGGGAGGGCAAGTGTCGTAAGGACACCGACACGCGAGACACGTGGCGCGTGGGGATTTGGTAAATCGGATGTAGGTGAGCGCCGTGTCGGGTTAAAAGTTAGTACGGGACGCTTAGTACCGACTATCCTAATAGACTTACCTTACCGTTATTCCATATGCGACGCATGTCCAATCTTTAACATGTAGGACTTCCCCTCGCCGGACTAACACTTATCTTCCCCCGCTGCGTAGGCCCACCTTAACTCCGCCACGAGACAGGGCGTCCCGCGGCCTAACCTTGCTCGTTCCTTTCCTACCGTAAGGTCTTACCATGCCACGTGTCGCAGTCCAGCGGGGGGTAGGGGGCCTCGTCCCTTCCCCACGGCTCGACCCCCCTCGGACTTATAAAATGCTGTACTGCCGGGTGTATGACCCGAGGCCTTTTTCCAATATATGGGCCGACATATAACGCGGCACCCCCATTACATTTTCATTTTGAGTTCATTTATTAATCCGACTATAACTGGCTTAGTGTTGTTTCTTCCTTAGTCTTAATATATGTGCGCTTCACCACCTTTTCTCTTTTCGGCCTTATTTAATTTAACACTTGCCACTTGATATAAAACTTTAATGTGACATGTTCTTCCTATTTGTATTCCCGTGGCTAGTGCTAGGAGTTAAACAAAATTGGCTCCACTCCCAGGGGGACCCGGCACGTTTGTCCCACGAACGTGTCGAGAACTACGCGCATCACTTTGTATATCTTCTTTGAACAACACTTTTAGGATTTCTAGAGCTTTGCCTTGTACGGATCATCATGACACATGCATAATCTATGATAAGAAAATGAACAACATCAACTATTGTACAATATAATACAGGGGTCGAGCTTTTTCGACCTTCTTCGAGTGGAAATATGGTTTGAGGAATTGCCGTCTACGGGGGCTTCCAACGGATCTCCCCGTGAAATTCTCCAGCTTAAAAGTGTTATTTCCTCCACCTTTCTGCAACCTTGAAAGGAGCCGAACCAGAGGGGGTCAAATTTTCCATGCTTGCCCTTGTCGACTCTTCGTACATCCCACCCGAGAACTAAATCCCCCACCAGGTACTTCCCTATCTTTCGTATGCCGGTCAAATAATTCTTTTCATCCTCTCCTCGATAATCCACCAAAACATCGGTTCACCCGAATACGCGTTTCTTCCAGATTCAATCAACTGATTGATTCTTACGGTCATGCCATCTCGATTCTTCCCTGAGTCTCCCGCATGAAACGAGCCACGAGTAGAGCCAAGTCTGTATGGGGAATACGGTACACTCGTCCGTATACTAGTTCATAAGGCGACTTTCTCGTTGCCCTTTATCTTTGGTTATCCTGTTTGCCCATAGAGCAAACTTCAGTTGAGAGTCCCAATTTCTCTCGGTTCTCATTTATTGTCTTCTTCGAGTACTCGACCGGCGTTTTTGTTTGATGACTCGGCAAGACCATTTCCCCTGGGGGGTAGTAAGTCGTGGAGTGACCCCGCAGTGATGTTGTATTGTTGACAAAAAATTCACCATCTTAGCAGATTTGAAAGCACGAGCATTGTCCGTGACTATTACGGCGAGGACATCCAAACCTTGAGATGATGTTCTCTTCTGGGAATTTTATGACCACTTGTATACGTGGCATTTCGTGCGGGGATGGCCTCCACCCACTTCGTGAAGTAATACAGCGACTCAAAATCCATTTGTGCTGCCCTACCGGAGGGTGGGTGGATCTCACCTATGAAGTCAATACCCCATTGCTTTCGAAAGGGTTCATCAACATGCACGGGGATGAGCGTAGCCGCTAGCTGTCTCGTTTTTCCGCAAACTTTTGGCATTTGTCACATGCCCCGACCCAATTGAAGACATCTCCAAATAATTTAGGCCGGTAAAAACCAGCGCTTCGAGATTTTTCGGGTGAACGATGCTTCTCCATTTCGTAATGCCCTCCACATATTCCCTCATGGAATTCGGTCGTGATGTTCTTACCTCCCTCTTCAATGAGACATAAATAAAGCATATACTCCGAAGGATCTCTCCAATATAATCGACCATTAGCTACTGGCATACTTCGAGACTTAAGCCTCAAGGCTCGTATTTGGACTTATCACGGTGGGTGGGTGAGCGAGAGTCAGGGGAGATACTCAACAATTTCCTTGTACCAGTGGGCTAGTGAGATACTTCATCCGTATTTTTTGTGTAGCCATTTCCACCTCTTGTCTCTGTCGCTGCTTTCGCTCGGATGCTTCACCACGCGATCATGGATAAGTGGATGCTCGAGCTTGGTGGTTCGATTTCGATAAAATCTTTGCTAGCCCAGTCACTGATAATTAACTTGGTGGGTCTTATGTCCGAGTCATATTCATGCATCTTCGCAATCCACCCTCTTCCGCCTTCATCGTCTCCTTTTCGCACGAGGATTTCCTTAACTGTGCCTTTGTGGGTACAAAAGCGATCACATGAGATTGTAAAATGTACATGCGAAATGCCTTTAAGGACTTTACCCGAGGGCATAAGCTTGCTTCTCCAGAGTATGTTGTATTTTAGCTCGCATCATGAAGAACTTGACTAAAGAAAGCAATGGGTTGCTCATACCCATCCCCATTCTTCACGTAGAAGGACCCCTACCACCGTGTGAGGTGATGCAAAAGAGAAAATCATGAAAGGCTCAGGAAGTCGAGGCTTTGCCAACACGGGAGCCTCGAGCAAAAAGCGATTTTGATCCCGGAAAAGGCACAGTCTTGACTCTCGGTGCCCATTTTACCTCATTGTCCTTCTTTAACATATACGTGATGTGTCTAACTATTTCGGCATAATTGGGAATGAATCTTCGAGAAGAATTGATCCACCCTAGGAATACCTGTACTTCTTTCTTGTTTCGAGGGGAGAGATATACCGTTTATAGCTTCCACCCTTTTAGGATCGATTTGACCCCATCTTTAGTTACTATATGTCCTAGGAGTTTACCCTCTTCTAATGCAAAGAAATATTTTTGAGGGTTAAGAGAGAGTCCATACCTCTGCATTTCTCAAAGGTCTTCGCAAATGTGCCGAACGTGCTCGACATCATCCTTTGAAAAAAGATCGCTATATCATCTAGGTACACCACCGAAACTTATCCCTGTTCTCCAACAAAGGTTATGTCCATCGCTCTCCGAAACGTAGCCCCACGCATTGATCGTTCCGAATGGCATCCCACGGCATACATAAATGTCCCCCAGGGCGTGGTGAAGGTCAGTCTTTTTACGGTCCTCAGAATACAAACCACTTGATTATATCCCAGAGAACCCATCCATCATGGACATTCTAGAGGCCCCTACCACCTTTTTAGATATGATCCATCTTTGGTAGTGGATAGTTGTCTTTTAGAGATTCTCTGTTCAAAGTTTAAAATCCACACAGAAACCTCGATTTCACTCGTTCTTCTTGCGTCATCGGGGACTAAATTGGCCACCCATTCAGAATACCTTGGTGGCACTATAATTTTAGCTTTCATGAATCCTTTAATTTCTTGCTCAATCGAGGGTAACAACAGGGGGATTAATCTCGCCGGAGCTTTTTCTTGTGGGGGTTTTTGCGTCACGTCTTCAATGGAATTTTATGTCTGCATCACACTCGACATCAAAGGTTTTTCAAATCTTGATATGACCAAAAGCAAAGACATCTTTGTAGGTTTGAAACATCTTTTGGTACGATTTGTACGTATTCATCCGGAACTTTCTTCGAGAGCTTGACAATCTTTGGATCTTCTTTTCGTACCCGTAGTTGAGATCTTCGACCTGATCCTCGGTCACCATTTTGTTTGGCTGCATCTTGGGGACATCATCTTTATTGAACAAGCCTCTCCAAAGGTACCGGCCCTCGGGAATGACGTTCCCTTTCGATCACAGGAATTCGTGACCGGCTATTTTCTCTTCAAGCTTGTCCTGCGGGATGTCCGCGACTTCTTCTTCTTCACAATTGTCAATCTCTAAATTTGAAAACTCCCCCACCTGGTCTCTCTAAGAACCTCTTTTCACTCGTCCTCCTCGTCTTCAAAGACTCTGCGGTGCTCGACATTATCAGGGGATTGAAGGCCGGTATCTTACTTCAATTTCGTATCTCGGAGAGAGGGTTCTGAGGTGGGTGGAATGTACTAGCGACCCACGACCCAAAGGGAGTCTGCCATTACGTTCGTTCCCCTGAGCATAAACCGAATGTTAAATGCCAGTAAAAATAATTCTCCACAAGATCCCACACTTCGTTTCGTAGGGCCTTTAGCCTCGAATGTTTCGCTTGACACTCGGTTTTTTACTTGCCTTACCACCAACTCGAGTCTCCCATCACTTTTAGATTCTCGTATCTTCATGCTTCTGCTCGTTTGCAACCCCGGTATGAGTGCCTCATACTCAGCCACATTATTCGTGGCTTCATATTCTAACTTAAAGGACGAGGGGGGACCCATTGACCCATAGGTGAAATAAGCAACACTCAGCCGCCGTTTCCTTCTCTCCGGGAATTTGCTCCATCAAAGTGGAGTGTCCAGGATGTCGATTCATGGTCTGCTGCGCTAGCTCGGTCTTTATCCGCGCAAAATGAAGGTTCATGAGCATATTCCGATCTTCCTCCAACATTAGACGGGGAAAAAATCTCCATCTCTCGCTCGATCGAGGGAGTTCACTGAATCTCCTCGCTTTTGTGACTTGTCTTGACAAACCTAGTTTCTCGGTACAATCTCCTTTCTTGACCACCAAAGGCAGAATTGTGGCATATGACAGCATCCAGCTAGATCGACCCTCCAATTCTAGTCCCCCGGGACCTTGACAATAGCATACCGAAGCGCGCGCTGGGATGTCACGCCCACTACGATATCCATTACCACACTCTTGGCCGGGATACGAGCCGGGGTGATCTTTAGATCTTTGATCATGCCCAAGCATTTCACTCTTTTGGAATCAAAAGAGTAAAGATCTTTATAGGGGCGGGTGATTTGGAGACCCAATTGTTCCATGACAGACGAGGGCATCAAATTGTGGGACGCTCCCCGAATCTAACATGATTATGCAATAGTAGATCGTGGATTACTAGAGATACATAGAAAGGGGGGGGTGGAGGGATCTAATTCCTCGACATGGGGGCCGAACACTACCATGGGCCTTTCTTCTTGTAAGTTTAGACTGTATCGAATGTGTGGGACTTCGGAGAGCCGAAATGAAAGAGGAGACTTGTGACGATATGTGCCCGCTTCAACAATTCGTACGGAGGGACGGTATTTTTAACTTTTTTCAAGTTCCTTTTGCAACCGAAGGCGGTATGAGGGGCTTTTCTGTTGGGACTTCCTTTTCTTTTGACTCCTTTTGTTTGCCACGGAGACTTAACTTCTTTAGCGGAGTTTTATTTACGATGGAGACACATATTTGAGAGGACGAAGGCATGTGATCGTCGACTTGCAAGGATTGGTTAAGAGGCTTCTTACCTTTGTCCAGGAGATTCTTGAGTATTGGCCTCTTCTACGTAGTAAGTGCTTGACCTTTGGGGTGCATCTTCCTCTTCATCTTGAGTGCGGGTCCTTTTCCGGAGGACACGAGGTCATATTTCTGTTACGAGCTAGCTTGCATGAAATCAACGAGCGTTTGCAGTAGTCATCGATTTCCGGCTCTTCGGCATCCTCGCTATTCTTCGCTTCGAGTGAGGTTGTAGTGCACCTTCCTCACTTTCTTGCACAGGGGCACTCTATGTCATCATTGTGCGAGAAAAAACGAGGACATGTTTCATCTTGCTCATACGGGAGGGGGTCTTCATGGGAAGCCTCCATTTGTCCTTCCAAGTACAAAGGGTGCGGTACTTGGTCTTGTTGCTCCCTTCCCCCTCTGCAGGGTATACGCAAGGGTGGTTTCCCGTATTGAGGGATTGAACCCTCTCGTTTGGAGCATTCGCGAAAGTTCTTTGGTGGAGAACTTTTAGCTTCCATCTCTAGCTTGACCAACTTGCTAGAGAGGTTCTTGATCATTTTATTCATCTCTTCGATCTTGTCATTTGTCGAGTCTCTCGTCTTGATTTGAAGTAGATACTTCTTCTTTGCCCCTTCTTCTAGTATCATGTTCTTGATTTACTTTGGACTTGCCGATCGAGACAAAGTTGCTTCTATTTCCAATGCATCCGTCTCGTGCATCGTCCCAGAGTGGTCGGCTTTCTCTCTCGGCGAGAAACCAAACTCGGAATCAAATGCCGCCACGAAAACAACCTCGCGAGCGGTCGATGGGGCTTCATCTCAGGTACGGGAGGCCGTAATACAATTTGTTAAACTTTCCCGATGAACTGCGATACCCCTTCATTATGCTTCTTTTTAAGGGTGTTGAACTCGGTTAAGGTATCCCCATGATCTTTCCTATCTCCCCCACTTTTTCACGAAAGCTTCTTCCATAGCCTCCCGTGTGTTGATGGAATTAGGCTGCGAGGGGAACTTAAACCATTTTCTAGCCTCTCCATCTCAGGGGACTTTGCACCGAACAATCTCGGAGCCCACGTCCAAATGCTCCACATTAAAGTTCTCTCGCGAAAGATGCAAAGATTTCAACATGCTTGTAGGCATCAACGCCGTTTTCCCCCATTGAATACAGGCGGAATCTTTAAATAGTCTTGTGGCATGTCATTTAGAAGCTGCCCAGTACCGTAAAGGGGGCATACCTATTTTGTAAAAGCCGGTATATTTGCCATTGGGGGAGGCGGAGGTAGAATGAGAGCCCTCGAGCGAGTGAGTGGTGGAGGAGGTGGTGGGAGTTGAGTATGAATAATGATGGGGATGTAGTGAACAACAGCATTGAGAACTTCGATGAGAAGAGTAGGGTCGTCAACAACGGATACTTCGTTGACCTCTTTGACCTCGTCAACTTCCGGGAGTAGGATGAAAAGAATAATGTGGAGTATAACTAGACTTAGCTTCGTCTTTGATACGGACACCTTCTCGATAAGGGCTATCCGAATAATAACCAGGTATCTCTTATAATAGGATTTGAGCTTTGTATTTGGGCGACACCGAGAGGAGAAGTGTGAAGATATAGAAAGTTTTTCAAGGGAAAACTGCGGAATATCAGTATGAGCGGTGGCCTTTCTCTCCAGCCCTCTTCTATGTAGGATTCGCTCTGGGTGCGACACGAGGGTGTCCTTGAGCGAGAGGTATCGACCTTAGGTGTGGCTTACGGGGAGCCAGGACTCGCAAATATGTTTATACGAAATATGAATGTGGAGTCGCCGAGGTGAGGTATGCACAACTCACAACTCTCTTCGTGCTCACCTAGCCGAAAATTGGACGGGTTTTGTCGAGGCCCAGGGGACTTAAATTTCTTCAACTTCGTTCCCCCAGCAACGGCGCCAAACACAAAGATGTTGTAACTCCTAGAGACAGCTCTCAGAGTTGTTATAGACCGATTGCCTAGGACATCTTATGAGGTGTAAAGAGCGGGGTATTTGAAACAACGTTTAATCCTTTAACATGACGAGACTCTTACACTACTTCCTTTGAAACAGAGAATAAACTAGAATGGAACAGTAGACCCCGGACGATTTGAAGTATTAGGAATAACACCGAACAAATGCAATGCTATATTCGAGATACTACTGCACTGTACAATTTTAAGACGAGTCACCATAATCGAGCCGGATTCATGATATATGGTAGAGAAGGTATATATAAAAACGATTACGGAGATGTATAGCAAGAAGGAGATATCGGGTACTGTCAAATAGACGATACTAAGAAGAACTTCATGATATAGGATGGGCTTAAATAGCTAAGAATCCATACATACCAAAGAACTCCCAATCAATAACATTTCAATACATGACCAATATAGTTGAAATACGCGTGAAATACGGAGTGGAACAATATATTACTCCTGAGCCACTTTTAAAGTATCAAGCCAGCTACTGATATAAGTATCAACACGATAAATTCATATCAAAAAGACGAGGGACACTCGCATTCCGGGATGTAATACTAGAGACATGAACGTAGATGAATTGAGCAATAGAGAAACACACACTACCATACAACCATGTCGAGAATCCTTACTAAGGTGAAGCTTCTTATTATTGAGACCCAACGGGCTCTTCCGAAGCGAGTATCACGAACTTTCACAAAACATACAAACAGATGAAATTCTTACACAATCAATTTTTTCGAAGAAGTGGAACCTTGTTTTCTTCTTTTTTCTGTATTATATAGGATTCCTTACTGCTTTTCAGCGAAGATATTTTTGAAAATATCTCTCTCGCGTGAACAAAAATTAGTTAACGAGTCATTGTCAAAACCACAAAAAATTACATGATGGGGAAAAAAACAGCCCCTTCCATCATGCGTATGCAGCTCCCCAGGCCAAACTTAAAACAAAAAACGTAGGCCCAATGTCCGATGTAAAAGTAAAAATGCAAGAGTGGGGGGGGAAAAACCACCCACTCGGAAATTAAACAAAACATAAGCTTGAATAAAAGTAAAAGGCCGTTTAGGCCATGTCATGAGTAAACATGAGGTGTCATGAGTGCGCTGTCGGGTCGAGTTGTCGTAGTAGACGCCGGAGGAGGCACGTCGGTGGAGGGACTAGCATGCTGAGTCGTGAGCTGTGTCAGCCTCTCGCTTGCTAGTCTGGATTTGGCTCGGCATCTCTCGAGAGTCTCTCCACCCCGGTAAATGCTTCGCCGAGGGTGTGAATGTACTGCATTAGTTGGGAGCAGATACTTGATCATATGGAGGAGACTAAACTCCTTCTTGAGGATTGTGACGATGGTAGTGGCCTTGAGCTGAGTTGCTTTGCCCATTTGAAGATACGACCGAGTCCCTTTCGTTTCTAGGAGTGGTGTCGTATTGATCGGGGGTGCATGAGTACTGGGCAGGGGCATTTGGTTCCCAACATGAAGGGAGGCCGCTCGTGATGATTTCATCCCAAACTTTGTCGAACGCTCCCACAATGTCTCGCTACCCTGTTGGAGAACCTTCGAAGCCTGCCAATCGAGCCTCCTCTTTCTCTATAATTTTCTGACATTCGTTGATTTCCATAAACCGACTAGGAATGCCATGTTTTCCCACGTCATTTTCCCTCAGTGTATAGAGAAAAGATATGTAATTGCCGGCATGTCGAGCTCTATTAGGCAGATTCAGCCGATAGGGGGCTACTTCGGCTCCATAGACACGGATTTCAGTATACTCTTGTGATAGGAACCAATCGCCGGTACACTGGTACTTCCCAGCCTGTAACCAGCGTTTCATCTCTGGGAAAACCCTAGGGGAAGGAGCGTCGTGAATGATGGTATAAGCAATGGACATGAAGGTATTCACGAAATTGACATAACCTTCTCCCCTAGGAAACTGACGAACATAGCAATTCCAGTCGAAGACTGGCCTGGGCTGGGAATTCTCAGAATACATCCTGTCCAGCCCCAAATGATTGAACTTATCAGCGTGCTGGAACATGAAGAGGTAAAACACCAATGAGCAAAAACGGAATTTTCGGGCTTGAGCGAGCTCTCGAAATTGGGTCCGGATGGTAAAGGAAAGGAAACCTGGAATATCCAGCGTAACTCCATTCTGTGTCATAAGCCACAAAAATCGAATGCATATTGAAGAGATGTCTTCAGGACTCCCTACCCCCAGGAGGCCGGCGATGAGGGACAGAACAGGACGCACTTCCTCGGCAAACAGACTCAATGGGAACGGCTCCAATGGGGGTAGGGCCATTGCTTGATCAATGGTTATGGCAGCTATGAAGGCACGGCGGGCTTCCCTCGACAGCTTATTAAACTGTGCGAGCAAGGTTTCATCTTTGAAACTGAAGTAGGCATCGCTGGAAGGGAAACGGAGGGCCTGCCTGATAACCTCGGGAGAAAGGGAAAAAATTACGTTACCCTGAGGAGAAATGAAAGCATCCCGATGTGTATCGTAGGAGTCCCTAAGCCAGACAATAAAATCGACACAGGAATGGACTTGGGGGGTAATGTGGTGATAGAAGCCGGACGCGACCACTCGGAAACGATCAGCACTTTTACAGTGGTGGCCAAACAGTAGGGGCTTGATACTCCGTATGTCGAAAGGGTATTTCGGGTCATAGATACCCGCCTGCAAGTCACGAAGGGGTTCAAAACCAGGGGGGTTTCTAGACTCATGGAGTTGGGGAGTTTCAGGTTCGTTCTTCTTGGGCGTTCCTCTCCCCATGGCAGTTATTCAACAATTTGGAAAAGAGAGAAAGGAAAAATATGGAAAAACGGAAAATGGATTACCTGAACAGAGGGTGACAATGCTTGGGAAAGCGACGAGGGGAACCGTGACAGTGACTTGGACAAACCCGACGTTCTTCCCTACTCGGTATTCGCCGTAGAAAACTACCTGAAATGATTTACCAGAGAGAAATACGGGAGTTTTTTACCATTCGGGAGGACTGTTTAGGTTAAAAGGTGAAAATGTAAGAGAACAGAGGGCAAGTGTCATAAGGACACTGACACTGAGACACGTGGCGCATGGGGATTGGGTAAATCAGGATGTAGGTGAGCACCTCGTGTCGGGTTAAAAGTTGGTACGGGCCTTAGTACCAGCTGTCCTAATAGACTTACCTTACCGTTATTCCATATGCGCTGTCCAATCTTTAACATGTAGGACTTCCCTTTGCCGGACTAACACTTATCTTTCCCCGCTGCGTAGGCCCCCCTTAACTCCCCCACGAGACAGCGTCCCGCGGCCTAACCTTGCTGTTACTTTCCTACCATAAGGTCTTACCATGCCACGTGTCGCAGATCCGCGGGGGTAAGGGCCTCGTCCCTTCCCCACAACTCGACCCCCTCGGACTTACTCCGTACGCTGCCGTGTATGACCCGAGGCCTTTTTCCAATATATGGGCCGACATATAACGCAGCACCCCCATTACATTTGCATTTGAGTTCATTTATTAATCCGACTATAACCGCTTAGTGCTGTTTCTTCCTTGGTTTTAATATATGTGCGCTTCACCACCTTTTCTCTTTTCGGCCTTATTTAATTTAACACTTGCCACTTGATATAAAACTTTAATGTGACATGTTCTTCCTATTTGTATTCCCGTGGCTAGTGCTAGGAGTTAAACAACAGGTTGGTCAACAATAAGGTCGAAAAGACTGGGTTGCTGATGTAAGATAAAGGAAAGATAAGGGGTATCATCTCGAGAGTGATCTGAAGTGATATGGGACTTTAGAGGTTCTTCTAAATGTGGAAGAATAATGGTACTAAAGTCGGCACGACCAGATATACTAGGAGAGTTGTAGCGAATTGCTTCTCTTGGTCTCTTAAATATGGGTGCCCCTTTACTCAAACATTGGGTTTCAATGTAATGGCCACAAGGTGTATGTGGTGTGAATGCATGGGTTCGATGTAAGGGGGAATAGATAAAGTTAGGGGTGGTGATTTTTTCCATAATGCCATCATCATGATAGGAGATGGGGTGACTGGTGGAAGAAAGACCGCCTGACGCGGCGAAGCTTCCTGACTCATGATCACGAGAAGAGAGGGTCGCATGCGGATCGTCGCAAGGGTTAAAAATGGCCCATGATGCCGAGGCTAGATTCCGGGAATGGTGACTTGTCCCATCGGCATAGCCAATATAATGTGTGGATGGAAGGTCCTGCAAAATGGTGTCACAAGACAAGACATGGGAGGAGTAAGAACAAAGATGACAACGGGAGTGAAGGGTAGACAACACAGGATAACTACGGGAGGTAGTAGGCTGGATAGGGTGGCTATGACTCGCAGACCGACTAGAGGGTGATGTATGGGGGTTGGAGCTCAGGCTGTGGAGAATATCATAGATACGGATGGTATTATCATGGTGAGGGGTGGGAGGGAAAAAGTCAGGGAAACCACATGAGGCCGCAAAGCTACCTAAATCATCAACATGGGAAGAAAGGCTCACATACGGACTGTCTCGGGGGAGGACAGAAGAACAAGTAAAAAGATGATCGAAGGATGTAGAGCCTAAGAATGTTGCTGAAGGGGAATCAAGCAAAACAGATGGAGTGGATTCAGAGGGAATGTACTCCGAGGGTCAGAAGGATGATGATAGGTATAGGAGGGGGGCAGCAAGTTCTGACATCTCAACATCAGGAGGAGGAATGTCAATGGTAGCAGGTGGATCCTCGAGTTGGCCTGACGCATATTGCGCGAGGAGAGGAGAGGCGGATGGGTTTTGTTCCTTCTCGTACTCGCGAATGACCTCTAAAGAGGCTCGGTAATGCGTGAGGTGAGGACAATGGTGAGAATAATGGCCATGGACACCACACAAAGCACAGGGTTTGTTGGTGCGAAGAGGCTTTGTGTTCTTGGATGCGGATGAGGAAGAAACAGAGGATTCAGGGATCGTAGACTCCAGGAATGCGACTTTAAGCAGGGGTTTGATGCGGGGTAGCTCGGGACAAGTATGGGTGGCATGACCGACAACATCACATAAAGGACACTGGATGGTATGTGTTGGAGGCCGAGGAGGGACAGGGTTTGTCAGGGTAGCCTTTTCCTTTGATGCCCCCCTGTGAGTGTTGCCATGCTTACTCGAAGCGGTCGCAACAGGAGGTGGTTCCTGTTGAGGTGACTGAGGTACTGTTGCAGCGGGAGAAGTCATGGGGATTGGTTGAACAGGGGTTAAAGTAATATATGGTTTGGGTTGACCTGGCAGAGTGGTGGTTGGAGGGTCAAGATACCAGACGGGTATACCCAAGGTCAAGTCGGGGAGGGATAGGGTGGCCAAGGTAGGGACCGAATAAGCTCCAGGAGGGGGAGCGAGGAAAGGGATTTGACCAGTATGGAAATGGCCAGGAGGAATGGTGCCAAGGGGGTTGATTTCAGGTGAAATCGACCTATGAGGAGTGGCGGTAGAAGAAGATACAGAAGGAAGAAGGGTGGCTAATGGGGGCGAAGGGCTAGGAGCTGGTTGAGGTTGAGGTTGCTGACTAGGCAAAGTGGGCTCTGTAAGGTTAGCCCAAGATGATTGCATCATGCAAACATTCGCTAAGCTGGGATCAGAGATAGGAGAATGAGGAAGACCAGGGAAGGTTCCAAGCAAGGAGGAGTCTTTATAGACACCGGGGGAAACACTGGTCAAAGAATCAACGGTTTGTTTATTGGTTACAGAAGAGAGGGTTGACTCAGGGGAGGTCTGAGATTTTGGCTCATGATACGTCAACTGGTTGATGGTGACTATCTTTCCATTGTGAGGGAAAAACATCTTGCGGTGGACCACGGAAGGGACAACATACATGGAATAGGTGTAGCTACGCCCCAAAAGAATGTTATAATCAAGAGGGGCGTCGATGACTTCAACGTCAACGCAAACAGTCTTGCCCGCAAGAGTGATGGGACAATTATGGAAAAGGCCAATGGGATGGGAGGCGTGGCCATCCCACGCTCGAAGAGTGAGCGTGGAAGGGGCCAACTCAGGAGATCCGAGTTGTTTCCAAACCGAAGCGGACATCACACAGGTGGATTCCCCTTCGTTAATGATGCACCGGGAAATGTTAGCATTCCGGATTTTGACGGAGATTTGGAAAGCTACGGAAGCAGGAAGAGGAGGAGACTCAGAATGATGGGCATCGAAAACAATCAATTGGTCATCTGCTGGATCTACAGTGCCCAGGGCAGATAGTAGAGCTTTTATTTGGGAGGGGCATGATTGGAGGAGTTCCAGCGTTGAAATGGAAACAAACGATTGGGCCAACTCATCTACTATTCTAAACGAATGGGCAACTCGGTCAGAAGCAGCATTTCGGCGTAAGGGTCCCTTAGGAATCTTGGTATGAACCTCGGCTTTGGGTAGAGGGATATGCAAGGGAGCATAAGTTGTTGAAAGAGGCTCTGTAGAACCCGAAGAAGGTAACTTGGGGACAGATGGAGCAGGAGGTTGGGGGTACAGACGAGACTGAGTGTGAAGGTTAAGGTCGGTGGTTATAGGTTGGTCAGAGTTCATCATGAGGATCTGGTAATTAGAGGGACCAGATGTACGAGGTTGAGTGGGTACCGGTCTGTGAGGTGGTTGGGTAGCCATGAAGCTTGGCTGCGGGAAAGGATTGGTTGCACTCTGTTGTGCATACAAAAGCCCCTGAGGGGGTGGTGGCTGTTGTTGCGGGGGCTGAGAAGACAAGGGAGGCGGGAGTGCTCATGTTGTAGGAGTTGGGGCACTAGGCTGTGTATATGGATGATAATGAGGTTGGGTAACAGGGGTTTGGGCAGAAAGAGGAGGCATTCCGGATCCTTGATGCGAGCTACCGGGAGGGGGAGAAGTGCAGGAAGTGGTGCCCCCTCCCCCAAGGAAACCATAGCTCATGGGAGGTTGAGCGGATGGATGAGAGATAGCTCCAACGATACTGTTAGAGGCATGAGGGGCCCCCGGTGCATGGGCATTACCGGGTCTAGGGAGGTCAGGTAGAACAGTATAAACATAACCCGTCTAAGCGTAGATCAGGTCATATTTTAACGCCATTTGGAGGGCAGCTTCTTCGGTTTGAGGAAAATGCTATGCGACATCTTTCCCGATAGGTGGCAAGAGAGATCTGAGGAACCAGTCCATATAGACACAGTCTTCGAAGGTAGGATATTGACATAGGCTCTTTCTTCGCCGCCATTCCTGGACATGATCGGATAGGTGGGTCGCAGATGATTGTCGGAAAGAAGTCAAAAGTTCGATACCAGTGTCATAACGAAGGGGGAGCTAGAAGTAAGATAAAAAAGCTTGGGCAAGAGTCGAAAAGATGGTATGAGAGGAAGTGGGCTGATCAACATACCACTTAGAAGCTATGCCTGTAAGCGTGCGTTGGAAAAATCTAAGACGGATGGAATCATCAATAATGGAATGGGATGAACACCACATGTGGAAAGATCGGATATGGTTGGAGGGATCTTCTCCAGCAAGGCCTTCAAGCTTGAGAACGTCGGAGGGGAGCTTGGTTGCCATAACAGGCCAACTAACATCGTGGCAGATAGGATCATTGATCAATTGATTGAAATCGGGGAGACTGAGGCCTGCCATGAAGGGGAGCAAGGGAGCAGTCGAGGTATTTCCTGTGGCGGTTCCGTTAGTGACAGTCCCAGCATTAGGGCCGGGGTGGCCACTAGCATTAGGCACTGGACTAGACATGGCGAAGGTAACAGGGGGAGAACCAGAAGTAGGGGAAGAAACCAAAGAATCAGAAGACGGGGGAGGACTAACTCAACGACGATGGGAAGGAGCAAGTCGACCAACCGAAAACTGAGGGTGAAGGCTAAGAAGTCTCCAGGATAAATGCCTTGGAGGCACAATGATGACGGGAAGAAGAAAAATTGACAAAGGTAGGGCGGTGCAAGATCAAGTGAGTAAAATGTCGAAACAAGGGCAGAGAGATGCAGTGTCAATTGATTTTAAAGTCTTTGCCAGGCGGTGTTAACCAGGCTCTTCTTCACTTAGGGTCAGTGTGTGGCGTGTGTTAATTTTAATTTTTAAACCCAAACGTTTTGAGAATAAAATAAAAAGTGTGCTGCGTAACTGAAAATAAATCTACAGAGAACAGTAAATAAGACTAAAATAACAGAAAATTAACAGCTAACAATGCATCAATCTAACCCAAGGAGGCGGGTCTCTCAAAACTAGTCTATAAGAGGAAAAAATCTAATCAAAACACACTAAAAAGAAGGCCAATAGATCTAAAGTCGGGAGGAACAGGGATCTAAAGGAGAAATCTGCTGAAAAGAGGTGCAGAAAACAACAAAGAGGCAGAGGCAAGGTTGCTGTTAAAAAAGAGGAGATCAACTAAAAATAGAATGGACAAGGAGGTGGCCCTTGAAATGAACCCAAAAAAAACTATATGAGGTGTTTTGAAAGGGAGAAGAGCTGATCTGTAGGGATCTGAAGAGGAGGTATCAGATCAGAAAAAAAGAAGAAGGTTGAAACTCTGGAAATTCAGATTTCTGAAACAGAGAAAACTCTCCCACAAAAAGTGGAGGGTACTGGAGCCCTAGGGGGCTATATTCCCACTTAGTTGAGTAGAACGGAGCAAAAATAGGTCTAAACGGGCGAAGACGAAGGTCAGACAACCCTGACAGAGGTTCAGACAAAACCCAGAAAAATTTCATAAAAAATCCAGAAAAAAGGCCAGGTCGCAGTTTTTGACTTGTTTTTCGCTCAGGTCTCACTTTTTGGGCTGTTTTCCGCGACTTGAAGCTTCAGGACGCACTTTTTGGGCCAAAAAGTGCAACCTGCACTTCTGGCACTCTCGGCGGCAGATTTCAGAAAAAAAATGTCGTCTCAGCTGCGGCTGATGTCGGTCACCTGCGTAATAGGGCCAGAAACACACGAAAGTTAAAAATTTGACTGTTTGAGGGTTTTAGAGGTGGAAAGCACCATAAAAATAGGAAAAATAGAAAACTGAAGAGAAACCCTAGGGTCTAAAACAGCTGGATATGCAGGAATAGATAAAACGACAGCGGTCGTAAAATAAAACCCGTGTGGAGTCGCCAATTGTTAGTATGATTCTTTCGTCATAAAAGATCACTTTAGCTACGCATAACAAATAGCCCTAACATCGATTATGGATGCAAAATATCTTTAAGTTTGCTGCACAAATTCAGATCTAAGCACAAAAAGACATTAAGCAGATAAAATATAACATGGCTCCATGCATCCAATGAACAAGACAAGAACAAAGTGTTTAAAAGAATATTTTGTATTATATTAAAGAATGGGGCACCTGAGAGGAAAACAAGAAAGGTGTTTTCTAGTTCTCCTCAGTGGGATGGGTTCTTGGAAGTCCTCAGTGTTTCAGATCTAACATTTCTCTCTCTTATGGATGTAGAAAAGAAAACGTGGAACTCAATGGGATTTCATAAAACAAAATGGAAAATGGTGACCAAGAGTAGATCCAAAGTGATCTAATGCAATGAAGGTGACTAATGAATGGGGAAAACCCCCCTATTTATAACAAAATATTGGGGCGGTCTAGAACTCGGTGCATGAATAAAATATTATTAATTGAATTCTAGAAGCACCCTTTAGGAATATTTTATTATATTTGTTGGAGGGAAAAGGGTTCTTGACTTGGGTCAATTCCTTTATTTATAAATAATAAATAAATAAATGGTTTATTTATCATCTTAGGGAAGTGATGGGAATATAATTAAATAAATAATGGTTTATTTAATTATTTATGGATGATTTAGTCAAATTTAACTAAGAATAGTATTTAAATAATGATTTAAATAACTTATTCTTAGGGAATAATTAAATAAATAAGGATTTATTTAATTAAGTTCCTTGTTTTGGGTTAAATATGACCAGGAAATATAAACAAATAAGTTATTTTATGTGGTGAAAGCAATTTTACTTAGGGTAAAATTGGTCTTAATTGGTGTACTTGGGTTCATCTAATAATAACAGGTTAGATGACCAAAAATTGGTGTAACAGCTTTATCTATAACCTCAAAAGAAACCCATTTATAAGTTGAAGGACTATTATGTCCTCTTGAGTCTTGAGAAAGTATGATGGAATGAAATTGGTGAAAACCAGATCCAGGTTTACCATGTCAGAACCTAGGTTCATTGAGATGACAACCTTGGTTTGAAGACATCCACCATACAAATTATGACCACCCATACTTATTGGTTCCATCTCTATTTCATCATCAATACTAACATACTGAGGACCTATAACCCGTGGAGGCCCATGGTCGTCATTGCAATGTAATTTATTAGAATACATGCCATGCCCACAAGTTTTTATATTTAATATCTGCATCCAATGTGGCCATTTCTTATTATGAGATTTACCACATCCTTAAATGGCATCATTCACATAATTTTGAAGAAGTCTACAAATTAGGTCAACATAATTTTTTTCACATTTACAACTTCCCTCACATCTGTTGGTTCCTGAAGCTCGAGCACTTTCATAACAAAAATAAGAAAAGTCAAACAACAAAAATGGTCCACTCTCTTTTCATTTTCTAATATTATAATGAAGTTTTATTAGAGGCACTATTTGTTTGTTTGTTTTGGTTAGAAAACAATTTGCTCTTGGTTTTATGTGCCTTTCAATTTATCATATATAACATGTTGAGAAATGGGAAAGAATAATGTGTGACATTTATCTTGAAGAAATTGATGCGGAATAAATGGATACATAGTTTAACCAAGCTACAATTCGCTTTGCTAAAGACGAAGGAACATCTTTAAAAGCTGCCTAAGAATACACCATATACAAAGTTTGAACATTATAATTAATATATGCATTTTTATTCTGTAGATATGTTCTTTTTTCTACCCAAGATATCACAACAAGAAAAATATTGATATTCTAGAAATTGTTTGAGGACCTCATTGAGGTAGATTTTCTGATGTCCTACCTGATTGATACCTTCTCATATGTCAGGAAGGATTTAAATATGAATTAATATGTTCATGAAACAAATTAGATTCAAATTTTATAGATATAAAAGATAAACAACAATGTCAATGTATTCGTTTGATTGTTACTTGACTTTGTTGTGGGTATGTTACAGGAACTGTGATTGGAAAAAGGACGGGGAGACAATGCATAACACGTCTTGAATATGATTAATTTTTTGTTAGAGATCCTTTAGGAACCTGCGCCATCGACTTTGGAAATGTTTCTAGTAGGAATTCCTATGGTTTTTAATGTTGTAATTATTTCACCTCAGGGTTATTTTGGCAAGAAAATGTTTTAGGAATGCCAGACACGACATCAAAGGACGTGTAAACAAATTTTTTATAATTGCAATTTCCATTCCATGATATCCTCTCTTTATTGCTTGATTGTATTTTGGACGTTTCTTTTTATTTTGTTTTGTCGTTTAACTATGAAATTGAAAATACTTGGTATCAAGTCTATTTAAACAACAACCAAAGCTTGAAGATGAAATTAGTATTACACGATATTTATTGGAATCCTTATAGCTATTTTGTATTAAAATATTTTCATGAATACATAAAAGTTTACTTTCATGTTTTTATTTGAGCACATGTTGTTTATATAATTGACCAAGTTCATGCGTTAGAAAATGAAATGTTTTTGCGAATAAATGACGAGGATTAAACATCACACCTCATATTATTTGTTTTCACAAGTTATCTACAGCTTGAGATTTTTAGCATATAACTTAGTTGACATGATTGTTCCTAAGCTTTCCCTGAAGGTTGAATACTAAGTTCTAAGGTGTTATTTTCTATATATGGTGACATTTTATTTGCTTTGTTTATACAGGTCATCTGGCCGCATTATAGTGGCCACTATCGCCCAACTGAAGAAATTTTGTTCGAGTTTCTTACTTGTATGGGGAAAAATGGCTTTGACATTGTCGATGTTGAGGTATATGTCGTATAAACTATTTATAGTCAAATTTACTTTATATTCTAGTGTTCATTGTCGTTCATGTCTTACACTCTGCATTCTATCTTTTGTTTTTAGAAAATGAACTCAGTATTGATGGTAAGAAGCTGTTGGGACTCAAAAATGTCATATTTTCATCCACCTTTTCCTTCACTATTCCTTACATTTCATCATTCCATTAACCTTTTATCATATCATTTTCATAAATACATTTGGGTTTCACCTTCTTATTTTCCATTTTATTCATTTTTGTATTATAAGTGAATTTATGATTAATATTAGAAAATATACATATTTTTATATATATATATCTCAAGAATATGTGAGCTTTGTAATGTGTAGGAAATATGTGAAGGATTAATTCCAAGATACGTCTCAAATATCTCCTCCACCATATTAAGGAGATAATTATTCAAGCCTATTCCTAAGGAGAAGATCATGGAGGATTTGGTTGGCATATCTTATCCAAGATATGTGAGAGATGTGTGTAGGATTCAAAGGGATAATATCTTGTAATAATGGGAAATTAGTTGAGAGTGCTTGAGAGAATATTGGACATGTAATTATGAGATGGTTATCTTTCTCATGTATATAAGAGAGTGCTCTCTCTTCATTTTGAGAATAGGATAGAAAGGAGGAGAATAGAGAGATAGAGTTTTTGAGTTTTTGAGTTCATGATTTGTAATTTGATTCTTGTAATATAATTTGAGATAGCTTTATTGTTGTGAGCTCACATATGTTGTTTGTCATTCAATTCTTCACATGTTGTATTGCTTTTCCTTTATGCAATTTCCTGCTTTCCTAGTTAGTGTTTCAATGCCTTTCTAGATTAATTTGATTTCAGTAATTTAGATTAGATTAGTTCCACTTCTGTCCTGCATATATAGTGCATGTGCCTCGTAAGCCTATGAACCTCGGATTGACAAATTAAATAGTTGGGCAAGTACTACAACATAATTAAACGATAATATTTTCGCCCAAACATTTTGGCGCCGTTGCCGGGGAGGCACAATGGATTGAAGTTTAGTTTGATTTTTCATGCAAGTGTGTTTAGACATGTTCCTAACTCCGAGGTGTTAAGGCGGTAAGACGTGGGGAACAGCCTACGCATCGCATTCGAGATACCGTAACGGGCTCGACCTCTTATGGATCAGGGCATGTAGGGTGTGTTTACATTTATGCAAGTGTGAATTTCAATTTCTGCAAGTGTGTTTGATTTTTGCAACTGTGAAGAGTGTTTGATGAATTCATGGTTCATGGTTATAATTGAAGAATTCAATTACTAAATTAATGAGCATTCCTTGTAAGAGGGTTTAATTGAGTATTGAATTCAAAGATTATCTCTATGGTCTTTGTTTTTAATTTTTAGTGTGCTGATTTGGAAGAGTTTTTGTGAACTAAAACCTTGTAAAAGGATTAAAAACTCAGACAATTATTAGCACTCTGTTTTTAGTATGTAAGAATCTCTTTTTCAACATGGTTTTATAATGAGTGTCAGCTTGGAACTACTCACTCAGATCTTTGCAGAAGTCGGAATCTCCTCTTCCCTGGAAAAGGAGATCTTGACAAGAATTGAAAGTTCAACTACTCCCCAAGAAATAAACGAAGATTCAACAGAATCCTCCATATATGATGGTGAACAATCATTCGAACAAGAGATCAAGGAAGAAGAACATCAGATCGAAGAAGAACAGGAGTTACAACATGATCTGAGTGAGAGAAATTGTGCCTATCAAAGCCTTATCGAACAATGGTTCCAGGTAAGTACTAGATTAGATTTATCTTTTTATTTTTTAGTTGATTTGCAGTTACAACAACTAGACTCATTCACTCTCGAATATTTTCATTTTTCATTTGAACAATTTCTACTGGATATATTGTTGTTACTGCTACGTGAATGGCTCCATTGGAAGTTTAATTACACGTAACTAATTTTTTTAATTAGTATAGAGTAGGTAGGCTTTCATTTTTAGTTTTTGCTTTCATTTTCAGTTTTACTTTTACCTAGAATAAGTATGCTCTCCTCCGCGCTTAGTACGATCGCGAGGATCAGAAAATAGAGATGATTTAGACTAATTTCAAGAATAAATTCATGTTTTGCAATATGCTTCATCAAAAACATCTTTCAATATGCAAATCATTGTGTCCATTTGTTAAAAAATTAAGTCTAGAGCAAAGTTTAGTTTCTTTCTAAATTTTAGTTTTTCATTGATTAAAAAAATAAAAATAAAAATTTAAAACTAACCATTTTTGTTTTTGTAAAGATAGGGTTAATTTCATTTTTTAGACTTTTAATAATAAAATAAAATAAAAATAAAAATAAAAATAAAAATTGAACTAACAATTTTTCTAAAATAGGATACAATTTCATTTTTTTTTTAAATTAAAAAAACTCATTAAAAAAAAAAAAAAAAAATGCAAAACATTTAATAAAACAACTAAAAAAATAAAATAAAAAATAAAACAAAACATAGGATTCAAATTCATTTTTTTTAGATTTTATTTAAAAAAAAAAAAAAAAAACAAAACAAAAAACAAAAAACAAACTAACTCATTCAATTATCGAATAAACTCCAATTGCATCCAGCGAACAAACCAAATAAAATTGAGGAAAGAATCAATAAGCTCACATCTTAAAATCTCAAACATTAGGGTTTATATTCTCATCATCAATTTTTTTTTACATCTCCAAAGGGTTTCATTGATCATATGGGATGATTTTCATGTGAAAAAAATTGAAATTTTAAAAGGTAATAACAGCTGTATAGTCGTCGATAGCAATGATAGATGCATATGCACAAATCGATGATGAATATTGTTCAACGTCTCATAGTCAACAAAAACAAATGCATAACGCTGAGTGTTAAACCTTCAGCCGCTTTCGGCACTAGACGCAACTAATCGTATGCTTGATTTCCGTTTCATTTGCTGAGATGAGGCAGTCTCTCTCTTCTGCAGACTAGGGTAGCTTCTCTTTTCTGCAAACTAGAACTTTACCTACGAATTGCAAATGGAATATGTTCAGAAGAATGCGTCCATATTTTATACAGCACTTTCTGTTGACAAAGAGTAACAACCTAACCAAGTGAACAAGAAAATGGTTTTGAATGGTCGGCAACTTTTGGTTCAGTTTCCAGCAGTGGAAGCCAGATTTCTTCGTGCTTATTTCAGTGCATTCGTGGATATCCTAATTCTGGACGGTCCTTCACGGTCGTTCCTATCCCGCCTCGTCCAGCACCACCAAATCCACCAGATAACAATTTTATTTTGCAGTTATTAATCCAAGAATGGAGGCGGCAATTTAGCCAGATTTCAGCAACTAACTCCCAATTTCTCTACATGCACAGATTTGATACATAATTTTGCGTCCAGATTCCCTTTACCGTTAACGCAAATGATGCATCACCACTTTAGTTGCCGCCGTAGCCAGCGCTGCATGGAGAGATTCAACGTTTTCAATATTGAAACTGACATCTATCTAAGTTGAGGTTAAATGTTTGGTTTTCAATACTATCAATGAATGGATTATGGCTACGGGCTCTGTAGATTATGCTTTCGACGTAAAAAGGCTTTCGCATCATTATATGGGGCTGGAGAAGGCCGACGAGGTCAATGCTCGGATTTTGTACAGAAACATTCATCTGGCCTCCAAGCGTTGAATTAAAATGTCTATTTTGGATGTCGATATCTGGTAAAGGTTTATGGTGGGTTTTGCATTTTCTGCAGTAAGTATGTCGACCTCCAAATCTCCTCTCGATGAAACCTGGCTGAGGGTATGTGCTTGCATTGCAGATTTCAATATTATCGTCGGTTCTTACGCTCCTTGGATTCTGCCTACTCTTTGCCAAGCCACCCAGACAATCTGAGAAAGTCATAGATAAATTCATAACTTATACGAGGGGATGAGAAAAGAGAGGCCTACAATTTGGAGCGAGTTCTCCCAAGAATCCGTGTACTACTATATTGACAGACGTTCCAAACAACATTAACATAGTTATTGGATGAAACAATGGCTTGTGCTAGATCATTTATATGACCTACAATGACAAGTTTGAATCTACACGTCTTAGGGAATGACCTGGAGATATAGAGGTGATTGGGTATTGTGACCTGGAGATTCCGCGTACAACCTTCCTGTAATGCTCCGAGTAGAAACGCAGTAAAAAATTTTGCAGCCTCTTACGGTAGTATTGGCCCCATTTCAATGAACCCAATTGTCTGTGGTGGTTTGGCTGACGTGGTGACGTTGCCAGGAGCCTCTACAAACCGTGTGAACAAACGAGGTAGAAAACAGAGCTTGAGTATCTTTGACCATTGGAGAATTTCACCCATAGAAATTTAACCGGTCGTTTTCGTCTCACAGCACGTGATCGTTTTTAATTAGGGTTAGTTTTTTTATTATTTTCATTATTAGTTTTGTTTTTAATTAAAAAAAAAATAATCGACATAAATAATAAATTAAAAACTTTTGTTTTTTAATTTGTTATTTATTAAAAAATGATAAAAAAATAAAAAAAAATAAAAAAAAATAAAAAACCTTCAGAAATTTGTTGTTGAGTTGTAGTTTCTTTTATTATTTTCATTATTAGTTTTGTTTAAAAAAAAAATAAAAAAAAAATCACCATAAATAATAAATTAAAAACTTTTGTTTTTTTAATTTGTTATTTATTAAAAAAAAAATTTCTTTTTAATTTGTTGTTTAATTCAACACCAAAAATAAATGATAAATTTTTTTTTTTTCATTTTAATTTGAGTTAAAATAAAATAAAATAAAATAAAAAATTTTGCCCTCATTCATTTACATAAAAATTCATAAAAATTAACTACTTGTTCCCTAACAAATACAAAAACTTTTTCAAATGTTTAAAATCAATTTTCCTGCAAACCAATAAAAACATTTTGAAAAAATATTGCACAATCAATGAGTACATTGCATAGGGACATGCAATATCTCTAGTTAGGGGGAAACAAAAGTATGTTGGATTTTATCATTTATTTTAAAGTGAATTTGCGGGCAAAAGTTAGGATGCATATACTAACAAGTGAAATAAGATTGGTGTTATGTGTAGGTCAACAGGAAGCTTATGCAGAAAGCTCAACATTATGATGCGACACCTTTTTCATCCAGAATTAGAGTAACTTCGAAAAATAATTAAAAAAAATGGACATTTTATAAATTCTTGAAAATGAGCTAATTTGTTTTTGAGTCACTTCATACAGGAATGATCGATGGGGATGACACACAAAGGCGGAAATTTTTATGCAGGAATTGAAGACAATCATGAAGGCGAGATCTCTAGAGATCACATGCATCATGTCATGACATTTACCATTACACAAAAACCCTTTTGCATCATGACATGATTACTCAAATTTTTCCTTCCAAGCGCCTAAATCATTCCTATGTTGCAGCCCATCTTCCATTTCCTTATCTTTCACGACTTCATGCACGCCTATTTTTCTGAATCGCATACATTCCTTTATCCTTTTCAGTTTATTGCCTTCTAGTTTTCCTTCTGAATAAAACTTATTCCCTTTTCATGATAACATTGCCTTGTTTCCTTGCCATACTGATCCACACTGCTTGTCTGTGAGTTCTTTCCATTTATAGTCCTACCAAATATTTTTGTACAAACTCGCGTTGACTGATGTGGGATTCCTTAAGGCCCACCTTTCAACAAGTCTTGCCCCATCGACATCAGCACCTTATCTAGGAAATAGACTAGAGTTCATTTGGGTACCTTGAGACTTGCATGCCTCAATGGCAAGTTCGCTCGCTGACAATCATGGGAATACATCAATGTCCCTTGATCGTCAGATCTTGCAAATGGCTCGACGTCAACCCCTTTATTCGCATTTTGCAAGATGTACTCGGGTACCTTGGCACTCATTGACATCAATGGTGAGTTTGCCTCGCATTGGTTAACGACATGCATCAATGGCCGGTAATCCAATGATCTCTTTTCATGCTCGGCATCAACACATTCTTTCGCATGATTAGACTTGTACCATCAGTTTTGTAGTAGGTGAAGACTATACACTATTTCACGACTCCCTCAGCAGTTACAGCAGCATGAATTCTGATTTATCAGAGTACCACAGCTCCACTTTCAGCGTTTATCTTTTCCATGATTCAGCATCAACAGTTCAGATTCCTTCATTTCCCAGGATCCAGTTACAACAACATCAGTCACATTTTCCAGATCCAGCAGCAGCAGCAGCTACATTCCTATTGCATAGGTCATCATTCTTGGGTAAGTAGAGGTATGTTGTTTTCTAATCTTTAATCATGCAATTCCTTATATGCTAACTTGAATATTTTGGAAAATTCCCTCACCATGCTACATTTCCTTTCATGAGCCATGTCAAGTTGCAACTAATTCAGTTGGGGAGGGGGAACTATATTCACTACATATTCACTACCATGATTCCATTTATTCACCACTATCACTCCATTTTTTTCTCATTTACCATTCACCAACATTTATTTTCCAACGATACTTTGTTGCACTTTGTTTCATACATATTGGCATACTTCAGGAATATTACAAAATGGCTTTCTTATGCACAATTATGATTTCCAGTGAGTGTTTACATTATTATTGCAGCAAGAGAACAAAAAACGAAATGAATGTTGTTAACACAAGAACCAACATTCTTTGTATTCATGGTTGTCACACAAGAACCAACCATAAGAAAATGTAAGTTGTTACTCATGTCTTTCACGTATCCTGGAAACATTCATTATTAAAAGACATCATCATGTAAAGCCAAAGTTCAAGATGCCAAATGTTCTTAGAGAGACCCATGCATGGTTGCATGAGGACATGCAACAAGTTCAGTTGGGGAGGATGTTGGGACTCAAAAATGTCACATTTTCATCCACCTTTTCCTTCACTATTCCTTACATTTCATCATTCCATTAACCTTTTATCATATCATTTTCATAAATACATTTGGGTTTCACCTTCTTATTTTCCATTTTATTCATTTTTGTATTATAAGTGAATTTATGATTAATATTAGAAAATATACATATTTATATATATATATATATCTCAAGAATATGTGAGCTTTGTGATGTGTAGGAAATATGTGAAGGATTAATTCCAAGATACGTCTCAAATATCTCCTCCACCATATTAAGGAGATAATTATTCAAGCCTATTCCTAAGGAGAAGATCATGGAGGATTTGGTTGGCATATATTATCCAAGATATGTGAGAGATGAGTGGAGGATTCAAAGGGATAATATTTTGTAATAATGGGAAATTAGTTGAGAGTACTTGAGAGAATATTGGATATGTAATTATGAGATGGTTATCTTCCTCATGTATATAAGAGAGTGCTCTCTCTTCATTTTGATAATAATGGAGAAATAGTTTTGTAATTAGGAGAAGAGAATTCTTAGCTTTGATTCATATTCTTTGTTATGTTTTCATGATTTGTAATTTGATTCTTGTAATATAATTTGAGATAGATTTATTGTTGTGAGCTCACATATGTTGTTTGTCATTCAATTCTTCACATGTTGTATTGCTTTTCCCTTATGCAATTTCCCGCTTTCCTAGTTAATGTTTCAATGCCTTTCTAGATTAATTTGATTTCAGTAATTTAGATTAAATTAGTTCCACTTCGGTCCTGCATATATAGTGCATGTGCCTCGTAAGCCTACGAACCTCGGATTGACAAATTAAATAGTTGGGAAAGTACTACAACAGAATTAAACGATAATATTTTCGCCCAAACAGAAGCATAAATTGAAGAAAGAGGAGAGCAATAACATTGGAGTGACAATGCAAAAAAAAGAAGAGCTAAGAGAACTGGTCTAGTGATACCCTTAGAGCCAATATCCTGAATAAGACACACATATAGATACTAATGGTCAAGTCTTCAGAGTTGGTGAATTCACTTGTAGTGCCTTGGCAACACAATGATAATGTTTTGAAGTGATGAAACATCATTTCATGTGTAAATTGTACTCCACCCAATATTAAGTTAGAAACTCACTGTAATACTTTAACATTCAATATAATATAATTTATGTTGTTGAAATTATTTATAATTTCACTTATTGTTTAGTATTGTAATTAACATATGCAACTTTATGTTTTCATATTAGATGAGCGTGCACATTGTATGACATTTTTTAAACCATACAAATTAATTTATGTTGATTAATAATGAACACATAAAATCATTTTAAAACTACTAAATTAGTAGTTTATAGTGATTAATGATGAACACAAATAAAATAAATATACGACTAAATTAGTCATTTATAATGATTACTAGTGAAAGTAAATGAAATGAATATAAACTACTAAATCAGTCGTTTATATAATGAATATGAAAGTACCAAAAAAATATAAATGACTACTACAAATGATAAATTTGTGATTACAAATAATGACTAAATTTTGCATATATACGGCTATTAGTAGCTAATTTACAGTATCTTATAACACGACAAAAAATGTAGTTATGTTTCTTTGGTCATTAATTAGTTTCAAACAATGACTAAAATTTGCATGTATGTGACTATTAGTAGCTAATTTACAGTATCTTATAACACGACCAACATTTTGGTCATATTTCTTTGGTCTTTAATTGGTTTTTTCGGGTGATTATATAGTAATATATTTTGTTGTATATTTGGTCATTAATTGTGACAATTAATGACCAAATCAATGATTAAATCAATGACCAAATCAATGATTAAATCAATGACCAAATCATTGACTAAATTAATGACCAAATCAGTGACTAAATTAATGATCAAATATACTACTAGACAACAAAATTGAGATAACCAATTAATGACTAAGCTAAAAACGACTAAAAGTTGGTCGCGTTATAAGATACTGTAAATTAGCTACTATTGGTCACCGACCGAAAAATAGTCGTTTATATGCAAATTTTAGTCATTTTTTTAGTAATTAATTAGCTATTTTGTACTAGTGATCACATGCACAACCAGAATTGTATGGGGATGATCATGAGGACCAACCAACTGCACAACCAGAATTGTATGGGGATGATCAGGAGGACCAACCAACTGAACCACCAGAATTGTCAAAGACGCACAATGCAAAAGTAGTACCTGTAAACATCCTCCTCTGTATATTTCATTGTAAAGGAAGAATATGATTCTCTAGATGAAATGAAGAAAACAACAGATCAAAGTTAAAACCCTAACAGATGAGCTCAGACAAAAATAAACTTTTGATAGATTAGATTGCTTGGTCCAAGTTGCAAAGTGCATACCCATTGATGACATAGGTATTCCTTCTCCAGGGGTCCAACAAGATATACCCCTTGGAAAAAAGAAAACTGTTGACATTGAAGTTGCAAAGTCCATGCCCATTGATGACATAGGTATTCCTTCTCCAGGGGTCCAAAAAGATATACCCCTTGGAAAAAAATATACTGATGGCATTGAAGTTGCAGAGTCCATACCCATTGATGGCATAGGTATTTCTTCTCCAGGGGTCCAACAAGATATACCCCTTGGAAAAAAACAGACTAATGACATTGTTGTGCAAACATAGGACCATACCAAAATCATAGCTATCCATACAAAGGAACATGAATTACATATCAAACTAACAAAAGAAATGGGTATAGACACACAGGAACAACAACTATATATGAAACTAACAGAGGATGATAAACCAGAGATCAAACTGACCATAGACATTGGTGTGCAAAAGGATGATGAGGAACGAAAGGATAAATTACATCTGTCTAAATACCCATATCCGAGACACCTAATACCTTACAGTGTGCACAAAAACTCACTTCATAACCTTTGCAAGATACGCGAAGAATTTAAAAAAAAAGTTTTATGAAGACGTAAGAAAATAGTGGATGAGCTGGAAAGGAGGGTGAAAAAGTTGGAGAAGGATAAGAAAGAACTCAGAGAGATAATGGATGGTGTGCTCATTTTTAGGGCTCCTTCAACCAATCACAATGTGTACTTGACTGAAAAATTCCTGATGTTTAAAAAGAATGCTATCATCGAAAATATCCCTCTCAAGCTTGAAAGTAGTGATGGTTTCAAGGAGGCATATATGACAATTTGTGATCAAGATAGAGACTTGCTCTGTGAACTGTACCAAAATAATTTTTTGGTACCTTTTAATAGAGAATGGAATCCAAACCATGTTACAGGGGATGTCCAATTGAGATCCTTTTTATCGTATTTTAGAAATCAGGCTAGTTGGTTGGATGATGTGAAGATTTATTTCCATAATTCGAAGAGCCTTCTATGGGTTAGAGGATAACATCCCAAACCTGTGGAGGTGATAGAAGAACATCAAAATTCCATAAAATCTCCAGAAGTAGGAGAGGTTATCTCCAAGAACAGGGAGATGGCCATTGCATATTATGCACGCCAGATTCAATTATTGGAAACTAAGGCACAATCAAGATGTAAAGCAAGGTGGGATAGCATGGGAAAACAACCCCAAAATAAAGATCCATTTAACTACCTCAACTTAAAGACAACCTTAACAAGGGTTGCTCAGTATATTATTGCTATGGGACAGTGTGAGAATCATTGGATAGGTCTTAGATTTCAGTATCCAATGATATGGCTTCCAACAAGGGTATATAAAAATAAATATATGCTGACAAAAAAAAGAGGAATCTGATTGTTGGAATGTAATTAAGTAGACAGAAGGGTATCTTTGTCTTGATGAACCAGGACATAGTGATTATTGTATCCGCAATATTCATGAATGCCCCCCTTCATCCACAAATTCGGATTGAAAGACTAGGCCACCGTTGCTGACACGTTGGCTCAACGTGGGTGACACACTAGCTCAGCGTTGCTGACACACTGGCTCAGAGTTATTGACACACTGGCTCACAATTGCTGACACACTGGCTCACAATTGCTACAACACTAGCTCACCGTTGTTGCAACACTGGCTCACCGTTGCATGACACACTGGCTCACCATTGCAACAACTCATAGACAACAAAAACATTATATTTGATGTTGTAATATATACCTCTCCAGTTTGTTTTGTTAGTTATAAAAAACTGGTAAAATCGTGTTTGACATGTTTAATTACAATTTCATTGCAGTTCCTCTAATAATTTTGTTACATTCCATTATTTTTATTTGAATTTATATATCAGATTATTGTTTGGACACCAATATATGCAACTATGCAAGTATGCAAAACCACTTTAAAGCTACCTTCCATGACTTACAAAACAATCAATGTATTAAAACACTAAGTGTAAATGCATGGAGTTATTCAATCACCTTAAATGAAAATTCCATCAAATTAGAGAAATCTCCAACCATATCCTCACCACCTATCAAACATACATGGACATAGTAAAAAAAAAAATTAATACATTAAATACAGCTAATACAAGAATAAATATTAAAATCAAATTGAAAACAAAATTGTGCACAAGAAACCTAGAAAAACATTCATTGTTGGCGCAAGGGCGGCCTCGCTTTTTGAGTTGTTTAAACTGAAACAGTTCATCTTCATCTACCGGGATATTCAAGTCAATTTCCAATCTTGAATTTTCTTGCCTTGTTTTTCTTCTCTTTTTGGGGCTTAGGAAACTCTTCTTCATCTTCAAAGACAACTCAAAAGCACCCAATACACACGTGAATTCATAATCCATAATATGAAGATTGTTGGCATCATCCAACAATTTTTTAACCAAAGCAATCAACTGTTCAATCTTGGTCAAAGTAGCAGGAGGACTGTTTCGAACCAGGTCTAAGTAGCTAAATAACTCCTCCTTGGTCATCTCAATTTGTTCAAAATTTACATCAACATTGTAACTATCCATGGTAGTTGTGTTTGCATCTTCAGGAAGATCGGATATTGCCTCTATATTTATCTCAAGAGGGTCATTGTATGACTCATTTGTGCTTTGATGATTTTGTAATTGGTTTGAAGCCATTGAACCAGATTACAACCAACCCACCTTGATGGTATGCTTGCATATTTTGCCATGAATAGACCATGGGAAATCAAAAGTTATGAAATTTGTACGATGACAAGTGACAAGATATTGCTTATTAACTTTAGATTGACTCCTCACCCAAAAAGCATGAGACATTTGCATATGAGGGCTGCAATCACTATCTGGAATTATTTTTTCTTTTTCCATTGATGATTCCAACTATTTCTATTTCTTGTAATTATTTAAAAATCCTTCCTTTTTTAGAATTTCCTTAGACCGATAACAAGGTTCAACATTTTTTAGAAGAACATATATCAACCAATCCATCCTATGAGAACATTTCTTTCTTCTATCAGATAGAAAGTTTGTCTTTAGGTAACAATGATATGATTCCACAACATTGTTTATCTCTTGATTGTTGGGTGTGGAGCTTGATTATCTTGTTTATTTTGTATCACAGTGTTGGAACCCCGAAATTAAACGCTGCCTGGGGGGTCCAGGGGGGGCGGATGCGGGGGGTTCAAGGGGGGTTTCGGGGGCAGCACCCTCGAAGCTAAAAATAGATGTAAAATTGCATTGTAAATGTATAGCAATTTCTAGTCAATCTGGGTCGTTCATTAGGCGGATGATCTGACGGTAGAAGTTATGTTTAGTTTAGGGTTTTTTTCCCTAGAAGGCAACCCCTCGCTTGTATGAGGGTATTGTATTGCAGCTGTGTATTGTATGTGTATTCTCAAAGCGAGAAACAGACAAGGAGACTGTGAGAGAGAACAAAGAATATTACAACGGATCTGCTGTAGGTTGTGTCTCTTCATTTTGCTAGATAATAGAAAGGAAGGACTGGCTATTCGGGGTGGATGTAGCCCCAACTGGGTGAACCACGTATATCTGTGTCTCTCTGGTTTTATGTGTTTTGTGTGCTTGTGTTTTCCGCATATTTTATGTGTTTCATTGCTCTGTAATACTTAATTTTCTAACACTAATTTGCATGGAGAAAATATTGACAACCTTTCACCCACATCCTAATTGCATAAAATTTGGGTTAATGAAGATATTTCATCCATATTTCAAACCAAAAAGAGAAATGTAACTTAAGATTTTTTCAACTTACAAATCTTGTCACCAACAACCCAATTCTTGTGGAAATAGTCTAGGAACTTTTCTTCATTAGAAAATTTGTTGAAGAAAGCATTAATTTCATTGCTCACTTCAACATTGGAACAATAATTCATAATTAAACCCAAATCACTAAACATTTATTTTTCTATTTCTAGATTATTGGCCAATCGATTCACATATTTTAGCCATTCTCGACGTACGTGCCAAGCACACAAGATAACATTGCACCTTGTGATTCTCCTGCCACATTCAATTCATTTCAAGCATGTTATTTTTGTAATAAATACAAGCTGTACTGTAAAATAAGAATATTGAAGTTACCTTAAAGCACCAATTTCAGCCAATGCATCATCAACCATGAAAGCATTAACTTTCCAACTATGATCAACTTGGTGACACCTATGCATGAGCTTCTACAACCTTAGCGAAATGTCCTGTGATGTATTACGTGATGCCACCACCCATGCAACTAGCACCCCACTTTGTTGGTGATCAAACACGACGAGTGTGTACAATTGATACTATCACATTCAAAATACATAGATCATCAACTGTAGATCATCAATCCTTATTATTTAAGTTATTGTACTAGATCAATAATTCTTAATACACTCACCCCATACTTATTTGTGTTGAATGTCGAATCCATGGCTATTAGGCTATTATTCGATAGCTTCGCCATGGTCTCCAACATCCATTTCTTCTGAATTCCAACTATAAAAGGGGCATCTCCACCATTGGGATTTTGATAAAAGAAAAGATCATTTGGGTGTTTCTTATACCAAAGGTGCACACTCATTTCATCATTCTTATGCAACTGATAATTTCATTTCATTAGATGATTATATATGTTAACAACATCTTTCCTACATAAAAAGAAATCCCTATCTCGAGTTGCAACATCCATGTCAATATATTTTTTAACATGCATTTTGCAAACAGAGTCAGCTGGCACATCCAAGAAGAAACAACTCTCTACATAGGAAACCATGTCCCTTGATAACTTTGGTTGAAGTAGCAACCTAGCAGGACCTGAGGTGTCATGTTGGCCATGAAAAGGCAATCCTTGGCTATCTACATGCTCATACATGTTATATGTTATTATCGCGACCTCAGGGATTTTAACCATATTTTTTACAATGAAATGGTATTGGCATCCCCTCTTTTTCACAAATGAGTATTTTCACTTCACTTCATCTTGTCCCCTTCTGTCATCGAGGCCATATGAACAAGCATAGCTGCATAAAAAAGTTTGAAAACTCAATACATATGATTCCATGAAAACTCTTTGAGCATTATTAATACCAACATATATACGTAAGATTTATAAAAAAACTTACAGTTCATATAGCAAGGAAGCAGTAGGCCTTGAGCCTGGGCATTTTTTTACTACCCTAGTGAAAGAACATGGAGCATCTGGGTTCATTTCCTCTCCTTTAATAAAGTCTCCAGTTCTAGTTGAAGGGATTTTTTCAATCTGATCTAAGGAGTCCATGTGTTTTCCTTGTACAAGAGACCAATCTAAATCCGACCTAGAGAAGATGACATTTTCTTTATGGTTTTGCACCGGAAGGGCAATTATTGAATCTCATTTCACTTGCTTCACCATGTTTAAGCGAGTATATGTTTAAGCGAGTTGCCGTAATGGTTGACTAGTGAGTTGGAACAATGGTTGTCCAAATGGTCTCCCTTAGAAAAAAAATTAAATTGGTTGTGGTAAACAAATTAAATGGGTTGTAGTAAACAAATTAAATGGGTTGTGGTAAACAAATTATTCCGGGATTACATGACTTAAAAATACAGGACATCCCATTAAAACATACATTAACTAAATAAAATAGATCGGTTTTGTTAGTGGTCAGCGGGAACTTTTATTCCTCGAAATTTATACTTTGAAAAGAACAATTAAACCAAACAAGGACATTTAACTAATTAGATACTCGCTTAAAAAACCAAATAATTGACACCACGGACCCGGTCTCTGCGCGCCCGAGTGAGTAACTCCTTCGATTTTTGTCGTTCAATCAGACTGGTGTGTAACAGGGGATTAAATGTTCCGTCGATTATAGGAGCTATATAGGGGAGGCTCAATTGATCATGGCACTGCGGCTTTGGCGTCTTCCCCTCCACTGGTTTGCAGGGACCTGTTTGGAGTGGGCTGAAGCGGCTCAAGGAACGCGGGAAATTTTTTGCATTTGCACTCATGGTTGCCCCCGTGCATAGGTGAAAGGAAACAAAAACATTGATTGGATCCTAAACGGGCTCCTTCAAACGGTAACGTGGTGGGATGGAGAGGGACGAAGATGGGGAGGGGCATGGGGCCCGCATTCGCCGGAGGGATTCTCTGGTCGCCGGGGGTGCAAAACCCAAAGGTCATTCTGTTGAATGGTTAGCTTACTCGTTTTCAAAAATATGATATTGATGTATCCTTTTATTCTAAAACCATTTGTGTCAATGTCTAAAGCACAAGGATTCAACGTAGCGCCGATGTTGGCCGCTGGCGTCATTTTCTCGAAACGACAGATTTGTTTATTGTGCTTTATTGGTTCAAAACTATATTAACACCAAGTACTATGTCTTGCAAGTCAAGTGGTTTTTGGCAGTCGAAACACCATTGTTAATGTTGAATTGTTTAGTTTTAAAATCTTTTTGTAATGATAATAAGTTTTAATAATATAACTGGAAATTGTTTCAAATGGTGAAAAAAAAGGCCCATACGTTTGTTAATTTGGAAAAATTGTATGAGAAAGACATTTATAGGCATGTATGTGTTTTGGATTTCTGAAAATAGCAAGGTCAACTTTTAAAAATGAAAAATTATACATTAAATCCCAACTTTAATTCAAACTAACTATTACCCAACTCTAATTATTAGGAAAATAGATTTTAGTGTTTGATGTAGTCAAAATTACTATGTCAAGGTGTAAAAAACAATCAGGGGAATTCAACATAGATCACACAAGACAAGATGACAACTGTAGATGAAATGTCTTTTTGTTATTTTATCTTCAAAATTGACAAGATACAATTGTAGATGAAATGCCTTTCTGTTATTTTATCTTCAAAATTGTTTTTATTTTGATTCGGTTGATGAGTGTTGATGAGTGAAGGTTACCATGTCAAACTGTAACTCACAATCTAGAGAATTCAGCAATAGTATTATGATTTTAAAAACAGAACATGAAAACGATATATTAATTGTCTTTTTATTATTTAACCTTCAAAGTTGCCTTTATATATGTGTTGTAGCATATGGATATTTATCATTCCATTATGAGCATAAATTTGACTTAATAATTTAGAGGGAATTTTTGTTGGAGTTGTGCACAAATCAAAATTATATTTTTATTTATTTATTTCAATTTAAGAGAATAAATTTTGTTGTACTTCAATTTTAGAGAAAAATATGAAAGTAACACTTTTGTAAAAGAGCCAGAATATGCTAAATTAATATTTTCTCTATATTATTTAGAAATATTATTCCAATAGTGGATAATATATGAATTATAATTCCATTATGAACATCGAATTTATTTAATAATTAAAAGTGTATTTTCACTCAAATGGTTTTCTGACTATAATCCGAAATTATATTTTTATGTACTTCACTTTAAGAGATAATATCAAAGTAATATTATTGGAAAAGTGTCTGAATGTGCTAAATGGATGTTACTACTATAATATAAAAAATTCAGATTCCAACAACAAACGTTATTTGAATGCCTTATGGCATTGTAATAATTATGTTCACATTGCATTTCCTTTTCTCACAATGGTCAGAAAAGTGGGTTTTCCTGGATTGGTAAGACTGATATTTGGTAGCGTTGTCAGCTTTTTGGAAAACATTACTGGTCATTGCAAGGAAATAGGGAAGAAAGATGGAAAGGAAAGCATATATTTTGAAAAAACAGATAATATTTTTGTGAAAAAATTATAATTAAGGCATTCATGAAGATAAGTATGTATGTCGTTTAAATCATTTGAAGGCATGTAAATGAGAAGAAATTGGGTTGATGTCAATGAGACATTTTTTTTTAGATTTTAAAAGACAACATTACTTCATCATGAGGTATATAGATGAGGAATTTCATTGAGGCTAAATATTTTCCTATTGAAATGTATAGAAATGAATATCGTTGTCCTTCATGAAAGGAAACTTTAATTGTTTCAAATGTCTGGATTCAACAAATATATCGTTAGCCCTGTACTTAGTAACAGATCAAAATAATTGCATAGTAGAAATTATGGGAAAAACATTGCATGTAATAAATGTTAAATACAATTCAGAAAATCCCACCATTGATCAAGTTGCAGATCCCGTTCCATATTTTTTTTCATTCATCGTAAAGCAATATGAATTATATAAAACAAAAGGATTCAAATCATATAAAGAGGGATTTCTTAGTGGATGTTTATAACTCGAGATGCCATTCTACGTTATACAAATTAATAGATGACTGATAAATGTTTACCTCAACATCGTTTGTACCCCATTTTGAATGTGATTTGTTAAGGACCATTTTTTTAGTAAAGGAAAATGAAGGGTTGTCCTACATGCCGATAGTAAAATTTAGTTTCAGTTAAGAAAAATGGCATTGCTTTATATAATGAAGGATTACAACAAAAAAAGAGATAGAAAATCAAGTCAAATGTTGGAAATGAAGAAAGGCACAGATTTATTTCTCCTCATTAGAGGGCAAAGAATGGCCTGAAAAAAGGACCAAAATAAAGAAGAAGAGGGAAAAGGTTTATACTTAGGAGACTGACAAAAAAAAGAGTTGAAAATGTAACAGTAAACTATATCAATCACCACAAACTATACAAGAAACCAACAAAATCCAAAAAGAATGATGAAGCAATAACCACAAAGTAACACAAAATGTAGAGTCATATTTAAGAACAGGCATAAGAAATTACTATAAAATCAAAGGATAATAAGGCACTCTAGAAATTTTGGAAATTTTAAAAAGGAATGGAATAAAAATAAAAATCAAAGTAGAATCAAGAGGTAGATTTATACATGCATCATTAATTTGTTTCAAGTAGCCTTTTGGGAATAGTTGGCACTTTGCACATGCAATTTTGTTTCAGTTCAAAAAAAAAAAAAAACATATCAGTGAAAGCCTTGATTCAGTTCAAAAAAAGAAGAAGAAGAAGCATATCAGTGAAAGCCTTGAATTCATATCAGGGAAATGATATAACATATAAACATAGAATCCTACCTATCCTGCTAGTTGTTGGAAATCATTTTTGAATACTAAATTAAACAAACCAACAAAAATAGAAACATCCATTATATTTTGGGTTTCAAAAGATAAAATTTAGATAAAATTTGAAGAATGGCGATTCCTGCATACCCACCAACCACTGGCACATCATCCTCCTTTGGATCCACACCTACAATTTCAGCGTGTTCAACCATGACCATGCAACAATCAAGTTGGTATCTAATTTACATTACCAACAATGTATATGAATTTGGAAAAGGGTCAAATAGATATCGGAATTGTGAAAACCCAAAAAACAATTACAATGAAAAACCACTGTTAAGCTCCGCAATTCCAGAATGAAAATCTAATCTAATTAGCCGGTTCCAACTCCAATAAAAACCAAGTGTGGAAAGGAAAGTTTAGCTTGCATACCACAAAACCATTTGATCTTACAACATCTAGTGTTGTAACTCCCATGGAACGTTGAGGGTTATAGGCAACGACTGTTTTAAAAACCGCTACTGCAAATTGCACAGTGGAATTGACAAGATTGCTGATAATATTCACAATTGTGTTGGGACAAAACTTGGCTACTCCTTTGCATAGGGTGCAAACGATTCTCGCGTTGATATTGAACAAATCATCCCTAGTCATCCCGAGTTTCCGTGGAATTCTTGCAGAGATGATCAGAGATCCATTCCCACCAACATTACTTCCAGCTACTCTTTTCCCACAAAACCACGCACCTACAAAACACAAAAATTGTGATGATTAGGACCTAAAAATGAAATAAATACGAAAGCCCTATTTATCGAAATTGTACATACAACGACAGTGGTGCCCATATGGCTGATATCTGTAGTGAAGCCAAGCATATTGATGACATCATAGAGGTGAAGGATTGAGACAAATGGATTCATTTTCATGAGCATGAAAAGGGGGTTGTCCAATGCCTTGTGAGGCTCCGAGGATGGCCACCTAGCATCTAGAGGCCCTTCCTTTCGATCAACGATCGATGCACTGGACTACTCATTCATTTTGCAGCTTCCCATCACATAGATCTAATAGCAACTCATTTTAAGACCAGAGAAATTGATTTGGGATGTTGAATTATGGATCCCAATTATGCCTGCGAATGATTTGGATGGATGAGGTGAGCAACAATTCAAGAGATGTGAGCTTTGGTCCTGTGAGTCTAGTTGGTTTGAATTGGGCAGTGAGATGAAGTTTGAATTTCATCGGGAGTTGGAGTTGGAGATAGAGTTTGAGTGCTCCAGGACGGAGCTACACGGTGAACGGCGACAGACATGAAACGAAGACGGACCCTGGTAGAGGGGCTAGGGATGTACTGGAAAATCTAAAAATATCAGTGGCCAGGAAGGCCAAAGCGTAGCATAGGTAGAATATGCTGCTTAGTAATAGTTGTGGACAAGTGTCAGGCTAGAGATTATGGACAGATGTCACAGTTAAACAAAATATGTAGACGAAAATCCCCGGTCAATTGATTCAAAAGAAAGGCATATCGGCCTAAATATAAAGAAGTGGATCTGGCGTAATTTAATTATTGATGTTTTAATTTATTTTAATAATTTTTTATTAATTAAAATTTAATAAAAAATGTAAATTCAAGCTACGTAATGCATTAATTTAAATTCATAATATTTTTTCTAAACACTAAATTTATCTATATATATTTAAAAATACAATTTCAATAATTAAAATAAATTATAATATTATAAAAAATTATATATAAAACTATAATTTCAATAATTAAAATAAACTATAATATCATAAAAAACAAGGATTGCTGCTAAAGGCAGCTAGGCCCTGCCTTTAGTGCTGTAATTCCATAACAAGTGAACATGAGCCAATTATAATTAAAATGATGAAAGTTTCATTTCAAAATGAGCATAATAAATTTACAAAATTACTTGCATCTAAGCAATTCCTTCGCTTCCATAAACAACTTCAAAAATAAAACAAAAACAAAAAAACCCTGCCAATTTTACAGGCTTCAAAGGAATTCCAATCTTTCTTGACAGTGGAAACTACAAACTTTTAACTGTTGTTTTTAACCCATGCCAAAAATAGTCTCCCTTTTGTCATACGGATGACTATTAGTTCTGAATGAAAATTGCATACATGGAAGAACTTGTTGGGGTTAAAAATATGGTACACTACATTAAACAATAGACCACATCGAAACAATCAGCTACAAAAATACGACAACCACTATTTCTACTGAGGATTTGGTGTTCTCAGTGGCCTGCTGTTTGCTGCTATTTGTTGCTGCGATTCTGGGCCCCAACCCAAGCAACTCTTTGCTTGTGTCATCCTTGTGTACAATAAATTCAATGAAACATAAGAAATTTTTTTTTGGGTCCGAGGGCAGTTTCAATAGCTTTAACAACCTCTTCTTCCGTTTTAACCTGTAGAGAAAGAAGCAGTGCTTTTAAATAGCCAAACGAATACTTTGTACAGATAAATGGCCATTAGCACCCTGGAAAAAATATTTTTCTGAGGTATTGATAACATGATACAAAACCATGCAGAGTTTGACAAGGACAAAATATTTCTATAATAAGAATAAAAAAAATCGAGGAAAGTACGATCATGATGGAAATATTTCGGCAAAACTGAGTAATTGAAAACAAAAGAATTGGGACATCTGCATTTTTTCAGGCATTGGCTCGTGAAAATAACAATTAAAATAGTTCCTACAAAAATTTCTATTGCCCCCTTGCTGACAGACTGGTTTGTAACTTCAAGAGCACAATATACTAGACTAGAGTCAAGTAACAACTTCTTATAGTAGCAAAACTGAGAAAATATTATATAGATATATTGGCCAAATGCCAGACACAGGTATGTTACCAAAATCAGTGCAACAGTTTAGCATTTTTGCAAGACAAGGTCAAGCAACAGAAACACAGGAATGAGCAGTGGTCATTGCTATGATGTGATGAGGACCAGAGGTAAATGTCAATGGACAATTCTGGAGAGACTGAGATGGTTTTTATATTTTTTTTTAAGACAAGAAAGAAGGTTATGAAACCATGGCATGACTGTATTGATCCTGAGAAAAATACATAAAGTTACATAAAGAACTAGAATCTTATTATAGGTGGACATGTTTCTTTAGCAATAATACAATACCTGGACATGATCATACAAACACAAGAATAATGCTTGCAAGCAGAACAAGTTGAAGGGTATGTAGAGAGCTTAATGAATCTCTTTCTTTTCTAGAAATAGGAGAAACATCACTAGCAGATGGCCCAGATAGATGATGTTTTGATTGAGAGGGAGCAGGAGCAGGAGAGAATACTTCTCTCATACCTCCATGATTAATCTCTTTGCCATATTCACAGTATTCATCCCATGTTTTTGAAGCTGCTCACATTTCCCACATAGAATACCTCAAATTCATCAACAGAGAGGGTATGGTGATATCAGCTATGAATTAATTGTTTTTAGTTAAAATGAACATAGATACTAGCATATAGTATATATCCATCTAAATCTCAATATAGATACTAGCATATAGTATATATCCATCTAAATCTCAATTTGATATGTTATAGGAGGATTAATCATCATGCAGTTTTTCAATAATTGGAATATATGTAAGTTATGATCATAAACTATATAAATCATTCATACCTTGGTTTGAGAGAGTCCAATTATGATCATAACTTACTGCCCAGAAGAAGTGCCCCAACAGACCTATATCTTTCGCAAACATGGTCTTCATGCTAACATTATCCTCATTATCATAACCAATCCACACATCTCCACCATAGCAATAAGCAGATACAGTAGCATTATCAACCACAACAGTAGCATTGTTCTTCACTATAAAATATTGAATTTCATTGAACATCATAAAACCTGCCAGGTGACTCAGTTTCTGCCTCGGCCGTGCAGCAACAGTAGGGGCTCCTATCTTCAACTTCTTCTTGTTCCTGAGAATCCAGGATCTCCCATACATGGGCATCCCCATGACCACTTTGTAGTCAAAAATCCCTGCATCAAGCCATGACCCAATGCCATAACCTGTACTCAGATGGCTCCTCAGATCATACAGAACTGCATGAGCTCCAGTCTGATTGGTATCGCATGGACCATGATAATCAAAGCACATTTCATTTATCCAGTCCAGATTGTCTGCCATGGCCTGAATGGGGTACCCCCTAAGCTCCCCATCGAAAAACTTCTCGGAGAAATACACCCTAGCGGTCAAGAGCAAAGGATCCAAGCCTATGGCCATGGATTCCTCATGTATTATTTCCCTCCATTGAGCCAGCAAAAGCCCTAAATTAATCATGTCAGCACTATTCTCAAGAAACACCCAATCTAGATCTAGGCCATGGAATTCATGTTGCCTGGCCAATGCAATGCTGGAGCCTATAAAGCTCTTCCTGTATGTAGAATTGGCTGCCATGATTGAATACACAGTTGCATTGCTTAAACCACCACCAATGGAAATTAGTGTCTTGACTGAACTGTCGATTTCCTGCACTGCTCCAGAGAATCCTTCTAGTATCTGTTCATCTTCCGGAGCCACGGTCACAGTAAATGTATCCTCATCCAGATATGCAAAGGCGTAGAACAGATGGATATACAGAGAATCATTGATATTCCATGGTGCCATGTATGAATTTTCACTAGAAGGCCAACACCCTGCCTTTACTAGATGCCTGTTATGTCCATGCCACCCGCATGATGAGAAAAACTGAGAAATATTATATAGAAATATTGGCCAAATTCCAGACACAGGTATGTTACCAAAATCAGTGCAACAGTTTAGCATTTTTGCAAGACAAGGTCAAGAAACAGAAA
Organism: Pinus albicaulis; assembly: GCA_034641835.2. Classification (NCBI taxonomy): domain Eukaryota; kingdom Viridiplantae; phylum Streptophyta; class Pinopsida; order Pinales; family Pinaceae; genus Pinus; species Pinus albicaulis. Next base: position 129,651 of record JAXQQM020083936.1, read on the forward strand.
CACAGGCATTTCTCTACATATAGTGGCATTATAAAAATGAAGCTATAAAAAGAAATAAATATGCTTAATATATACAACAGGTGTTTATATGATTCGAAGATACCTTTCTTCTTTTGATTCCCTGCTTCTGTTCTTGCTGTTGTAGTTGCTGTATATTCTGTTGGATGGAGCATAGTGCAAATGCATCTCAGTATGTGGGTTGATTCATAGGGCCCGTTTCCACTGGCAACGTAGCAGTAATAAGTGTTTAATGGCCTGAGGTGTCAGACGACATGACTCTTAATAGTAAATGCTACAACCACCACACTTAATTTTGTAGCTTAGGTAGTTGAAATAAAGAGATTGTTCCGTAGCGATAAGGGTATTTTCCGAAAATGGATTGTGCAGATGATTGTCAGATAATTATTCTTATGCCATAAAGAGCGTTTTTGCCAAAAATTTATTGTGCAGATGGTTGTCAAATAATTATTCTTATGTCATAAAGAGCTGCCACCACCCGATGATATAAATAGCCTGGATAAAGACTTAGCACTCACGTCTTATCCAATTGTAATACTATTCAGATTGATAAAGACATCACCAACATATCATGTCAGAGATGATTGTATTGGAAACAGTTCTGTACTATCGGGAAAAACTAGTACACAAATATCCTTCTACAGTTAATCTGTAATGGGAAAACTAGGATGGCGAAGAGAGTTGACAAAAAAACTAGTAGACAGATATCCTTCTACAGTTAACCTGGAACTTTACTGATGAGTGAAAGTAATGACCAAACTAGAACTGGATACCAAAGTCTTTACAGAGACGTCTTTACTGACTCAGTGAAACTAATGACCATTACCAATCAATATTACACATGACAACAACAACATCAACAACATCCTCTGCAATGCCACCACCGGAAACAGAACTAGAAACCAAAGTCTTTACAGGGACGTGAAATAATGAAGGAATCGATCCACTTATGCCACAATATTTTCCATTTGGACTGAGTTGACGAATACTGTGAATTGGGAGCTTATTTCCATGTTTTTTCATGTATTGGGAGCTTATTTCCATGTTTTTGCATTTGAGCGTGTAATTATCCTCACTGTATGTCCTAAAAATGACAGCAAGAATTATTCCTGCTATTATAGCTAATATCCCTAACAGAATAACCTCTTCACACCAGTCTGGAACCATAGTGCACTAAAAATCCCATAGACTAGCACCTCACTCCGATGGGTATTGCATTGATATAGTTTTTGAATGGAAACAACACATATTTCAAAATATCTTAAAGAGCCAATACTTGCATTCCCAAGACCACTAAATGCTCACCAGTTTCATTCGAAAGATCAATAAAAGCAATACTTGTGGCTATTTATTGGTGCACGTTGCTTGGAAACGAAGCTCTTACAATGTAAACTTTGAGCAGTGGTCAATATGCTGACTCAGTGAAACTAATGACCATTATTACTGGTGCGTGTTGCTTGCAAACGAAGCTCTTACAATGTAAACTATGAGCAGTGGTAAATATGCTAGACATATCTGCAGCTGCAAGAGTAGGTTCAAAGATAAAAAATCGTTTGAAGGCAAATCAGATTCCTTGCATTACCATATATCATCCATTTGAACAAATTCAGGTAATAACGTGAAAATTGAAACATGGGAAATATGAGTGAAAAAATGGAGAATTAGAGCATTGGTCATATGAGTATTATATTGTGTTGAAAGTATGGTTTAGTGCTAAATGCTGTAAAATGCAGCCAACATGTCACTTCAGCAAGATGACCCAAATCTGGAAATTCTTTAGCAAGTGGAAATGATAGGGTTTGTACAAGTGCCAGGTTTAATTAGATGTCGAAAATTGGGTTTCATTGCATACGTGTGCAACATAGATCCATAAGATTTGCATATATCCTAAGATGGATGATAATTTTGTGTTGTTTTACATTAAATTAGTGTCAGATGACACGATGCTACATACTTTTGCCATTTAACAGAGATCCCTAAATCTATCAACTTTAATAACAAAACTCTTAACAGTAAATGCTACAACCACCATATTTAATTTTGCAACTTATGGAAAGTCCCAAAAGCAATTCATGCAGTAGGTAGTTGAAATCAAGAGATTGTTCCGTAGTGATAAGGGTTTTGCGAAAATGGATTGTGCGAGATGAGCTGATCGGATAATTATTCTTATTCCATAAAGAGCGTTTTTACTTTGAAAATGGATTATGCGGATAGTTTTCAAATAATTATTCTTATGTCATAAAGAGTTTCCGCCACCCTGATGATATAAATAGCCTCAATACTATATCGGTCATAAAAAGCCTAAAATTGATGCATCAAATACTTGATATAAATTGGCACACAAATCACTTTGCAAAAAGAGTAATTATGACAACCTATTTACTGAATAAAAAATAGTGTTGGATAGCAAGTTTGTTTTGCTGATTTTATCCTTTGCAACGATAAATTGTTGTTGCCTGCACACTAAATTAGTGAGATATATCCTAAAATGGATGGCATATTTGTGTTTGTTTTTAGACTAAATTAGTGTGAGACAACAAGTTGAAATCGATCAAAAAAGAACCTAAAATTGATGCGATCAAATATATAATTTGGCACATAAACCACTACAAAAAAAGGTAATTATGACAACTTTCATAATTAGACAACCTCGATTATTCATCTGCTTTGCACACTAAATTAGTGAGACGACAAGTTGAAATCGATGAGACGAAAGATACGAGGAATAATACGGATATTCATGTATGCAATCATGGGGAAAAGTGCCATTGTGTTTCAAAAAAAATTATTGTACATTTGTTGTTAATTTACATTTATGGTTTCCGTGGAATTGTTTTTCTATAGCATCCCAAAGAATTCCTAAAATATTGAATAATTTGATAGTCGGGTTTGTATTGATACCAAGCCTAGTACTTGGGAATAAAAGCAGGGGCTGCTAGAGAGCACATGACCTAAATCTTGCGGTGGGAAACGAAGAAGTCTTTAGAGTGATAACGACTATAAAGCCAAAGTAAGTCCAAAGCCAAGTACAACACAATCAACTTATTCAAGAATAATAAGGAATGTGATTCGCCATTCGATGAGACCTTCCCCTACCTATGTCTACCTACTACTGTACCCAACTTGGATTTTGTGTTTTAATTATTTGATTCTCATGTTGTGTTGAGGACCTTGATGCCCATTCTAATTCGAGCAACAAGATGATTACTTGATTATAACATCATCAACATGGTTATGTTTTGAAATAAAAAAAGCTGGAGACCTTTGTAGATGATACTAATATAGCACTAGTAACATGAAGCATCGATACCACACAAAAACATAACAACTATTATCTATCACATAATAATCTGCTTGTATAAAAAAGAAAACTAATCTAAAAAACATTTGAGTAGCCAAGCTGAAAAGTTGGTCCAATAGCTAATTTTGTAAATTATAGATTCATAAAGGCAGATCGGTACAAAGTAACATTGTATCGGCATTTGTAAGCATGTTCAAATTCCATCCAAAAAGTATTTTTTGAAGATTTATGCATAATCTTTGAGCATTTAACGTTATCAATATTTCAAAGTTTCACTATCTCTATTTATAAAGAAATGGAGTAAAGACATCATGACTTTCCATTTTGAAAAGTCTAGTTGAACGACCAAAAATGCAAAGCAAAGAACAACTGCAAACATGTGCCATAAAAGGTTTCTAGAAGTTTGCAAATTAGGTGAGTGATAAACTTTCGCTCATGAACAAAAAAGCAGTTCATGTTAGAACATTCATATTTAACTTTGACTCTGCAACTAGAGTGAGTTTTTAATTTAAACTTGAGTTCTAGATATCATCCATGAGTTTTCGAGTTCCATAAATAGAAAAATTTTCATGCTAATATCAATTTGAGCTGACGAAAAAAATGCATATAGTCTTTGGGGCTAGTAACTTGAAGATAAAACCACGAATTCTTCAAAAAGTTTAAAATTCTATGCAATGTCGATAAGATATTAAAAAAATGTAAGCCAATTATTTGATCCAATGTATCGATAATACTCAAATTTTCCCTAATTTAACCAATGGGCATGCAACAAAGATGGATAATTTTTTGAGATCGAGTCACTCAGGGACAAACGGTTGTTTGTCTTTGCTACCATATAATGTAAGTGGAACAAGGGAATTTAAAACCTCTTCCAAAGGTGGCACAATACAAATTTTCTTGTAGTTCCAAATGGTAAGATTGATGGGTGATAATGAGACCAATTCCTAATGAGATTGATCATTTACAAAAAATGTCACATGGTTCAAAGTGCATAGAACATAGAAGATACTTGTAATTCCAAACGATTTGATTTAGAATCTATTATGAGATCAATTACGGGGAGATCAATTACTTGCAAACAACGACTTACAATAGTTTCCTTTTTGAGACATACAAATATAACAACGAGTACATGACTAACATGCTTAAATGACAAAGCAAAGCTACATTGATAAGGAAACTTAATTTCATCATTCATAAATCAATGTCAATCAATATCAAATTGAGGCAAAAAAAATCATAGTGCGATAATGTATATAACAAGCTACTTATACTTGTCATATGGGCTTACCACAAAGCAGATGGATGACCTCTTAAACCCTATTTTTATATGTAAGAGTAAGGATGCGATAATGTAAAAGAAACCCTTGTTCAAAAAACGAAATATATCTACATTTATAAAAGAAGACCAACCAAAGCCTAAGAGGATATCCGAGAGGGAAATGAGAGATATAACATAAGTGACATTAAGAGATTGAATGGTACCAATTACCAATAAAAGAAAATAAAAAATAACAAAATGAAGCATAGTGAATCGAGTACGGAGGTCAAATACATATTAATTAGAAGATAAGTCAAGGATCAACATCAGGTTGTATCGACATGCCCTATACATGATCTTCTTCGGAGATAGACAAGATTCATGATCTAAAACATTACCGGACAAGAAATATTGAACATGGAACATAGATACCTACCATTATTGATCATACTAATAACAATGTTGTGTTAAATGGGTTAAACAATATGATATTCATAATAGGATATTGAATTGGAGAGTTAAAGAACTTAGAATTAGGGAGAAAGAATTTGAATATTACGGTCGGTATGATGAACTTTACTAGAGAGCTACGGTCCTACAATTTGATCACAAGAAAATCTCTAGTTTCAACTTTGGGCATAGATTTGGAAAAGGACTTTGTATTATTCGGATGCACATGGGTCAAAAAGCACAAAAACATCAAGTTTACCTTTAAGAAGCATATCTTTGGTTTAAAGATGGCAGCGGGAGAAACCATGCCTAGTCATATAAAGGCCTTGAAAGGACTAATGCGATTAGATGAAAAAAAATGATTATGACAAAGAAACGTTGCTGAATAAATATTCCCATATATTATAATAAAATAGTGTTCGAGTCTCATTCAAGTCCCCTCACAATCCTCAGGGAACATGATCTCAACAAAAATCAAAATCGGGACATGGAATGCGGGATAGCAAAATATGAGAAGTTGGTGTGAAATCGCCATTGGCTAGAGAAGTCCAACCTAACTCTACCTCAAAAACAAAAACTAAACGGAGAGGAAATTCTATGATCTTGTCAAACAATGACCTTGCCGGAAATAGAAGAGATTGATGCAATTATTATAGCATAATTTGTACTAGGGCTATTCATCTCAAAATAATTGCGGGGAATTATAAATATCTTACGGTTATGTGGTTTTAGAACCCTAAGCACTATAATGCCAAAACACAAATAGTGCCCAAAAATATCATAAGATCGGGGCTTCCTCTTTGAAGAACCTTTGAATGGTGTAACCTACAAAATCATTTACTTGGTTCCAAGTAATATCGTGGTACATCCAGTTAGAAGTACTATGGTGCGACATGCGATTACTATTTGAAGAACTAAAAATAATTACGGAAAATACAAAGGTGGTAATGGAAGAATGTAAGTTACCGAGGTTTTCGCCCCTTTGAATTTTTTGCACCTTATGCTTAGCCTCAAGGATGAAGCGAGAAGTTGGTTTAATGGATTGAGAAGAGGATAAATTTCCTCTTTTCCGGGATGATTGAATGCCTTCTTTTGGCATTGGGCACAAAATGACTATAAGAGAAATGAAGCTCCATGTTCCAACAAATAAAATGATATTATGATACCATAAGACACATTGAAAATACTTCCACACCACTCTAGAAATATTGCATTATGATAACCAAGAAGAACAAGACAACTACGATCATCCTATTGAAAATGGGATTGAATCAAGTCTTGAAAATGCTAAAGTGTGTGTTAAATCATCTCCAAGGTTTTCGCCCTTTTGAATTTTTGCACCTTATGCTTAGCCTCAAGGATGAGGCGAGAAGTTGGTTTAATGGATTGAGAAGAGGATAAATTGCCTCTTTTCCAGGGTGATTGGATGCCTTCTTTTGGCATTGGGCACAAAATGATTATGAGAAATGGAGTTCCATGTTCTAACAAATAAAATGATATTATGATACCACAAGACACATTGAAAAGGACTTCCACACCACTCTAGCAATATTGCATTATGATAACCAAGAAGAAATAGACAACTACGATCATCCTATTGAAAATGGGATTGAATCAAGTCTTGAAAATCTTTGAAGTGTGTGTTAGAATTATTTTGTTCATCTAATTTGAAGAACAATTTTCTACCACTATATAATAGTTTCTCATTAAAGAATTTACGGATCTGAACAACAAGCCCAATGTATTTAGATTTCCCACGAGCCTAATCATTGAAGACATTATATTTCGATCAGTTAGATGAAGAGGAGATCAACATTTGCGACGCATCCGGATAGACAAAGTGTTATCTAGAAAACAAATAGTGAAGAGCATATTTGTGATTATGTTGATTTGATGAAATTTTTAGATGCGGCCAAAAGGTACATCGAGCCTACGCTTGGGAGAATATTGACAAATCTTGTAGCATTTTTTTCTTTATTTGCGGAGTTCAAAGGAAGACATGCTCCTTGTTCGGGTGTTTGGGTACATTTTTTACATGCTTGATATATTTACGTTATATATGGTGATCAAGGACGAAGAGAGAAATGCATGGATTGATGCTTTCTTGAGGTGGTTGCGATGGATATTTGATTTCATCGAAAAATTACCACATCAAGTAAGCTACAATAGAGTAGAAAATGAATAATACCACTTGGACATTAGTACGGTATTTTGTTTTTGTCTTCGGTCGATGCTCATGTACAATGATATTCGGGGTTCTTGCATCCTCCCAAGTAGACCAGGTGTCCTGTATACTTGGAGCCAAGCTGATACCCCTTCCACATCGAGTGTGGTACTTAAATGAAAATTTTTAGGAGCATTTGAAGAACCACATTATGTGGCTCTCATACAATTCGAGAGGGCAAAAGCAAGAGTACTTCCACATTTGATGACCTTGCCACGAAATAGAATAGATTGATGCAATTATTATAGCACAATTTGTATAGGGCTATTCATCTCAAAATAATTGCGGGGAATTATAAATATGTTTTGGTTATGTGGTTTTAGAAGCCTAAGAACTCAATGAGCGAACACAAATAGTGCCCAAAAACATTATAATATCGGGGCTTCTTCTTTGAAGAACCTCTGTATGGTGTAACCTACAACATCGTTTACTTGGTTCCGAGTAATATGGCGGGACATTCGGTTACTATTTGAAGAACTAAAAATAACTATTACCAAAATGCAAAAAGGTTGTAATGGAAGAATGAGCGCATTTTTACAATGCGAGAGTACATAACTAATGAGCGAAGTATCAAACCTATTGAAGGAAACATCGAGACGAGTTCTAGCAATGAAAGGAATAGGAATATGTGGAATACTCAAGTAAAAGAACCATCGATTCATGTTCACGGAAACCGTGCAAACTCGCCATTTGTGCTTGATTCAAAGAGGGTTTAATGCAATGTGTTCATTGTGGTGCGGCCATATTATCAAAATTTTAAGCATTGAATACAAACAATGCTTTCAATAATAGTTTCACATTGTAAGTCTATAACTAAGATGCTTGAGTTTATCATTGTTGGAAGCAATGGCATTGAAAGTTTGAAAATGCTTGCACGACATGCGGACATATAATACCATGAAATAGGAGAATATGCCCTAATTTTTTAAAGTTCTTCATTATTCGTGCTTGATTAGATATTCAATCCGTAACATTGAAATGGTGGATTAAGTAAAAGTGGAAGTTGCAAGCCTTCCTTCCCACATAGTATTTAAAATAAACAAAGATAGAACGAGGCTGTGATGCTTGTGATATTTGAAAAACGATGCAACCGATGCTACGCACTCCTAACATAGGTCTCAATTTGTAGTACGGGGGCCACAGGACTTATCATAAAAATGTCAACCAAAGTAAAAAATTGAAGTCATAAAGATCCAATAATAGACCCTGGAAAGCCTATGGGCTTAAAACAACGAGAATTCTAATATTGTTACTCGTAGTTGCACATCGTTTTAGTTTCGACCTTATTCGAAAGTGGATCTATAGAAAGTAGGAATGGGTTCAAGCTTTGGTAGCATCAATATAGAAGAGGAGAGGAGCATGTCCTTAAGCTTATAAAAATCAACTTGGCATCCTTCATTTGATGAACAAGATAGAGAAGCCTTGATGTCACAAGATTATATCGGTGATAGTCACGGTGTATCTAGAATGCTTGATATACGAAAAACGATGCGGCCAAAGTGCTCGTGGGGAGTGTTTTCCAAGTGAGTTTTGTGCACATCTATGTTTAAAAATCCAAAGAGAACTTATACAACATGAAAAGAAGGATATAGGTTTATTACTATAAGAGCACGGAAAGAACAAGTTCTAAAAGCATATTCGACTTCAAAGCCTACGAATTAACAAGATCTCATGTTCGGATCTTAATTGCAAGTTTCTCGGTGTGGTGAAAAGAGAATATGTTCCTTTTTGCTCCTCTTCAACATCATGGATAACAAATTTCGTGGTCTGGCAAAATACCATGCCTCCTATATTGCCCGGGAAAAAATTTGTTCAACTGTGCATAAATAGTGTCCATTTGCGAGTGTGTTCCATCTCCTATGAGAAAAGAATACACCTTGTTATTCACATTGATCTAGCTGCATCCTTCTTTTCTAGTCTATTATCTTTTCATCATTTTTCCTAACCTTTTGTAAGCCATTGTAATGGCCATCGATTTGCATGGATGTTTGACAAAGTTACATAATCTGCAACATTCTTTGGATCCAACTCAAAAAGGCGGTTTGACGACATATTTACCTAACTCTAGATTCGTATGGACCCTACGGGCACCAAACAAAGATGCCAACACTACACCATTAGTTTTTTACGGCATTTGGTTAACAAAGTCTAGAGCTTCATACGGGACATGCGGCAAGGCCAAGAAGGTCCACCAAGCAGTAATAATGATCTATTCTAGTCATATTTTTCGATTCTTTTATTTCGATGTATAGAACATCAAGATAAAACTAAATAAATTCAATCCAAATCTTCAATCGTTAAAAAAACAGCGGCATAAATTTCTATTTTTATAGCTATAATTTCAAACGTCTCTGTTAGCCATCAATAATAGTTTGTCAAAGCAAAAGATGGCTAAGCTTGTCTTTAACGCCTTCAAGAGATAGTTTCCTTTGAAAAATTATCATCTTTTGAAGTCTTATAATGATTATTATCCTTTGAATTAATCTTCCTCTTTCGTTTCACTATAAGTCCTAAAGTACCTGTTTGTTTACCAAGAAAGAAAACTACTTAAAACTCCATTTTTCATCATTACACTTCTCCTTTTCACTCTCCATTTTCATCCATAAAGACCTTCATTTGACTTTTTAAAACCATTCAAAAACCCTCCTTAAACCTTATGTCCCCCTTTCATTTGGTTTAAAAACCCTTATCTCACCTATCGGGACCCTCTTTTTGGCTTTAAAATCTTTTGTTTTTGACTCAAAACAGCACCCTTGCACCTACGAAATTATTAAGCCCCCAAGGGCTTATTATCTTTCAGCCCTTTTCCTCCATGCGTCCTAAAGCCACCCGCACTCGAGCGCTAAAGGTCTCAAACCCTTTCCCGAACCCAAATTTCCTTCTATTTTTCTTCTTCCCCAACGTTATGGTCTAAAAAAATCTAGACGTTGATATCTGCGAGATCAATAGCCATCGGGACCTCTGCCTTTTCACCCATTCCCTTTCCCTTCCTTTCTCCCTTTTAAACATTTCCGCTTCATCTTTTTAATCCCGACCATGCGATCGAGTGATCCAACGATCGGGACTTAACCGAAATAACCCAAACACCTTTCCACTACGCAACAAAAAATTTATGTCACCATGGACCCCGCATGCATTTTGCAGCGACTCTTCATCCATCGCACTCAACCCGCACGGGTGGATACGGAGCCTCCAATCCAACGGTCGATGATAAATATCGCGCGATTTTCACCTCCTCCCCACAGTGCGCTGCTTCGAGCGATAAAAGTGGTTTTCATTTGCCACGCGTCGAGCGACGAGGTCATATTGTGTTCCAAAAGTTAATACCACCTACAAATGATGCGCGAAAACCATCGATGGTTTCCCCTAAAGCGCTTCTTCCCAATTTGTGCCATATTTTAAATTTAAACCCTGGGTCTCTATTTTGGCATAGAAACCCATTCTCCGCTGCAAATTCCTCGTCCTCACTTGCTCCGAAATGCTTCCACGAAACCCTCCTAAGTAGTTCTAAACCAATTTTTCGCAGATTTAAATAATGTTTGTTTGTTTTTAAGCGAGGTTTAATGAAGTTCAAGTTAAAAACCACTCAACGGATAATTACGGTGTTATTGGGCGAGGGATGACGATCCTCACGGACTTTGATACAAATTAAAGGGTTTTTAAAGTGATAATTACACGTTTTTAGAAGATCGATAAATCATGATTATCGACTTTACGAACAAAAACTCCAACAAACCCCCTTCGCTCTCTGCCAAACAACAAACACGATCGAGTTATTTAAATGAAGGAATATCGGTGTCAAGATGAAGATCAAAGCATAATCAAAGGTTTAAAGATATAATCAAAGCTTGAAAGGATCAAGGTACAAATTGAATATCAAGGAAACCTAATCCACATAATGAAGATAGATCCGGAGAAGAATCTCAGAATGCCACATCTAAGGGGCTAATTGAATCCCCGGCTACCACATTGCCACTTGTAACTTCTCTCGCCTCAAAGGAATACCCGGGATCAAATCTCAACGAGAAAAAATTAAGGCCAAAGGTTGCTATACGATTATTACAAGAAAAATCAAATATTTCACATCGACAACAAGTTATTGTAAAAGATAAAAGAGCCTTAAAGTCAATCTTTTCACCCACTAAGCCTAAAAGGCGGACGAGTTAATGAAATAGAGTTGTAAATTGAATGCTTTCTGTCTTATGCCTTTCATGGTTTTCAAGGCTAGGAGTTGCATTTAGTATGGAATTAATGATATCTAACCCTAGAAATTTTTCCGCCTCCTCTTTCTTCTATAAATACTTCTAAAGAAGTTGGTTGGTTGTTGGTTGGTCACTAGTTGTAACATCGAACTCTTTGAAATAATACGTAGTCCATGCTGAAGTTGAGGAAGAAATTGAAGTCTTGGAAGCTTGATGATGTTGTGACATGCTTGTTCTAGAGAAGGCTCTATCATTGGATCTACGAGCTTAGGCTGGTGATGATGTCATCCGGAAGCTGTCACGTTGTTTTTCTGTTTTCATTTTGTTCCATAAATTATTACTACGATAGGGTAAAAAAGTTTAGGCTAATAAATGACTCACTGGAAGCACCTTATACTGTTTATCCTTCACTGTTTTATGTTTTTCTTCTATTTCGAGGGCATTTTGAGAGTCTTTAATCATTCTCTTGAAACCTTATGCTTATTTATTTCTCAAATAGTTCAAATAGTTGGTTCCGGCATGTTTTATGGTTTTCCCCTGCATGCTGTTTGCCACTTGAAAAGGCTGTTTTTGAAGTCTCCCTTTGAAAGTACCATTGTTTATAGTTTTCCCAAAGAGGTCCTGTTTTGATCATACCCTTTGTTCATGCTTAAATAGTTGTTTTAAAGGTCTTTATAGTTGTAATCATAGATGTGTTAGGTGTTCCCTCTTCTATGATGCGCAATTGCTCGGTGAATCTTTCATGTTTTCTAACTCCTTTGAAATAAAATATTTGAGGAAATAGGATGCTCCCGAATCTTAGATTTGATTTTGAAAGTTTTACAGTCATTATTTGCTTAAAGTGTAGTTTGTAGAATTCATGGTTAGCCTCTGTCTATAAAATACCTCTTTATGTTCAAGTTATGTTTTTAAGTTCCCTTTGTTGAGAATTCAAAGTCTCTTTTCAAATCATTGATGTCCATCTCATTCACAAAAACTAAAGGATCCTATGGCCAAGTTAGATTTGCCCTTTGATATCCCATATCCACTTATGAGCACATTATTACCAACTTCATTTTGACTCCATTTCCCAATGAACCTAACACTTCTTGTTTTTTATCTATACTACCTAGACCTTTTCATGTTCTACTATACCAATTCAACCAAACAAATCAAACAAACTCTTGCACTTAATAACTAGTCTAAAATCAACACTTCAAAGCAAATAAGATATATATTTGCAAAAAAAGTTGAGAGATCCCTCTTTGAAGCGAGGAGGACTAGATCCTGGAACTCTAAAGATTTGTTCGATGTTGTCTTATCTTTTGGTTAGCCAACCTATCAAAACCTCGGGAACCCCAACAGCCTCTACCCAAAAATGCTCCAATACATTTTTCCAAGAATTAAAGCATCTTAACCTATCACTTAACTTCTCATTAGACCCAGTCATAAATTGCAAGATTCTCTCGAAACCCTTTGATCAAGTCAAAACCTGGAAAATATAGGTAACAAGCAATTTACGGAGCAAAACAAACACCTACACAACCTTGCAAGGGAGAGCAACATGCTTAATAACCAACAATCAGAATAGGGTTGAAATTTACGAGAAACCGAGAAGGTGGTGTCAAGAGACACCATTGAAATAAATCCAATCAAAATGACATCTCTCGACCTACTAAAACCATAAAGGGTTATGCGAGTGAATCATCGGCAACAACGAGACCAAATTACCTCACACGACCTCTCAATGGCGACATACAAATTGACTTATCAAAATAATCCTCGATCATCAACTTGTACATGACAGTAGCGATATCATTCCCATAAACATAAGGCAACATTGTGGGTGCGACCATATTATCAAAATTTTAAGCATTGAATACGAAACAATGCTTTCAATAATAGTTTGACATTGTAAGTCTAGAACTAAGATGCTTGAGCTTATCATTGTTGGAAGCAATGCCATTGAAAGTTTGAAAATGCTTGCATAGCATGCAGACATATAATACCATGAAACAGGAGAATATGCGTATTAGGGCAAAAAAATTGAAGATACATGACAAGAATTTTGCGGACATAGTCTCCCTAAGGCATGTTATACCCTATAACATAAACTAATTATGGTTCTCCAATTCTACGAGGTTGGGAACAACGAACAAGTAATTAGCCAATTGTTGCTACTTAGTATTCATTGAACAACGAACAAGTAATTAGCCAATTGAACAAAACATAAACTAATTATGGTTCTCCAATTCTACGAGTTGGGAACAACGAACAAGTAATTAGCCAATTGTTGCTACTTAGTATTCATTGTACTTTGGGAACAACCAACAAGTAATTAGCCAAAGCTATTACTACTTAGTATTCAATGTCATTCGTATAATATTTTTCAATGTCGTTAGTATAATATTGCTTTTCATTTATTATGGATCATTGTCACACATTTATTCCTACTACTTTCTCAACAATCATTACTTTGCTCCAATACGGGAATCCCATAAAGTATATGACACATCCATGCCGAAACATCTCCCACATGTCATCACTTGCAAGAGTATAAGGGAGAATCTAGTAATTGAGTTGAGTTTACACAATAAAATTGGAAATTTGTCCTTAATCTAGTTCATTGAACATAATGATAATGAAAAGAAATTATGCAACAACACGGTAATCAAAAAAATATTATACAATACATAATGCTAATGAAACAGAAATTATGCAACAATACAGTAATCAAAAAAATATTGTACAAGAGATTGATTGTGTACTAAAAACATTTTCTCGATAAATGTACATAAATTGAAAATTGGGTTCGGTTTAGACACGAAAATTGGAAAATTGTTCTTAATGCGGTTCATTGAAACATAATGATAATGAGTAGAAATTATGCAACAATATGAGTAATCAAAAAAATATTGTACGTAGTATTGTGTACTTAGATATTGTACGGTATTGTGTAGTAATGTGTACTAAGTACATTTTCCTGATAAATGTACATAAATTGAAAATTAAATAGTTCTATTGGAATTAGAGCATAATATAAAGAAACAGATTGGATTCCAATAAGCTGTGATATCGTTTGGTCTTTGTCATCTAAGAAGCAGATTGTATTCCAATAAGCTAGATGTTTGTCATCGTGTAACAAAAAATTAGTTAAAAAAAATCGTAACACTGTTAATTAAGAAAGAGGACATTTTTGAAAGAAAACATGTTGAGTCAAGATGTTAATGTACCCTTTCATTTGTCGGTACGACATGTAACATTTCACTATCTTCATTCAATAAGAACTTGTTGTGGATTACGAGATCACGTAGCATATAGACAATGGTTTCCTTTTTCTTGCAAATATTGTTCATATGACATGGGTTTTAAACGAGGAAGTAAATCATGGACTAAAGGTTCCACTGATAGTGCAATGAACAATGTTTTTTGTGATAGATTCTATTGTAGCATTTATACAATGTTTGTATATGAAAGGGAAATTATTATTGCATTTTGAACAATAAATTGTTCCATTAGCTTGATCAATATGGATGAGCCGATTACAATTGCATATTGCACAAACAAGTTTGAATGGAGTTGAATAAGAATTTAATGCTTTTAGCATACCTTCAAACTTTGTTTATAAAATCTTCAAATTTTAATGTACAATATTACATATGAAATTCAAAATTAGCAAAAAGATTATTATTTCTATACTTACGACATGGTTAGATGTCGTTAGTTTTCAAGATTCTTAACTGCATACGTGTTAAGTTCGGTTATGAAAGTTCATCTGGGTTGTTCAAAATATTTTATCTTTTACATCTGTCCTTTTGGTTATGCTTTTTGAAAAGGATCAGGGGAAATTTTCCTTTACGCAAATTGTTGTTCCATTGAAGTAAAGTATTGTTCATATGTATCAAACAATTTCAACTGCAAAAGACAAAATTAGAATAGTTATATATTGAATTAATACATATTATTTATTAAAAATTAAGTATAAGTGGTATGCGAATACATATTGTTGCACAATCATTTTCAAAAATCTCCATCTTTGATATGCAATATGTAGTACAATCCAACTCTTTTTGGCAAGTGTAATAGCTGCACCAATTGTACCAATTGGGTACATTTATGTTCTTTTCGCAAATTGCTTAATGGTTGTATATGGAATGAAACAATATTCTTTGCGGACTTCGAGCACAGTGTCTATAATGCTTGATGCATTTAGCGAAATTATTTTATCACAATCGCCACGATCATAAACGGTTTTAAGCGATATTCTAAAATTTTTTATAGATATACTCTTGCCTTGTATAATTTTCTACTCATGTTGTTCAATTAAATGAGCGGTATACTTAATGTTATAGTCTTATTTCCTTTCTCATCTCGTCAAATCAACTCGTAATATTCGATGGGATTTATTGTTTTGTCAATAAATGTGCTATATACGACCATTATGTCTCCAGACAAATAAGCTGTCCAATAATATGATATGTTCAATTCTTCAATTGATACTTTAGCATGGAGGCAATTGTTTTTGCCTATATAAATTGCTTATTTAGATACTTGTATAAACATTTCTATAATGCTATGTTTTTTTTATAAATTGTAAAGCTATAAATAAATTACGAGTATAATATTGCATATGCATACGCATACCTTTTCATTGCATATGCATACCTTTTTCTTTGCATCATTTTTGTAAGATGCTTGATTCTCCTCTTGTTGATTCTATCTAGCTTGTACTAAAAATAGTAATTGCATATTTCAATAGAATTTGAATATTATCATATTTTGCATAAGTAATAAATGAAGAGTTTATGATAAGTAAACTATACATATATTGTAATGTTATCATATGTATTTTGCATAAGCAATAAATGAAGAGTTTATGATAACTAACTTATACATATATTGTTGTTCGGTTACTGTAGGGGATCGGCTACTAGTGCTTTTTTTACTTGTCCAACATTTTTCTGATTTATACGATTTAGTTGTACATATGTATATTAGTAAATTGTAAAAAGACAATGGATATATGGTGAGCATTAACATTGTACATTCAGAATCTAATTTATATAGATTTAGTTGTACATATGTATATTAGTCAATTGTAAAAAGACAATGGATATATAGTGAGGATTAACATTGTAAATTCAGAAATCTGAGCATATTTTTATAGTTATCATAGACATACCTCTTTAAACTCTATGATTGGGTTGCATCCTCTACTTGATTCATGTTTTACTGTATCTTGAGTAGTTATCCTGTTGCAATTACGCAATTACTATTCTAAATAGCTACACAAAATCTTTTAATTGCAAGAATGTAAGTAATTTGTAACTAGAAAAATTGAAATAAAAAAAAATGATGGAGATGATTGTGGGCATACTCTTTGGTAGCTTCTTGTTCAATTTTCTCTTTGGTCTGAGTCAATCAATTTTCCTTGTTCTTGACTTTTTTTGACTTTTTTTGACTTGTTTATTCTTTTGATTTTTCATCCATTCCCCTATTTTTATAAAATAGTAACATATATTTAGTTCAATTTCAAAAAACCATATAGAAGGAAAAAAACTGAACAAGAATATAAAAAACCATATAAAAGAAAAAAGCAAGAAGTACATACTTTCTTCTTTCATGTTCCATGTTGTTGATCTTTTTTTCTCATTCGTTTTTGTTCAATTGAAAAAGGGTTTTATTGGTAGAATCTGCATTCAAAATTTGTAATTTTGTAACATGTTTCATATGTACATCATAGCTGAAGGATTAGAGATATTGTATCATGATCAAATTAATATGTATCTAATATGAAAATTATGTATTGTATATTAGTTACATTTGACCACACATGGTCAATGAATGATTTATGCATGCTATTAGATTCCGTTGATAAGAAAATGGAGATTGTAATTGTTCATGCATCTTTCTAGCTCTTTTGTTTTTCTGATTGCATTGTAACATATCAATATTGAAGTTGCCCAATATGATTGTCATATCCTTTAAATCTAGATGACATAAAGATTTTTGTAATGACATTCAAAATATTGTTCAAATTTGCATGTGGTGATGCATATATATTGAGTATTGCAATTTGTGATCCATGAACTATTATTTTTCCAACAATGCTTCTACAAGATGCTCTTTCAAAGTGAGGTTGTATTTAATAGTAAGTATGTGAATAATAGCATTGAATGTGTTCTTATATACCTTGATGAGCTTGAAAAAGTATGTACTTAGACTGATATGTCCATTTGGCAAAGTATACATAAAGTTTTGATTAGAGCCATAGTAGAGCATAGAATATGCTATGGTTAGACTGATATGCCCATGAGACATTGATTTCACATTGTTCAATAGGAAAATTTGTCCAAAAGTGATTTATTATTGTGTTTCGGTGTGGCGATAACTTGCTTGTTATTTCTTGTAAGTTTTATGTTTCCATGTATTGTACAAAGGTTCTAGTATGAGTTGTTTGTTGTTGGATGTCAATGTTCAAGTCACCAATGACTAAGAAAATACAATTAGTATGTGTAGTTTGTGATTTTTCTTCTCTAATGATTTGTATTATTGTAGATACTTGTTCAAATGGGGCTGCATAGATGTTAATTAAACAGATTGGTTGTTGAAAATACATGTCTATTAGAGTAAGTTCGAGTTTTGTTGTTGCAGAAATGTTCTTTTTTGCTTGGATTGTTATTTTCTTTTCTATACAAGTGAGTATTCCATGTATATAATGTGCTATTGCAAAGTTGAATGGAAAGAATTGTTTATTTGTTGGAGGGATCTGCAAGTGAGTTTCTTGAAAACAAAGAATCATATTGTCCATTGGATCCGTATGATGCACGACATCATAAATATGTGCATATAGACTATGTGTGTTTAGAGTTGCAATTGATAAAACATTTTTTGTTATTAGATATCTTTTTCCCAAATTCTAGTTCCCATGTAGCGAGTTGTTGTTAACCTTGTCATTTCGTCTAGTACCTTGTCTTTCACATGAAAATTTTTTGTGGCTTAATTTGCTAAGAAAATATAATGAGTTAATAGTTTTGACACGTGATAGTGCGAGTATAGACTATACCATGTTTTGTCACGCCAATTGGGTTGAATGCAAGTTTATCCAATGTCAATCCTTGTGTTCGATGTATTGTTCGTGTGCAAGCTAGTTGTATTGGAAATTGTTTTTCGAATTGTTATTTCTAGTTTGTTATGGGACATTGCTAATGGTTTTGCAATTCGCAAGATTGGTGTCCAAGAGGGAAAAAATATTTGTTTCATATAGTTCTTTGTATTTGTTTCTTTGTTCCTTGCCAATGTCACGTATATGAAAATTCTATCCAAACAACGTCATTAGATGAATAGAATTTGAAAATGCCTTCGACACCATTAACTAATCCATCATGGGTATTATAGTTTCACTGCAAATATTTCAACTAACATGTTTTGTTTCGGTGTAATTTTTGATGGAAATGAAATTGTTTTATCAAAAAGAAAAATAGTTTGATCCAGTAGTCTCGTAATTGTCAATTGCGATTAAGTAATATTTGTTGTCCCATTGTTCGTGAAAGCATTTTTGCATTGTGATTTTGGACATCCTTGTTTCAATAGAAAATGTATGGGAAAAAGTGGACTTAAAGGAGGGGACCTATGGAAATTTTCATTGATGTATGCGATATCTTTGTCTGTTTTCATATTTAATCTCATCCTATTTAGAATATCAATGAACAATGGATCATTTTGACGCATTGTTTTGTGTAGTTGATAACATTTTATTTTCTCTCTGTCCAAAATTGATATGGAATTGTGCCTTTATTGATTTTTGGGCTTTCAAATATAAGAGAGTCTCTAACAGGGGATTTGCCTAATAGAGATCACCGAGAGAATATCATGTCGAAATTCCCGAAATATGAAGTTGGTGTGTGTAAGATTTGTCGAAGTCGCTTATCAACTTGATATAGTGTTGTTGCACCTACAAGTGATGCTTCGTCCATGAGAACTACACGCAATTGTTGGAAATGCTTTGACAATGTGTCTAGTTTTTCATTGTTTAGAGAAGGGAAATTTGTTGTGTTAAAGGGAAAATAGAATGCGAGAATGCAATGTCACACCACCAACATTAAATGCGGCTTTTTCTGTATATGCGGTGATTATTCCTTTTAGTTGTGATGGGATATAAGGCAATTCACGATTATGTATTCGTACTAATGAGCTGAAAAATTGCCTTAGCTATGTGTGTCTTTCTCGTTCCTCCGCCTCCTCGTTAATAGAAAATAGATAAGTTCATCTAGCCTATATAGTTTTCTTGTTACAACATCATCGACTATTCTTTCTTGTTACGTGTTTAATTGTCACATATAGTTATAATACTCTTGGTCTTAAAGTACATGTGGTTGCTTTACAATTTTCGTATGGTCTCATAGATCGTGAAGAAAAGTTCTTTGTATCTTGGAAATCTTTGCAAATCAATTTGAAAGTCATAGATTTCGTATTTGTCATCTATGCGTTTAGGTATTCTTGTAGCTTCTGTTTCATTTGATTTTTAAAGCTGTTTATGTTGAAGATTTTTTCAGAGTTTCTGTTTCTATTGTATTAATTGCATCGTCTATGTCACCCCATGTAGATGTTGTGACAAACTTGAACTTTTGTTCATTTTTGCTTAACAATACTCTCAAATGCAATATATACGGATTCCCAAGTTGCATGGTGTTGTTTGATTGTAAGTTCACTTAGTCGATATGGATAGTATAACATTAGTTTGTTCTTTGCAATGATTTTCAATGTCCTTGTATTTGTTATACACGACGGATCGAATCACGTATGGTTTATTTGCTTGTTTGCATTTTTGTCCTCTCTTTGTATAACTAGATGCAAATTATGCTAAACATACACCATCAATATCTATAGAACGTGATATATAATACTCAATTATTGATGGGTACATGATATCTTCCGAGTCATATGGTTCCTTTTGCAAGTATTTTTTTATTTTTGAGGATAAATGCACGTTCGTTTACAGGAGATGTGTTAATGAAAAGTACATTTCCGTAAACTACGATTTAGTGGAAGCGACAAGACAATATCACCTTGCTTGATGTGTAGACATTTGTTGCAAGTTCACTAAAGCCTTTCCCCAAAGAACTAATGGTATTCATGATGTCGAGTTTTTGTTTTGAAATGATCTTCACGTATTTTCCTAAAATGTTCTTGTAAGGGGTTTTATCTTGTTTTGTCATGTAAGAACTACGATATATTGCGAGTTGCATATGAATCAAGTACAAATTGTGAATCAGTATTTGCAATCCAAATTCTTGGAATATGTTTTGCAAAGTTATTGGTCCACGTGTCAAGCGCTTTCTTTGCAACAATAAAAGTTTGTTCGATTTAGTGTACATTGTATAGCATGTATGTATTGCTCTTGTGCAAGTCCAAGGCTTGTCTAAAAAGCTATCAAATGTATCACTTTCGTCATATCCGAGTATTGTTAATGGTTTCAAATATTTGTTTTCGCATGTGTTTTTGTTCGACGACTATCAAATTCAAGTGGCTCCGGAATTTTGGTTGTCTTCATTGGTGGTATAGGAAAATTGAATCTGCAATTAGAATTTTTTATGCTTCTTGCAACTTGTTGTGTGGGAATGATGTAGTAATGCTCTAAGCTCTTTTTGCAAGTATCTTGATGAGTTAGTTGAAAAGTATTTATCAACAAAATTTTTCGATTTCAATGTTTGATTGTTTACCATAGACCGGTGCAGAGGCTATCCATAATAAGCCATGTTCATGTTCACTACCTCGATTTTGGAATTACGTAACATAGAAATAGTCATTGATTTGTCCATAGTACTTGTGATCGTGAGATATTAATTAGTGCAAAGCATCTCTTCTAGACCTATAATAACATACACAAGTAACAAGGTCATTTCTTATTAATGAGTGCGGCTCATTTTCGTCTAATTCATTTGTGCTTGGTCTTTTAGTGTTTTGTTTTATATGTCTTCATGCACTCATTAGAGGATCCCAAATATGCTCTGCGCTACTAAATGACACAAAGAAAGTGGGTGAGCCCTAGTTTGTCGAATCATTGCATAGAGTTTGTTACGCATTTGTTGATGGTAGTACGGTGAAAGTACGAATTGTCTTTAGGTCCATGTACCCAATTTCGGACTTTAAAATATGATCCAAATTTGGTTTTGACTTTACATCTTTTGCAACTAGTTTCCTTCCCTTTAGTTGGCCTTTTCTAATCCTAATCCACATTATGTTCAAAACACGATTTATGATAATGCGACTTGCTTTATAAAATAGGTTAGTCGTATGGTAAGCAAAAATCATGGTTTTTTCGTGAAGCACTTCCCATTGACAAAATCTTTTGATATGTAAAGTTTTGTAACATATCACTTGGTCGTTTGTTTGCCATAGAAGAGTGACGGGAAACTCATCTCTTTCCGAGTACTTATCTTTGAAAATCCCTAATGGCATGTATCCTGCGACAGGGTGCAATATTAATTTGTTTATTTACAAGATCATGGATAGTATGTGCATCAATGAATCCATGAACCAATGTTTTTGTAGACGGTTCATGAATATCTGGTTATCATTTTCACTATTTTCATCTTCGGTCGAACTTTCGTATGTTTCTTGGTTTTCTAGAAATGCTTGTTTCCAATTTTCATTTATGGTAGCATTTTCTAGCTTATAAAGCAAAGTCTTTTACACAATTGTTTTAATGCTTTCATGACTTTGTGCACTCAAACTCGACCAAATGCATAAGCACTTTTGAATCTTAAACTTTTTTTGAGAACAAGCGCCATATGTCGGTCTCTCTTATAGTTCGAGGCAAATGCATGCTTGAATTCTAGAAATGTTAGTAGGCACATTAATGACACCCCCGAGTTAACCCTAGTTGAGGCTTTTTTATGTCGATGAACCCATTTCTTTTATTTGCAAGAAGAGCGGTCTTAATGCAACTAGTCTTTCTTCTAGTTCGATTAGTTGTGTAAGTGTCTTAGTGGCATTGTTTCTTCTTATTTGTTCGGGAACTACAAAATTTAGGGATTGTATCATTTTCAATTGCTTTTTTGCAATGTTTGCAAATGTAGGTATTTGTACTATGAAAACTTGTCTTGTTAACAAGACTCTTTGATGGTTTTTGTACAAGAAACATCTCTTTTGAAAAACGTTCTTTCGCAACGTGAGCAGTCAAAAATAGGAGTGTCACTTATCCGTGTTCGATATTCATGTTCAAAGGTTAATGTTTTTGTTGATTTTTTTCATTGGCATTGCTTGGATTAATGTACAGTTCTTTTTTTATCTCTTTTTATGTCCTAAAAGATTCTTTGATGTTGTAGATGCATCGGGTTCTAAATTTTCTATAACTAGCTCTTGTTTCATTGTTTTTGTGTTATATACAAGTTTCATTTTCTATGTCAGTATAATGACTTTTAGTGCGTGGAAAGATACCCTTTTATTCTTGTTTGTTTAAGCGAGAAGTACTTATAATTTCTCTTTGTGACATGTACACGATATGTTTTTTTCGGTTGTCTAAGTGACTGAAAATGCGATTATGTCACTAATATCTTCTAGATCTTCTACAACTATTTCTTGTTTCATTTTCACTGTGTTATATGCAAGTCGTGTTGTTTGTGTCGACAATTTTTTTGAATGATGTGCTTCAACACATGCAAAGATAAACCTTTGTTATCCTTGTTGAGGTAACAAGATTGTTTCAATTGACCCTTGACAAGTTGACGTTTTGCTTTAGGTTGTGTTTGAGTATTGTTTTTTTGGCGAATGTGCTACTTGCAACATTACGGTGTTCTCACTATTGATATTAGTTGCTATATCATAGCCTCCTCTATAGAGAAAAGGTTCAAAATGCCCATTAAGAGGATCTTCGTCATGGAACAATATATCGATATTTTTTGTTGCAATTGTTGAATTAAAGTGCGGGATAAATTCTCATATTTGTTTTGGACCAAACTCTAATTGGAATGTTTTAACCAATTTCGATAGCCAATGTATGCGAAAAAATATCTCCCCATAGGGCCTCTAGATTCTAGTGGGATATGAGTTGATGTTGACCTAGACATTTTTGTCCAAATACAATTCCCAATTTGCTAATACTTGTGCATTTCTTTTAACGACTCTTCGTGCGGTTCATGTTCATAAGACAAAAATTGCTTCTTCATCTTGTTTCTCTAGGCACTTTCTAAAGTACTCTATTGTTTCCTATCCTTAATTCTATATATGTGTATCTAGAATGCGAGTAAAATTTCTAACGTATCAAACAAACAGTCTCCGGCCAAATATAGGAAATTCTTTACGCAAGTGAGATTGTGCTTTGCCAAGACATAGGTCAATTTGTCTTTTTCAGGGTGAGGGACGAGACATAATAACATTTGATTTTCTCATTTGTTCATACAAGGTGTTGCTTTCTTGTCTAGAAACCGATAGGTTCAAAGTGGCCATTGAGAGGATTCTCGTCATGGAATAAAATTTCATAGGGTATTTGTTGCAAGACTTGAGTTAAAGTGAAAATACGCTCTTGCATTCATTTTGGACCAAACTCTAATTTGGAATTTTCAACCAATTTGATAGCCAATGTATATAGAAAAATATCTCCCCATAAGCCCCTAGATTCTAGCGGGATATCATGTGATCTTTGAACTAGTCATTTTTGTCTAAATACAATTCCCGACTGCTAATGTTATGAATTTCTTTTAGTGATTGTTCTTGTAGTTCATTTTCATAAGATGAAATTGCTTCTTCATCTTGATTTTCTAGACATTTTCTAAAATATTGTATTGTTCCTTTTCTTAACTCTATTGATGTGTATCTAAAACATAGTAAAAGTTCTAAACTATCAAACAAACAGTCACCAATCGAGTATAAGAAATTGTTGACATGCAACGGGTTATGCTTTTCCAAAAACTAATGTCAACTTGTCTTTTTCAAATGACACGAAACATAATGATTGTGTACCTCTCAATAAGTACGTTGCTATTTACTCGAATGGCTGAGATTGCAAATGTCACTGGAACTGCATTGAACTACTAAGACTACGAGATGTGGTCGTGATGCAAAGGCTGGTTAAACGATAAAAGATCCAAGAATAGAAATGTTAATAATTAATACATAAATTAAACAATAAAGATCCAAGAACAAAAAAGCTGTTAATAATTAACACATAAATTAATAAGCGTAAACAATATAGAGTCTGAGAAAATTGTAAATGCCAATACTAATTATTTAAGAGTGAGGAATACTCATCACTAGTATTAGTTTTGATGTATAGCAACTCCAAGGTGGAGATCGATTTATGCTACATAGTGAACAAACATACTAGTTACTACTTTTGGTTAAGGTCTATGATGTCTAGATGTTCTCCTTGCTAGTTTTTTTTGATATTAATGAAAAAAAATAGACATAATTATGACTAATAGTCAATACACGAAGCGATAAAGTGAAACATTAACTTGTTTTGATGTCTGGGTCTAAGAAGAAAGTCTTAGACATAATTATGACCAATAGTCAAATGCACTGAAATGCATTAAAGTTGAAACATTAATTAAGCACTGAAATGATTCATAAATAGCTTTTTATCATATATTTCACCATGTATAGCAACTCCAAGATGGAGATCAATTTATGCTACATAGTGAGCAAACATACTAGTTACTATCTTGGTTAAGGTCTATGATCTCTAGATGTTCTCTCTGTAATGATCACTGCTACAAGTGGGGATTTTTATATTTTTTAATATTAATCATGTTTTCCAGACAAAGGGAAAAAAAAGGGTACAGGGGAAGGGATGATGCGAGTCGGGGCCGGAGTCACTTGTATCCATTTTGAATGGTGCCCATTTTATAATGTGAAATCTTATTAGCAAATATTCTATGGGTCATTACAAAGCTTTCGATAGCTATGATAACTATATGGGAAGATAAAATCCCCTGTAGGTAGAGATATCTAAATAATGAAAACCTCCTCCATAATGGAAGTGTTCACTGTTTACTCTTGCCTTGGCCTAAAAAGGGAATGTGAAAAGCTATATAAGTTACATAAGAACGACTTAACACGGGGTGGCAAGATGCATAACTTATTATAATCATGGCTTAGCCACGATGCAAAAGATGATGAATAATAAACATGTATGGCTACGAGATCCATTTTGTGTATGGTGCCCATATTAAAATGTGGAAATCTTATTAGCACACGTTATATGCTAAATTACAACGCTCCTATTAACTATACTAGTAGATTAGATCCCTACAGTTTGATATCAATTAATCAAAGGCTCTTGCATAATGGAAGCCTTTACTCACCCGTGGCCCATAAAGGTTTTGGAAGCTAAATAGGTTATATAGAAATGGCTTAACAACACCTGGTGGCAAGATGAATAACTTATTATAATAATGGCTAAGCAACTATGACAGATATGATCACTAATAGACACAGTACAACTACTTAGTACTAATGTTTTTAAATCTACATTTACAAGTTCGCAAGATTTATAGTACTCAGTGTGATTTGGAAGTCCTCCCTTCATTGCAAATAATCACGTCGAGGGTTTTTAAGCCCAAGTACTTAAATCCATCTGCGAGATTTAATGGACACTAAACACAACTCTCTATAGAATGCACATTCCAATTGACATTATTTAAACGTAAATAGCAAAGAAACATAAATTCTCCTAATGGAATTTAAAAGCAAATAACAAGAAACAAAAATTCTTGTAATGGAAGAATGTAAGTTACCAAGGTTTTTCGCCCCTTTGAATTTTTTGCACCTTATGCTTAGCCTCAAGGATGAGGCGAGAAGTTGGTTTAATGGATTGAGAAGAGGATAAATTGCCTCTTTTCTAGGATGATTGGATGCCTTCTTTTGGCATTGGGCACAAAAATGACTATGAGAAATGGAGCTCCATGTTCCAACAAATAAAATGATACTATGATACCATAAGACACACTGAAAGGACTTCCACACCACTCTAGCAATATTGCATTATGACAACCCGAGAAGAACAAGACAACTACGATCATCCTATTGAAAATGAGGATTGAATCAAGTCTTGAAAATGTCTGAAGTATGTGTTAAATCATCTCCAAGGTTTTTCGCCCCTTTGAATTTTTTGCACCTTATGCTTAGCCTCAAGGATGAGGCGAGAAGTTGGTTTAAATGGATTGAGAAGAGGATAAATTGGCTCTTTTTGCAGGATGATTGGATGCCTTCTTTTGGCATTGGGCACAAAAATGACTATGAGAAATGGAGCTCCATGTTCCAACAAAATAAAATGATATTATCATACCATAAGACACATTGAAAAAGACTTCCACACCACTCTAGCAATATTTGCAATATGATAACCAAGAAGAACAAGACAACTGCGATCATCCTATTGAAAATGGGATTGAATCAAGTCTTGAAAATCTTTGAAGTGTGTGTTAAATTATTTTGTTCATCTAATTTGAAAAACAAGTTTCTACCACTATATAAGAGTTTGTCATTAAAGAATTTCTGGATCTGAACAAGAAGCTTAATGTATTTAGATTTCCCACAAAACTAATTATTGAAGACATTAGATTTTCGAGTCAGTTGGATGAAGAGGAGATCAAAATTTGCGGCCATCTAGATGAGACAAAGCTGTTATCTAGCAAAAAAATAGTGCAGAACATATTTGTAATTATGTTGATTTGATGAAATTTTTAGATGCTGGGCAAAGAGTACATCAGCCCCATTTGCCCGGAGAATATTGACAAATCTTGTAGCATTTTTTCTTTATTTACGGGTTCAAAGGAATACATGCTCCTTGTTCAAGTGTTTGGGTGCATTTTTAGTGTGCTTGATATATCTCTGTTATATATGGTGATCAAGCACGAAGGGAGAAATGCATGGATTGATGCTTTCTTTAATTCAATAAGTTGATTTTTGATATATTTACGTTATATATGTTGTCAAGCACGAAGGGAGAATTGCATGGATTCATGCTTTCTTGAGGTGGTTGCAATGGATATTTGATTTCACTTTGAAAAATTACCACTTCAAGTAAGCTACGATACGGTAGAAAATGAATAAGCCCACTTGGACATTAGCTCAGTATTTTGTTTTTGTCTTTGGTTGATGAGCCTCATGTACAATGAGATGCAGGGGTTCTCGCATCCTCCCAAGTAGACCGGATGTCTCGTATAGTTGGAGCCAAGCTGTTACCCCTTCCACATCGGTGTGGTACCTAAATGAAAAATTTTTAGGAGCATTTGAAGAACCACATTATATGGCTCTCATATAATTGAGAGGGACCAACATTGTGAAGGAAATATTCCCTATCAAAGGTATGGAAATGGTGAAATATCTCCTTCAACATAGGCTTCTCACATAAAACTTTAGGGATAAAAAGGCAAGAGTACTTTCCACGTTTGATGACCTTGCCGGAAATAGAAGAGATTGATGCGATTATTATAGCACAATATGTATAGGGCTATTCATATCAAAATAATTGCGGGGAATTATAAATATGTTTTGGTTATGTGGTTTTAGAAGCCTAAGAACTCAATTCCAAACACAAATAGTGCCCAAAAACATTATAAGATCAGGGGGCTTCTGTCTTTGAACAACCTACGTATAGTGTAACCTACAACATCGTTTACTTGGTTTCGAGTAATATGGTGGGACATTTAATTACTATTTGAAGAAACTAAAAATAACTACTGAAAAATGCAAAAGGTTTTAATGGAAGAATGAGTGCATGTTTACAATGCGAGAGTACATAACTAATGATTGAAGTATCAAACCTATTGAAGGAAACATCGGACGAGTTCTAGCAATGAAAGGATTAGGAATATGTGGGATACTCAAAGTAAAAGAACCAAGCGATTCATGTTCATGAGGGAAAGGTGCAAACTCGCCATTTGTGCTTGATTCAAAGAGGTTTAATGCAATGTGTTCATTGTGGTGGAGCCATATTATCAAAATTTTAAGCATTGAATACAAACAATGCTTTCAAAAATAGTTTCACATTGTAAGTCTAGAACTCCACCTCGTTATCAAAATTAAAAGATGTCTTCATGGTCCTTGGGCCTTTCAATGAGTGTATTATCCTTTTTATATTTTTTATAGTTTATAGTTTAGGGAAAAAAAGCCCGAAGATACGAGGAAAGAATTTTGTAGACGTAGTCTCCCTAAGACATATTATTCGGATGCACATGGGGCAAAAGAAAAACTCTGAGGGTATTTATGTTTGTCACAAAGATCCTTTGTAAGTTCCAAATAAACTACAAACAACTTAAGATGGTTACTTGGGTCAAAAATCACAAAACAACAAGTCTATCTTTAAGAAGCATATCTTTGGTTTAAAGATGGCGACAACAAACCATGCCTAGTCATATAAAGGCCTTGAAAAGACTGATGCATTTAAATGAAAAAAATTATTATGACAAAGCAACGCAATCCTTTGAATAAATATTCCCATATATTATAACAAAAATAGTGTTCAGGTCTCATTTCAAATCCCCTCACAATCCTTAGGGAACATGATCTCAACAAAAAATCAAATCGGGACATGGACTGCGGGATAGCAAAATATAGAGAAGTTGGTATGAAATTGATCAATCGATTGGCTAGAGCAGTCTAGCATAACTCTACCCAAAGACAAAAAACTAAACGAGAGGAAATTCTATGATCTCGTACGATGACCTTGCCGGAACTAGCAAAGAGATTGATGCAATCACTTTTATAGCATAATACGTATAGGGGCTATTCGTCTCAGTGCTCCTGGAAAGCTTACGAGCTTAAAACAACGAGATTTCATATTGTTACTGTAAACTATTGTATTGTTTTAGTTTCAACCCTTATTTATGGATCTATATCAATATAGAAGAGGAGGAGAATGCCCTTAAGCTTATTAAAAAGTCAACTTGGCATCCTTCAAGTTGATGAACAATATAGTGAAGCCCTGACGTCGAGAAGATGACATCGGTGATAGTCACGGTGCTATCGGAATGCTTGATATCGAAAAAACGATTAAGCGATCCGAAAATAATTCATAAATAGCTTTGTATCATATATTTCACCATGTATAGCTAACTCCAAGATGGAGATTGATTTATGCTACATAGTGAGCAAACATACTAGTTACTATGGTAAGGTGTATGATCTCTATATGTTCTCTCTATAATGATCACTGCGCAAGTGGGGATTTTTATATTTTTAATATTAATCATGTTTTTCTCCGGACAAGGGAAAAAAAAGAGCATGACGGAAGGGATGATCGCGAGTCGGAAATGGGAGTCATTGTATCCATTTTGAATGGTGCCATTTTAAAATGTGAAATCTTATTAGCAATATTCTCGCGGGTCATTACAAAGATACGATAGCTATGATAACTATATGGGAAGATAAAATCCCGTGGGTAGAGATATCTAAATAATGAAAACCTCCTCCATAATGGAAGTGTTCCGCTGTTTACTCTTGCCTTGGCCTAAAAAGTGTGAAAGCTATATAAGTTACATAAGAATGACTTAACACACTGGTGGCAAGATGAATAACTTATTATAATCATATCTTATCCACTATGCAAAAGATGATGAATAATAAACATGTACAGCTACGAGATCCATTTTTATGTATGGTGCCCATATTAAAATGTGGAATCTTATTAGCACACATTATATACTAAATTACAAGGCTCCTATTAACTATAATAGTAGATTAGATCCCTAAATTTTGATATCAATTAATCAAAGGCTCTTGCATAATGGAAGCCTTTTCTCCTGCCTTGGCCCATAAAGGTTTTTGGAAGCTAAATAGGTTACATAGAAATGGCTTAATAACACCTGGTGGCAAGATGAATAACTTATTATAATAATGGCTAAGAAACTATGACAAATATGCTCACTAATAGACACTGTACAACTACTTAGTACTAATGTTTTTAAATCTACATTTACAAGTTCGCAAGATTTACGATACTTTCCGTGTGATTTGGAAGTCATCCCTTCATTGCAAAATAATCACGTTGAGGGTTTTTAAGCTCAAGTACTTAAATTGATCTGCGAGCTTTAATGGACACTAAACACAACTCTCTATAGAATGCACATTCCAATTGACATTATTTAAACGCAAATAGCAAGAAACATAAATTCTCCTAATGGAGTTTAAACGCAAATAGCAAGCAACAGAAATTCTTGTAATGGAAGAATGTAAGTTACCGAGGTTTTCTCCCCTTTGAATTTTTCGCACCTTATGCTTAGCCTCAAGGATGAGATGAGAAGTTGGTTTAATGGATTGAGAAGAGGATAAATTGCCTCTTTTCTAGGATGATTGGATCCCTTATTTTGGCATTGGGCACAAAATGACTATGAGAAATGGAGCTCCATGTTCCAACAAATAAAATGATATTATGATACCATAAGACACACTGAAAAGGACTTCCACACCACTCTAGCAATATTTGCATTATGATAACCAAGAAGAACAAGACAATTATGATCATCCTATTGAAAATGGGATTGAATCAAGTCTTGAAAATGTTTGAAGTATGTGTTAAATCATCTCCAAGGTTTTTCGCCCCTTTGAATTTTTTTGCACCTTATGCTTAGCTTCAAGGATGAGGCGAGAAGTTGGCTTTAATGGATTGAGAAGAGGATAAATTGGCTCTTTTTCAGGGATGATTGGATGCCTTCTTTTGGCATTGGGCAGAAAATGACTATGAGAAATGCGAGCTCCATGTTCCAACAAATAAAATGATATTATCATACCATAAGACACATTGAAAAGACTTCCACACCACTCTAGCAACATTCCAATATGATAACCAAGAAGAACAAGACAACTACGATCATCCCTATTGAAAATGGGATTGAATCAAGTCTTGAAAATGTTGAAGTGTGGATCTGAAACAAGAAGCTTAATGTATTTATATTTCCCACAAGCCTAATTATTGAATACATTAGATTTTAGTCGGTTGAATGAAGAGAAGATCAACATTTGCAACCATCCGAGATGAACAAACTGTTATCTAGCAAACAAAATAGTGCACAAACATATTTGTAATTATGTTGATTTGATGAAATTTTTTAGATCCGAGCAAAGAGTACATCAGCCCACTACCGGAGAATATTGACAAATATTGTAGCATTTTTTCTTTATTTGCGGGTTGAAAGGAAGACATTCTCGTTGTTCGGGTGTTTGGGTGCATTTTCAATGTGCTTGATATATCTACGGTATATATGGTGATCAAGCACGAAAGGGAGAAATGCATGGATTGATGCTTTCTTGAACTCAATAAGTTGATTTTTTGATATATCTCTCGTTATATATGTTGTCAAGCACTAAGGGAGAATTTGCATGGATTCATGCTTTCTTGCGGTGGTTGCAATGGATATTTGATTTCACTGAAAAAATTACCACTTCAAGTAAGCTACGATACGATAGAAAATGAATAAGCCCACTTGGATATATTATTCGGATGCACATGGGGCAAAGAAAAAAACCTGAGGGTATTTATGTTTGTCACAAAGATCCTTTGTAAGTTCCAAATAAACTACAAATGACTTAAGATGGTTTACTTGGGTCAAAAGCACAAAACAACAAGTTTACCTTTAAGAAGCATATCTTTGGTTTAAAGATGGCACGGGAGGAAACCATGCCTAGTCATATAAAAAGGCCTTGAAAGGATCGATGCGGTTTAGATGAAAAAAAATGATTATGACAAAGCAATGTTCTTGCATAAATATTCCCATATATTATAACAAAATAGTGTTTCAGTCTCATTCAAGTCCCCTCACAATCCTCGGGGAACATGATCTCAACGAAATCAAATCGGGACATGGACTGCGGGATAGCAAAAATATGAGAAGTTGGTGTGAAATTGACCCATTGGCTAGAGCGAGTTCAACCTAACTCTACCTCAAAAACAAAAACTGAAACAGAGAGGAAATTCTATGATCTCGTCAAATGATGACCTTGCCGGAAATAGAAGAGATTGATGCAATTATTATAGCATAAGATGTATAGGGCTATTTCATCTCAAAATAATTGCAGGGGAATTATAAATATCTTCGGGTTATGTGGTTTTAGAACGCTAAGCACTTAATGCCAAACACAAATAGTGTCGCAAAAAACATCATAAGATCGAGGGCTTCCTCTTTGAAGAACCTTTGTATGGTGTAACCTACAAAATCGTTTACTTGGTTCCAAGTAATATCGTGGGACACTCAGTTACAAGTAATATGGTGCGACATGCGATTACTATTTGAAGAACTAAAAATAAGAAATGGTGGATGAAGTAAAAGTGGGAGTTGCAAGCCTTCCTTCCTAGATAGTATTTAAAAATAAACAAAGATAGAACGAGGCTATGGTGCTTGATATTTGAAAAACGATGCGACCAATGTACGCACTCTATCATATTTCTCAACTTATAGTACGGGGGGTCACGGGACTTATCATAAAAATGTCCAACCAAAGTAAAAAATTGAATTCATAAAGATCCAGATGATAGACTCCTGGAAAGTCTACGAGGCTTAAAACAACATAATTATGATATTGTTACTTGCGGTTTGCCTTTGTTTTTCTTGAGGCCGTGGCTAGTAGAAAAAACTTATAGTCACTAAAGCTCTCTCGCGGAACTATTCCACGACAACGGACTAACTAGATAACAAAAGTACTCGAGACAACATCCAACCAAATAGGAACTAGTGTTTTCCTTTCTAATATTGAGCATAATTACATCTATGCACACTACATAAAGCAGTGAAAGTAATAACTGCATATGAATTCAAATACCACAGACCAAAGTGCTAGTTAAATCGAAACACAGAATTCACGTACACAAGTACAATTCTTCTCACCAACGGTACCTCTGAAAAATCAGAAAAGACATGAAACATAAACACAATATTGAAACATTCACGATATGGAACACGATCATCCCATTATATTATATAATAAGGTACATTGACCATTTCACTATACTATATAATAATACCCACGTATGTAATCTAACCAAGTGAAATGTGTTAATAAAAACATTAGCATCTAACACGTACTCAAAAATGGTTATATATGATGTGATTTGTGTTTACCTCCGTAAATCACCTTCACCGGCTTTTATGTATATCATCCTGCGCCAAAAAATGTCATATGTTTTAGACACATGTCCAATTTGTTCCCATCTGTAATATTCCTCGGCTATATCGCATCCAAGCCTGGTCTTACGAAGACTGCGATACAGGACAACGCCTTAGTCGGGTTCCTTTCTCTTCTTCGGGTCCTTCTTGACTTATTGTCTTAAAATAAGCCTTGCCTACCGGCCATAGTAGTGATAGATAGGCCGTAGAGTGAGTTAGTGGGGGGTTTGGTCCCTAACTTAATGCGCAGTTAGTGAACGGAATCCGAATGGTGTAGAGGCTTTGAGCTCTATAGTGTGATTCTTACACATGTGCCAATATTTCAATTATTCTCTTCGAAGGCCGCCATCGCCTTCTACGAATGGAAAAAGCTACCAAAAAACACGAAACGCCCTTACGAGACACGGCCAAATATATTGAAGTTGCCTCTTAGGTCTTTGTCGAAAGGTTCCAAATATCATTCTCTACGTGTGCTCGAGAGAGAGAATGGACTACGAGGGGGATCTAGCCGGTGATGTCGGAAGATTTCATTGTAGCTCGGTCCACGCTACATGATGTCGCAGGCCTAGGAGGTGGTCATTGCGGATAGCCCCATATCACGCAGAGTCACCTTCAACAAAGACCCCGCATCAAGTTTGACTATGCAATTGAAAAGGAAATTGATGGCTATATACTTACACCACAGGGTGAGGAGCGACATCCATGCGGCTCTCCGTATGAATTTTCGCACCATCTCGTTAAGGACGAGCACACTTGTTCATATGTCAAGGGGTTGCCTTCTTATATGGCACAGTACGCATTCTTTCCCCTTTATAAAGGGAGGGGAATAGATGTGCTAGCTTTCCACCGCCCACCTTCCTACTTTTTTCATGCGGTATATTAATTTGATAAAACAACAAGAATAAAAAAGCTATCATGCATCATATTACTCGACTATAAAAGGGGAAACAGCATTGCAACCTTAGGAACGGAAAAGTATAGCCTCGAACACCAATGACTCCTCCATCCCAAGAGGGTCTTTCTTTGAATTAACACTCGAGCGCAAAGGCGGGGAAGGGCGGGAAGGCGAGGAAGCAACAAGTAGAGACTCAAACACGAATGATTCTTCCATACGAGCCGGGTTGGGAAGGCGGCTGGGTAGTGTTCACCACTTGGTCTTCGATTGACCACCGCATGCGATGGAAGAAAGGGATCTCAAGCCCGTTCGTCAATCGCATCTATAGCGCATTGTGACATCCAAAGAGAGGAGCCTATGGCCAAGCTAGGTATTATGACCTAGGCATGCATTAAGGCAATTGTGTTGTTATTGTTTACCAATAGAGTCAATGCTAGCAGAAAACTTGAGACTGAATGATGATGTAATGGGCTCGATTATATTCAAGGCAGTTTACGATCATTGCAACTAGAATTATGTCAAATATGATCCCGGAAATCGCGAGAGTCACGAATTTGTCCTTGAAAATTTGGGTTTATCAAGGAGAATTGGAAAAAGAGGGCTGGCAAAGTTCAACCACATGCCATGAGTCCTGGAATACTAAACATTTGGCATCCAAGCCAAAGAAAGTTGCGAGTGTCTACCGAACCACTCACGGGGGAAAAGAATTTCAATGGCTCTGAAGAAAATCATGATTACGGCCGAGGAGGGTTCGCAGTCGTTCTCTTGCAAATGTTTCTGCCCGTTACGATCCGCTTCATCCGATTAGCCCGAGGCTTCGCTCCCGTTGCTCGTTCGATCTACTAGTGATGCGGCGTGTCACAACGACACCACGAGACCAAGTACAAGTAACCTGCAAAACCAAGTACAAGTGGCGTTGCATGCGGCCACATGCTATATTGTACAACCTGACCCAATTCTATATACTATATACTATGTTAGGTTTGATACGGTGGAACATGAAAACCTTGATACCCTTTGCAAACATTTTATGTTTTCTAACTAATGTTAGCATTACCCTAATACAACGAAAATACCATGAAAAAAATTTGTATCAATAGACATTTAGCCTAGGTTTCAATAGGTCTTGCCTCGATATGAGGCCAAATAAGACCTCCAACTTGTGTATGTGGCCAAGAAAATAATTAGGTAAAGCTTCATTGGTGGACTAACAAATCATAAATGCAAACTTTAGGTTATGCTTGACTTGGTTTTTGTGCGACGACTAATACACATCCTCAAATCGATTACTATAGTCCTTGCCATACCGCAGGTGGCGGGGACTAATAATATTACCAAAATTAAAAAAAGAAAAAACTATATATTTAAAATATACCATTTCAACAATTAAAAATAATATTACCAAAATTCAAATAAGGAAAAAACTATATGTTTGTACAATTTTTATAATATTTTTCAATCAAACCTTCGCTTTAAATGGGCAGCTTCTATAGCAGTCCACCTAGTCACTTCACCTCATAATATCATGCACAAGTAGGAAAATATTATTCGAAGTACTCAAACTATAGTGACAAAGGTTTATTCATATAAACAAACTAGTTTCATAGTTGTTGAAGGTGGATTCACTAATTTTTCATAAAGGCTTGAAACCAATAAAAAATCCAACAAATCATCGAAAAGTGGTTTGGGTGTTTTCGGGCGATAAGATCAAAATAAAGTGCACAAATTTCATTTTCCCAAGATGAATGAGAATCGCAGGATGAAAAGAAAGGAATTGTCTACCGAGCACCACAAATTTTCCTAGACAAAATTTTTCTTGCTAAATTACGGTAATTTGTTTTTCAAAATACCAAATTTCTAGAGTGTTTGAATCGTTTTATTATTATTATTATTCTATATAGTGGAAATGGATTCGCTACCATTAAGAACCCTTATGGCACCCAAAATCCTAAAGTTTGACGGTATCAGCAACACATATTTTTTGAAAAATTTGGTCGGATTTTGTCATAATCTTGCAAATTTCGCATTATTTTTTGGGCTAATTTGTGGGGTTTTTAGAACGACAACGAAAATATATGTAGAATGGTTCGATTCAATTCCTCAATTATCCGAGGGAGTTTATGGCTTATAGATTTTTGGGTGAGGCTCGTGATTGGTCAAGGTTAAGGTTTCTTTTGTTAGTGTTAAAGTGTTTTATTATTCACATTGATTTTAAAAATACATAGAAAGATTTTCATTATATAGCAATGGAGGGAGGCTCAATGTCGGTTAAAGATAATTATGACAATTGGAAAGATACAAATTGTTATGTGCGCTTGCAACTCTCTATAACTAGCTCATTACGAAAGGAAGGGTTGGAAAATACCAACTCTAACACCCCCATTAAGCAAAACATAACGAGTAAACATAAAGAAAAAATTGGGACTTGATAAGGTACCAGAGTACAAAACTCTCGTAAGTGGACAAATGGAGAAAAAAGCTGTAGGATATTGAATTATTTCTGTCATACAGGAACTAACAAACTTTAATAAACTTCCATTACCTTGAGTGGGTGGTTAGTCTCATGTTCCTAGGGTGGTCGTTAGTCAACCTAATTGATTCCCAATGAGGTGAATTTGACAATTACTCCAACACCCCACTCAAATGCAACTAAGAGAATCGACGTGGGCCAAGGCTCTAATACATTGTAAAAGTATTGTATTACTCACAATGTTTTTTAAAAATACATTGAAAACCTTCTTTGTATTATTTAAAAACAACTATAAAAACTAAGTAGCTACAAATCCCTATATAAACTTACAACTCATTATAGCTAGCTCATTAAAACTAAAAAACATTAGAAAAAAACAACTCTAAAAATCTAGACTTCTATAATTTCTAAGTAATATAAGTAACCATGTTGGATTTTGAGCTCTTCATCATATCGCCTCTACTTGATTTTTTCAATGCGAGTCATTAGCACGAGAGTTTGTGGCCTAATATTTGTGTGACAATGTCTTGTTTATCATGGTCACTATGGTACTATGATTGTTGGACTCCTACATAATAAGTGTAACAACGAAAAGAATTGAACGGATGAATTCACTCGCCTCAAGCCGTTCAAGTGTTTGTTTTTTCTTTTGTACAACTCGATCAATCATGTTATACACATATTGAAGAAGTAGATAACACACTTGTTAAAACTGATATTTAGTCACATTTAGGGCTACTCTCATGCGGGAAATGCATGAAGCTCACAAAATCCATGCTCAAACTACAAAACTAGTTTTTTTTTATTAATTTTGATGTAATTTGGGGTCATGAGAGATAAAAAATAGTTTAAAAAAATGAAGGATTTCGTGTTATGTTAGTTGTATCTTTGTTATTTTTTTGTTAACTTGACGGATTTGCAGCTTTCGTTATCAATTTTGAAAAGAGTTCCACGACGTAGTCACGCATTTTTTCCTCAAAAAAATCTTCTTCCAAAGGCTAAATTTTGGTTTTTTTTCAATTATTCATTTTTACGATATGATGTAAGAAGAAAAAAATAATCATAGTCAATATACATGATTTATTTTTGGAATATTTAAGTGGGAAAATAATATATGGGTTCAATATAGATGGGTTTTAATATTACTCGCTATTAAATCTATGTGCCCACATGACCATTATTGACCTAACAACTTTGATTTCCCCTTTAAAATTCTATCGAAAAAATGCGTATGCTTTTCTCCCTTATCACGTAGGTTTATATTAAGACTAAATACCAAGACTTTACTTGACTACATCAAGACTTTACCAACGAGAGTAGGCATGCTTAACCATGGTTTACGACCTTATTGGGGTGGCCAATATTGCTATACTGGCGCCATTCTCATCTCCTTCACACATGTTCAAATCTATAGGGTATTGCTATCGACACTTATGCTACCATTCTCCTCGAACGTGCTCTCCTAAATTTGTTTTCAATCACAATAAACACTTGATCTGGTTTCCCATATATATTAGCTTTCATCTTTACCTATGTATCTACTTGTTAAACTAGTGATCCTAAGTCATCTCTAGGTTACTTATCCGAGACACTACTCATAGTCCTTTTGTGGCTTGACCAAACAATACATTATTTCTTCACCAATAAATTAACCAATTATAAATTTATTATTATCTTATGGTTCAAAAGTAGCTAATATCCTTTACTTAAACACACCAAATACCCTCTTACCTTGGCCAAGTGAACCTTACTCTCAACTCTAACACATTAGATTGGAGAATTATCAAACCTTTTAAAGCCTTCATCACATATTATAATACTATAGACTCTAATACCATGACCTACCAAAACCTTGTGCCAAAAACTACCATAGTTAACCCTAACAATAACTCTTTCAAAAATTCAAATTTGACATAAAAATTCCTTACACAAAAACCTTGATTTTGCAAGATGATTTTACATTAATATTCTATTTTATTTTATAATAAAACACCAAAGACATAAATTAATTGTTTGATGTGTTGTAAAAATTTATGGTGCGTTGAAAAAGAAAGGCTCAAAGTTCGATCTGCGAGCTCCAATCATGATTTATAGGAGCTAAGAGTTGGAGATATGGTGGGGAAGACTTAAGGTGATTGAAGAGGAAGACTATGACATGTTTTCTACTCATGACCGAAAAATATAGTATAATACATATGGGAGTAGTCTACCCAAGCGGAAAAGTTGCCCGAGGAATGTTCGTCGGCCGGAAAAAACTTCGACTTCGACCACCAAGTTTGGCAACATATGATTTGGATGGTCAACCACGAGAATCAAGTTTTGTATGGCGAGGATCGATCAAATTCGGTTCGGTTTCACTTTGTTTTTGATGTGACTATCTAGCATATCCATCGGTTGCTTGTTAATGAAGTGGGTGGCGGTGGGTGAATAGTTGCAATACCATGAAAGAACGGTGCACCTAGGACACGGCATTGTTTCACCATTATTTTTTTCTTCCCAAAAGGAAAGAAGAAAATCTCCCATCGTCGGTTGTAGAACCAACTCCGGAGCTCGATCTGTCATTCCTGCCAATCACGACATTCTCCTTTTTCTCACGAATACTGAGTTCTCTGCTTACTGGGGTACTCACTCAATAAACCTCTAACATATCACGTGCGATCATAGCATATTAAAAAATACCCTTAATTTGAGTATATATTGGATAATAACCCTAAAAATCACATTATTTAACCCCCTACCAATATAAACCCAATGCACCTTCCTAATTTAGAAAGCCCCTACCTTCACTATATATTTTAGGTATCCATTTTTTTATTAACATTTTTTATACCCCTTTATATTTTTTTCATTAACTTTGGAGCTCAAATTATTATACCTGCCAATATAAAAACCCTATATCCCCTATATATACCCCAATATATTATGTCATTTTTTCGTCATTATATATCCCCCAATATGAACCCATGTGCTATGGTATTGCTCCCGTAGTGAATCCCTCGTGCTCCTTGCAGGGCTGCCTTCAACCATTGATCTTCCTCACAAATCACAAAACTATAATCAAGACATTAATGATTTGGATGATTCGATGGAGAGTTTAATGGTCACTTTTTTTATATTAACCATTGTTACTGTCTAATTTCTTTCTTACTTTACGCACACATTCTTCCACCGATTTACTAGTTTTCTTCCAATCGAAAATTGCCCGTTGTCAGACTATGTATCACATGATCACGCATGACTCGTGTGGCCCATTTTATCCCACTGAATTACCTGTTCCTTCCGATCGAATTTGTCTACTGTCAGACTATGTATCACATGATCTCATGACTGTGTGATCCTCATTGGGTAAAAAATGACTAGGCTGTTGCGTATGACTTCTTCTTCCTAGGAAAAATGCATCCCGCTATCACTATTGGAATGAAACAAATATTAACTTTTCATAGAATAATAACTATTAAGTGTGCTTCTCAGATTTGATTGTTGCAATGAAAGGACCTGTATTTCTATTCTTGATGGAAATCTGGAATTTTGTGCAATGTGTTTGCTTTCTTCAAAATAAAATTTGTGGTAATTGATCGATTTGAAAATTTCCATTTCTTCTCCCTCAGACAATGTTGAGTGCACCTGTTCCAAAAGAAAATTTAGATCATTCTGATGTAGGGAAAAAAATATATTCCAGGACATTTTTTAACCAGTAACATAGATTTTGAGAATCACAATTTTTCAAACTAGCCTGTATTAAACAAACTCAGCTCTACTGATTTAGGTTTAATTATGAGAAATCCCTAGAAGTGTCCTCGCAAGCTAAAGAACTCATGGTTAAGAAGTCTATTCCAGCTCAAAAAAAATTATGAACAATCCCGGTCAGATGAAGGAAAGCATAGGTATCGATAATTTGATACAGGATTAGTTTTAATGATTATTTCAAATAAACCAATTTTATTGACTCAGATTTTTTGAAAAATTCTTATGTTCTTAACTCATGACTTGAGCTTAAATTCAAAGAATTGAGTGACATTGATTGAGCGTTGAATTAATGACCCAAGTTGAAGAATTCAAGTTTGATTCAAAGAATCTACAATCGTTGTCCAGACTAAATAAGAGAAGACTTGTTGCATCTGTGCTCTCAGTCATAGCCAAAGAATCCATTGGTATAGATTCAAACCAAGTTAAAAGCCTCATTGATAACAACTTGGAATTGACATAGATTCAAGCTGAAATAATGAAACACATTTTAATAATTTGATATTGGATTCGAAAGAGCTCGTGCATATTATCTTAGGCTAAGCTCAGAATTACTTTCCACTGATTCCAACTTAGTTCATGAAAATGCACAAAATTAATTCAAGTCACGATATAGAATACATGTGTATGATTCAAACAACGCAACACTAATTGGTATGAAGAAAATGTACAGAACCTATTCATATTAATGGAGACTTACTCTGATATTATAATTGTAATGGATCAAGCTAGATTACATACGGTATAGTTGGTATTAATGCATTCATTAAAATCCCTTTGATTTATTTGGGATTTAAATTAAGGAATCCATTGCGAGTGTTTATTCAGGTCAGATTAAAGAAATTGATTTTAGTTCCATGAGAAGAATTGACATAACAGATTTGCAATTAGGGTCAATACCTGAAAAACCATTTACAATATTAACTCAAGCTAGATTAATTAACCTATTTACACCAATTCCGATAGAAATGAAATAGTTCTTATTTGTATTGTTTGATTTTGATTGTTGGGTAGGGGAAGCTCGTAACTCAAATGACACTCACTGCTTCTTAAGCACCAATGTAAAGTAATAAGTATTATTATTCAGGTTGTATGGTGCATGAGGCACCTTGCTTGTTTATAACCCTTACACATGAATTATGCATGGTGACAATACACATACATCTCCGTTAGAAACTACAATGGTTTGTTGTTGTCACAACTTTATTATGAATTTCAGTCGCATAGTATTCAGTAAAATGAATTAAAGGATCATTTTTATAATTAACATATAGCAAGGGTAATTCCCAAAACAAATTCACAATGAACATGGACCAATCTTTCTCGAGTCCTCTTGATCTAAGCTCATCAAGGTTATTAACCAAAAAGTGAAATTACATTTGAAACACTACTTTAACCTCATTCATAACTCACAAGATCCATTAGAACACCCTCTACCATACAAGTAGGGGTCACATTCATTACTAGTGGATATTATGGGAAATTCACCTTCATTATGTTGTTTAATAAGGTACCTAACTCTTCTCCCAACCATTGACAATCTACCAACGGAGAAGTTGTCACCCCTATCTTATGACTAGATGAGGGATACGAGAATAGTAAGAATAATGGTATATGTAGCGAGTGAGAATAATACAAGTAATTGAAATTGCGAGCGAGGGTTTCATTTGGCGAGTGCATAAATGCACCCTCACTTTCATTTTTTATCATATATTTGCTTTCGTTATTTTTTCATTAGTACGGATAGATTTTTTTCTAACATGTTTCTATATAGTCTATTTCTCTAATGTCATTTCATATTGTTTGACAAGATCAGTTCAAAATTGGAAAGAAAAGCAAATGGAAACATATCATCGATCTTGAGGTGCAATACCTCAAAGAAAAGATGACCTTCTTTTAGTAAAGACTTAGTTTGGACTGTAATAAATCAAAATAACAATAGTATTGATTGAATTTCCTTAATCCCTTCAAAAATATTTTCTGAATTTATCAAAGGAGAGGAAGCGATCCCATTGCTCCATGTAATTTCATACAGAAACAAAACAAACAACCAAGACAAAGAGCTACCAATGCATTGCAATATGAAATGTTAGTATTTCAAAAATGTATTTGCTAGATCCTTTGAAACCATATTTA
The DNA here is from genome assembly GCA_034641835.2 of Pinus albicaulis. Taxonomy (NCBI): domain Eukaryota; kingdom Viridiplantae; phylum Streptophyta; class Pinopsida; order Pinales; family Pinaceae; genus Pinus; species Pinus albicaulis. The sequence continues at coordinate 172,434 of JAXQQM020083936.1, forward strand.
TCTTTCTTTGTGTACTAGCTGTTGGGCCGAGAATAAAGTACGTTTTCCCTACCTTTACCACGAATTTTTATGCACCTTTATGAATTTTTTCCTCATCCTAACAGGTAAAGGAAAGGAAAATTAATGCAAAATTAGGACAAAATGAGCACCGAAGGTAAAAGGGATGTTTAACAATGGGAAATTGACTTGTTGTATCTTATTTTACTAGGAAACAAAGCGAGTTTGAATCGATGATAAAGAGAAGACCGGCGGCAAAGAGAGACTAACGGGATCATGATGACTCCCATGGGCGTCGGAAGACGGAAAGGCACCTCCACGTACGAAGAACTCAAACGACATCCAAAAAGCGGTAGGATCTCGAATACGGAAAATACCATTACCTTTGTTGAAATCGCCTTTTAAAAGGTAAAAAAATGAACAAGATAGATAGATCATAATAGAGACTTTCTTCGTAATAGATATATCGGGACAAAATTGTCCGATTATATCAATGTATTAACTTTCAACTTAATAAAGTTATTGGCGTTTTTGGATAGTCAATCTCTGAGTTTTCCATGGCGGTAGACTTGTTGGTTTGGGCCACCTTGCACAGGAGTTTCTTCACTAATCTGCTCGTGTTATATGTTCAACTATAGAACTTATGTTTTAGTCATCTAATACAATTTGTGAGATATCATTTAATTGGTTGAGCCTGTGAACATAAGATGCTCGACTTTCTCTTTCATTAGAATAGTTTTTCATTCATACCTTCTTGCTTACAATCAATAATTTCATAATTATTTAGATGCTTTCATCATTCCCAATGCTTTATGCATGTTTCATTAGTTTTAGCATGTAACTGCTCAGTGCATTCGTATATAGCTAAAGTTGGATCCTTTCATCATTACGCTAAGGCGTCTAGTTGTTAATTGATTCAAAGAAATGTCATATTTTTTAATTTAAAAGAGAATTCCATTGAAAAATTAGATAAACAATTGTTGCTCAATTCGGTGGGAAATTGCTATTCAATTCATCGATGTGTTGTTCAATCGTAGGTTGTAATATTCCTATTTAGCAAAATCGGCAATATAAGCACCAAAAACGTATTTTTTCAAAAAAATTACACTATAACGAGTTAAGAACAACCCATGGATCCATTATTTTATGTATTATAGCACCCAAATATACGAGGATATTAGAAACAAATCATTATAACTTAGTTAATTAGGCCTCCCAGGCCCAAATCAACCAAAAACACCACAAACCCATGACTCATCGCAACACAAAAGTACGGAAGCATATGAAAATGCGAGTTGAATGAGGGTTTCTAGCTACAAAAATAGAGAGACAAATGGATCTACTGATATATTACTCAAAATAGCTGAAAAATGGAGATCTAGTCTCTTTTACACAATTCCAAAATAACTCGGCAAGGGTTTCTTGATAAGCATGAGATGAAAAAAGTATATCTTTTGCAGATCTATGGCTGAATCACGTTGTCTAGCGGAAGCCACTGCATAAATATGGCTGAAAACACAAAGAAATGGTTGTAGCTCCTCCTTACTAGCTCTTCGGGTGAAAGGCCAGATCCTTCCCCTAGGAAACTAGCTCATAAATAGGGGTTTTGACTCTTCCACTTTGCAACACCATGAAAAAATAACGTAGTTCCTCAAGGCTGGCACTGTGATCTGTAGGTATGTTGGCAGCTAATGCTGGGATGGTGGAAAATGAAGCCCATAATACTCCTCTTAGATTTCTTCAACAAATCCTCCAAGGAAGAGTGGGGAATCCCCACATGAGAATATCCTTGTACTACAAATAGTACGACAAAGCCCGGCTAAACGGTTGAAGCATGCAATAAGTTATAAGACTCAAACATAAAAAATATTACAGAATACCTCATAAGGTCTGCCATCCTCTCCATTATATACTTGATGAAATTCCTCACCATTGGCACGAGCTCATTTATGAGGTTACTCCCATGCAAATACTCCTCCTCCAAAACTACGTTGTCTCCACTAGCTCCACTCATTTACAACGTTGTTTGATTTGGTCAACCTTGACTTAGTCTCCATGCATTGTCTCCTTTCACACCCAAGGTGGCTTTATTACGATTATCTAAAGCTGATCTACATTCACACTGGAAGTGATTTATTCCTACTAAAGAGTCTTTAAGGGTCTCCTCACCCACTTATTTATCCAACAAGAAAGCAAAATGAGATTTTAATATTCCAATTAGTTGCATGCTAATTTAGGAATATTACAATCTTCCCTCCCAAATGTTCCTTGTCCTCAAGAAACTACAAAGGTACTGCAAAATCTCCAATGGATATGTCTCCTCCCAAGCATACAAGTTAGCCTTTAGGTAGATAAACCAAATAGTTGTTATCATGAAGAAGTGGGAAATTAATGGAAAGAGTTATATGTTGTCCATTGGTTTCCTTAAGGCATGAGAGATGGTAAATGTTAGGTGCCTCAATCTCAATGAGAAATTCCAATCTCCATGCTATCATCCAAACAAATGAGCCATCCTTGGTAGCTCATTGAAATAATCACCAATCCCTCGGATTACGCAATGTATAGGGGTTGTATGGTTGGAAAGGAGAGATCAAGTTATCCAACTCACGTTTTCTCTCTCTCCATTTATGATAGATGTGGAGCTGCTTAGTCTTGGGGTGCAATAATATAGTCATGAGGAAGCCAAAAGGTACTTGGAATCCCATGATCCCACTCTTTGGTTCTAGGAACCTCTCTTGCCCAATTTACCCTACATATAGTGTATAAAGTATCATCATCATATGGGTTCCAACATGAATATGGACTAAGTTTCACATGACATAATGGATGGTGATAATAGCCCCTCAAGTGATACCGACGTTGTTCTTCTTCTAGTTGTTTCAAAACATGATATGATAGGTAGCCATCCAACCACATTCTATGCTGCCCTAAGCTTCTCAAAAGCTTGAAAATAGTAGAGGACATTAGGTGTTGGATGAATATGAACCAAGCAAAACATGTCTTGCCCAAAAGCCCTCCATGAAGTGGTTATTCCCATCACTAAATGTAGTCCCAATAGAACCATGAAACCCAAAGAGAGGCTTGCTCTCTTGTGGAGTAATGTGCTGCAAATGCATGGTAAAGAAATGCACATACATTGTTAGTTGATAAATAAGAATCAAAACACAACATTTACCATAGATTGTAGACAAGTTGGTGAAGAGGTCCATAGATGAACCTTCCCATTTCTCCATCAAAAAGGGGGAAATGATTGTAACAACCTTGCAAGGTGGTTGTCCTCCTCCTCATACATCAAAAAAGTTACATATCTCTTGATATGTTGGTGCACATATTCTTTGAGATCCTCCCAATAGAATCCCTCCATGATGGTGTGATAAGACTTAATGGAATCTACATGTCTGAAAAGAGTGCCTCATAAGCTACATGCTAGAATCTCCTTCTTGAGCTTGGATGCACGTAGTCAAGTAGATCCGATCATGGAAATAGATGACTCCATCTTAACCACTCTATACCTCTTATCTATCACTTGCCCATCAAGAACCTTACATGTGAAGAGGTTCTTGGAATATTCCACTAATAATTGGGACTCCCAATATGGATCTAGGCTTCCCAACAATGACAACGTTGTTGAAATCTGAAATAGGCAATTTGTCACATCATAACTCTCCTCTTTGACACGCTCAATTCCAAAGCCACATGTTAGAGTGTTGTTACTCCACTTTTTGCTGCCCCCTTTGCGGCTGATCTTACCCAAGACAAGATTGAAGTTCATGGAAGTCAACCTCCTCTTGGAAGGCATTTCCCCCTCCAAAACTTCCATGGTTTGGCCAATGCATACAAGAGTGCCAATAGCCTCTTGTCATATTTATAAATATTCCTCATGTGTGGAGGTATCATTTTTTGTTCCAAGATTATGGAATAGCCCTTTGACACCATACTCATTATATCATAGATTTACGGATCATCCTTTTCCAGCAGCAAATAGGCGAGTGGGAGATAGAATTTCCCCTATCGAGAAAATTTCTCACCCCTCCTTGGAACCCATCAAAGGTTCTCGCACATTGTGGTAGCTCCTCCCAAAGGCTCCTTCCTTAGCCAAATATGTCAATGTTGAACCATGTTGAGAGAACCATTTATTCATCTTCCAATCGGGGGGGTCTCCGGTGGAATGCCTCCATGTAATGGCACATCAAGGCCTAGAGTAGGTTGTATATGTGGGTGGACTACTTTGTCCTTGCTCTCCAACTTGCGCAAATCGATGCCTCCTTTGTACATCACACTTGAAATTGGTAGGGGTGTGTGCTCCCAATCATGTAATCGCTTGATCATCCTCCCTATCTTCTTCTTTTTATCTTCAAGATCTCACTATCTATCAATGATGGCACATGTTGCGCATGGAATGTGCTACGATTTCCATATGTGAGATGCTTTTTTAACTTCTTGTGAACATACAAGAACTCCTCTCATTGGAGCAAGTGCTCCATCTTCCACTTCATGAGGTGCTAAATATGCTCCTGATGTGACAACATTGTTACCTCCGACATTCTCTTCCTCTTCAACATCAATGGAAGTTACCTTATCATCAATAAGATGATCCTCTTTTTGAAAAAGAGATCTCCATGTACTCTTTTCTAGGAGAGTGTTCTCTATGAAATAGGGATATTGCCTCTACCAATTTGATGCTCATAAAAATTTTGCTCCCCTCAATAGTTTTCTTAAATGGAGTTGGGTTTATATATCCTTCCAACCCATCCAAAGGTTTTGTTTTTTTTGGCTTAAATGGCTCCACCAAAGGTGTTTCGAGATGTTTTTTCATCAAACCTTTCCGAGTGCCCTCCTGCTTGAACCTTGAATAAGTAGATGTATTTGCATTTTTTAATGAAAATGATTCAAATAAACACCAAGCATAAGCCTTACCTTCAAGATGCGGTGGCATTGCTACTCTAATGGCTTCATCTTCTCGAAGCGGGTCCTGCTTGCAAATAAGTATCAAGCTCGTCCACCCAAGCCCTAGTTGAACATTTAGGTGACCCATCAAAAGTAGATAGGTAGAATCTACCCTCATCATGCTGCTTGCACCTTGTTCTTATATCATGGTTGCTAGGTCCTTTTTCCTCCTTGATATTGCAAAACCCTTGGAAGTTAAGGTGATCTTTGAACCTCTTAAATTGAGATTCATACTCTTGCAAATAATCACTAAGAGTCTCCTTCTTTGGCACGTCTCTTTCCTCCATCTCACTTGCTATGAAAATAGGCCTGGTAGAGCATTGTAAATTTGATGGTGTGGCTAAATGCTCACACCCATAATATGAAAGAAGCTGGAGCTTTCCTCATGTAGAAATATTGTTGAGGGATCGCCATGTCTTTCCCTCCTCATCTCTTTGATGTTTTTGCTAATCCATCTGTAGAGTTTGAAGAAGAAGTTTTGAGAACTCCTTCCCTCCACGATAATAAGGTTTTGCCTTGATCTCTTCTGCTGGATCTTCTCCTCCCTATGAGAAGCCTCCTTAGATGACATAATGGCTGAAGTACAGCAGGTGCGAGCCAAGATCGGAGCTATGATACCACTTTGTAATATTCCTATTTATGAAAATCAACAATATAAGCACCAAAAAATGTATCTTCGAAAAATTACGCTATAACAGTCAAGAATAACCCATGGACCCATTATTTTATGTATTATTGTTAGAAAATTAAATATTACGGAGCAATGAAACACATAAAATATGTGGAAAACATAAGCACACAAAACACATATAACCGAGAGAGACACGAGATATCGTGGTTCACCCGGATTTGAGCTACGTCTACCCCGAACATCCGAGTCCTTCCTTTCTATTATCCGGAAAAATGAAGAGACACAACCTACGGCGAATCTCGTTGTAATATCCTTTGTTCTCTCTCACGGTCTCCCTATCTATTTCTCTCTCAGAGAATACACATACAATGTGTAGTTGCAATACAATACCCTCATACAAGGGAGGGGGTTGCCTTCTAGAGCGAAAAAAACCTAAAGCTAAACATAACTTCTACGTCGGATCATCGCCTAATGAACGACCCGGATTGACTAGAAGTCACTATACTTTTAAAATGCAATGTTACATGCTGTTTTTAGCTTCGGGCGCCCCCCACTGGACCCCCCGAGCGACATTTAACATACGGGCGGCGTTTTCCGCCCCCCATTAAAGGTACTGTGTCCAACGCTATGATACAAAATAAACAAGATAATCGGGCTCCACACCCAACAATTATATCACCCAAATATACAAAGATTAGAAACAAATCATTATAACTTAGTTAAACAAGCCTCCCAGAGCCCAAATCAACCAAAAACACCATAACCCAATGACTACGCAACACAAAAATTCTGAAAAGCATGTATAAGCACGTACAGTTGAATGAGGGTTTCTACTACGAAAATAGAAGACAAATGGGTTTTATAATATATTACTCAAAAAGAAATGTGAAAATGGAGATCTAGTCTCTTTTTACACAATTCCAAAATAACTCGGCAAGGGTTTCGTGACGAGGCATGAGATACAAAAGTATATCATCGAGATATGTGGGCGAATCACGTTGTCCTAGCTGACTCTACATAAATATGGTTTGAAAAGACAAAGAAATAGTTGTAGCTCCTCCTTACTAGCTTTCGGGGTGAAAGGTTGATCCTTCCCCTAGGAAAATAGCTCATAAACGGGGGTTTTGACCCTTCACCGCAACACCATGAAAAATAATGTAGTTCCTCAAGGAGAGTCTGTGTTGTAGGCTCGTAGGTGACTACTTGACCCAATGCGGATGGTGGAAATGAAGCCCAGAACACTCCTCTCAAATTTCTTCATCAAGTCCTCCCAAGGAAGAGTGGGGAATCCTCGCATGAGAATACCCTTGTACTAAACGAGTACAACAAACCCATCTAAACGACGTGAAGCATGCAATAAGTTATAAGAGTCAAACATAAACAATATTACGAATAGCTCATAAGGTTGCCATACTCTCCATTATATACTTGAAGAGCTTCCTCACCATTGGCCCCACTCATTTATGAGGTTACTCCCCATACGAAAGACTCCTCCTCCAAAAAATACGTTGTCTCCACTAGCTCCACTCTCTCATTTACAACGTTGTTTGATTTGGTCAACCTTGACTTAGTCTCCATGCATTTTCTCCTTTCACACCCAAGGTGGCTTTATTCGACTATCTAAACTAATCTACATTCACCACTCTGAAGTGATTTATTCCTACGAAAGAGTCTTTAAGGGTCTCCTCACCCACTTATTTATCCAACAAGAAAGCAAAATGAGATTTTAATATTCCAATTAGTTGCACCTTTAATTTAGGAATATTACATAGGTTGTTGTTTTACACTTGACTTAGACGAATAGTTAAACAACATTTTATAATTCCATTCACTTTGAATTGATTGAACTTTGAGAATTAGATAGTCCTCTTTATGATAATGTAGAGTAGTTGTTCTTTGATATCACTTTCATATCTTGTGCTCACACTCTTGAAATTATAAGACTTGCCATGGGTTGACAATTGAATGAAAAGCATTGAAGTTGCACCCTACATGATCACCTTTATGACCCAACACTTTTGGCGTTGTTGCTAGGGAGAGTGTTTAAGAGTGATGTCCTTCTTTTCTTTTTCTCTTTTCTTTGCCGAAGAATTGGGTATTAAAAACGAGAGGTAAGAACACACTGTACCGACAAGAAAAAGCGCTTGCTCTCCAACTCCTTCTCGGCAATTGTGCACAGAGCTAGTGGAATAGGTGTTCTTGTTTTATGACTAGAAAAGAAAAAAGATAGAAGCAAATCAAAATCATCCACTTAAGTCTATGGAAACCCAAAGGACCCGGTGATCTTGGTAGAACAACATATATAGCCCGAAATCATTGAGAAGTTTGAATCCCGAGCATCCGTAGGACCACGGAACCATTCCTATTCAAAGTCCTACTGCGCTCCTCAGCAAGCGGCTGCCTCTGTCTACTGACCCACGGCGAGATTCACGGTGAAACAAAGGGATCTAAACAAAGCCTTTAGGGCCCCTGCTGGTCACGTAAGTCATTGATCCTTCGAGAGAGAGGTTCTTGTAATTTACGAAGGGGAAGGAGAAATCGGTTATTTCAATACGGTGAAACTTGCTTTTGTAGTGTGCAACAACCCTCCCCATTTTTAAATTTTAGAATAAATCCCATTTAAAAATAGGGTCCCCTTTATATATCTTTTTCCCCAAATAGAAATAAAAAAGATCCATGAATAAAGAATGCATATCACATTTTTATTCACAAAGTGTACAAAAATTTAAAAAACTTTTCGATCCAGATGAGTTAGAAGACCTTTTAACATATTTGAACATATTAGAAAGACTTTTGTACTTAAAATATTTTTAAGAGGAACGATGTACGCAATCGGAAATTTGGAAAAGTTCTTTTAAAAAGAGTTGTTTTTGCTTTGAAAATTTCCGATGCGATTGCACTCCAATCGCAATCGCATTTCATATTTGCGTTAAGTATGCATTTTTTCTATCTATAGCCGATGCTAATGCGATTTTTCACAATCGTTTGAAAGAAAGTTAAACATTGCATTCCTATCAGTCATAAATTCCAATGTAATTACGCTCAATCGCAATCGCATTTTTCGGAGATAGTGTTAAATGGTCCATTTCAATTTAAATCTCCGATGCGATCGGGATTGAGGCGAAACGTTATCGCATCTCCTTTTTTAAAACAAATTGCGATGCGATTGTCACAATCAGATAATCGGCAATGAATTATGTTGTATTATTTTACGCACCATTGAAGACTTGCGATGCGATTGTTATTTCACATTTATATTTATTCATTGCATCGCAAAGAACCAAAAGTGAATTTTAACATTTATTCCAAGGTTGCGTCGAGCTCGATTGTACGTTATCATCAATTGAAAATCAAATATAAGATCGTAAGTTATTTTGTTTTCAATGCGTGAATGTGACCTTGGAGAGCATTTATGTTGTAAATACGGGGAGATTAAATGGTAATTAAATAAACGGATCTTTGGATAGTTGTTCTCATTATTGTGTTTTATTTCGAGTGAAGGCATTCATTTGAATTGCAGGAACAAAAAATCGAATCCTTTCATTCGCGAACCCGAGAGAAATTTTCTCGACAGATCGAAGTGTCAAAGAGAAGCGAGAAAATCTAAAAGCTCGCTTTTGTTGCTAGCCCCTATATTAAACCATGCCACCCAAGGAGAAATCGGCGAGGCTCAAGCTAGTCACAGGACACCTCCTGTCAAGAGTGCGGGGAAGATGACATGGGAGAATGTATACAATTTGATTGAAAAAGAGAAACCTAGGGTTATTGTTCCTAAAGAAACTATTCCACGATGAAGAAGATTCGCGACTACGACTCTCGAAACTCAACTCGAGTGCATTGGAAAATTCATTTTTTACACCAGAGTAGCTTCCCGGAGCAAACATTTTTCCCTACTATGATGTTATCGGGATGGGTCATTGACAATGTGAGCCATTCAAAAACGAGGACTTTGTTTCTGCTTTACCGGATCGGTGTTCGGGGTCGTCGGGGCAAAAAGATATTAAAGCAATGTACCACCTTCCCAACACGCAAAAAATTTACAACAAAGACTTTCTTAAGGAATATCTTTGCGGAACATCCAAACCCCGGCGAGGCCAATCAAAGAATGGAGGAATAACCACGAGAAGCATAAGCGGGGAGGCATCAAGTATGTACTTTGTGGAGTCTCTCTCACCTCCATATTGTTATGCCATAGCGATGATGTGTAGGTTGTTCGGGAAACGATAACTACCGCTAGGTTTTCTATTCAAATGGTCCGTTAATTCATTCTGCTTTGTTAGTTATGAAATTATGGATTGAGTGTCATTTTACGATAAGATAGCCAATCGAATTATTGAGTACGAGAAAAGACAAGAATTCGAGAATTCCACCCTTTCCATTTTTGTGCTTATATCTTAGACGCCCTCTGTTTTAATTCGAATTCCCCATGCTAGGTTGGAAATGAACTCCCACGAAAGAACATGTCCCTATTCATGTGTATCAAAAATTCTTATGGAAGGAACATTGCAAACATAATGTTTACGTAGTCTGCCATGGTTTTCTCATTCCGGTTTACCAAACCATTTTTATGCCACTTTTCCCTCCTAGACTTTCCAATAAAGCCAAGATTGATTTTTTCCTCTAACGGAGATTGGTTCGGGGAAGAAAAATTTACTTATATCGAGAATTTTTGGGAGTATTTTTTGAGCCACATATCCTTCCCCTATACGTTCCGGATAAGATGTTAGCTCGGGAGATGTCTTATCAAACTAACGATGAGAAGGAAGGTCTAGAATTTTGAAAAAGCAATAAAAAGCTATGTGGCCTACTTTCCCTTTTAAGTGTGGTGATTATACTCTCGATAGTTTCACTCATGCTTTGAGAAAGAGGTTGGTAAGATTTCTGATCTTAAGCTTTCAACAATTCCCTGGAAGGCAATACGACCCAAGGAAAGTGGCGTATGATTTTACTACCTTTGTTTCGATTGCTTGGTTCGAACATGAACCGGACATTTTTTATGATTTATTTGTTTCAGCGGATGATATATCCCAAGTTTTTGATTCAGCCAAGTCCAAGTTGCGGGTCGAGGACATGAAATTTTTTTTGTTGGTTAGAAGTTAGAGGTTACTTGAAGTGCCTCTTGATCGATTGAGAGCTCCCATACGGGAGAAAGCATCACAACGGAAAAGAAGCGAAAGTACTTCGGTAAGGAAGTAATAGGAGCTGATCATATGTCGGGAAAAAAGGATGACAACGTAGCTGACATTGCCAAGACGAAACGGTGCTCAAAAAGATGCACAAAAGTCTTTAGTTCAAAGCGAGAAAAAAGAGAGCATAGGTACTGATGCCCATGTACATATTGAGAAAGGAAGCACGAGAAAAGTAAAAACAACGAGCAGAGACACCCAAGAAAGATATAAACAATAATGCGAGAGGACAAGTAAATACTTTGGGCCCCGATTGTTTCTCCTCATTTTCTAAGCCAATATCAACAATTTGCCCGACGAGATAGGACAACAAAACACTTCTCAAGTTGATAATCCCAATGATCGGGATGTAGAAATCATTCACGAAAACCCCACGAGGATAAATTATGCTAAAGATATAAGAAATCCCTCCTTTAGATATATTCTACGAGTCCCAAACATAGGAATGTAGGAAGAAAACAAAGGAAAAGGAGGAGAATGGATCAAGATGCATTTTTAGCATCACGGAATTTCTAAATATTGTTTATAAAAAATGCGGAGGTGGATCCATCGAGGCTCTCACTGAGGTGTCTCGATGATGTCGGTGCCTATGAGTGCCGCCACTATAGATAAAGCTTAGAAGTTACACAGAATTTGGTAAAAACAAAAGGATGTGAAAATTGCTATTTTTGAAGAACGAGTTTACGGGTAATCAACAAAAGATTATTCGGTTACTGGAACGACAAGTATAGGATGTAGAACTCGAACTAAACACTTAGAAGAGCGACTTAGCCTTGAAAAGAAGAAGATTGATGAACAAGCCTTGGAAAAACAACGAGCAGTGAGCTGAATCAAGAGGTAGAAAAGTTACAAAATATTCTACAAAGTGAGGAAATTCAAAAGATTGAACAAGAAAAAATGTTCCAATCAACGATTGGACAAGTTCAAGGATTATCCTAAGTTAGCTCAATTCAAACCGAAGCTATTGAAATAAAAAAAAGCTGGTCTCAATGTTTAAATGAATTTTGTTCACCAAAGTTGACACAAATTGAGCCTTTGTGCGAAATAACATCATCTTTGATAGATAAATCGATCACTCTTGGCGAAGAAATTGATGATGTTGATGATAAAGTTTCCAGAGTTCCTTTCATGGCGCGGGATACAAATCGGGGAAGAAAAGCTAATCTTCCTAGAATTGAAGAGAGACACAAGGAAATTTTATTTATGGAATGGGAACATCGTTGATGAAATCAAAAGAAAGACCATATCAAGGGCTAAAGGTTTAATAGAATAATGCAACACAGTGATTAATGACGACTTGTACGCTACCAATTTGATCCTGGGATGTACCCTAGGTAAGTTACCTAAAGTAAAAAAGGTAGATTCCGGTGGAAGGAAGAGATAATCAATAAAAATCAACAGTTAGCAAACTCAAAGAAATTTCCTAAATTCTGCGAGTCTACATACACTTTGGAAATTACATTCAAAAATGAGTCGGCCAACGAAGTCCAGAGATATGCTCAATATTTTCCACCTTCGCATCCACCTCAAGCGATGATCGATGAGCCGAGTCTACTACAAGATCGCATTTCGGTTCTAGACTTTTTTGATATTAGATAGATTATAGGAATAGTTTTATTTATTTTGTTTTTTTAAGTACCTATTTAAACCCCTTTCATGCATTTAGAAAGGGTCCTTAATTTGTAATATTTTTGACTTGGGGATTACATCTACATGCCATTTACTCCTATATTCTTTTATAAAGGATCACATCCGATGATTACGTGCGGAATTATCTTTAAGAATTGCATTTTTGTACCTTGAAGTTGATTTTACATCGGAATTGTTGGATTAGAGTATCGGTTGCATTCGAAAGTCTCAAGATGGATATGGTATTTCTATATATTCATTGTTAGTTTTCTTTTGTTATATGATATTCTCTTTTAAATTTTCTATCGTTTATATGTACTTCGTTTTCACAATATTTCTTTATATATCATTTCGAGTATATTGGAAATATTTATCTTTCATAGTATATACGAGCGATATACAATGAGTGAATACAATATGTTAATATAACTTTATTTAATTTCTTAAAGCGAAGTTATCTTTATTTGTTCTTGCCCACATTTCAATTAAGTTGTAATACATTTTTATGGTTGTTGTTCAATTGAAACAATTTAAATTTGTATTCACATATGATGACAAGTTAGTTTTTAGAATTTCTTTATCAAAGTATTTAAATTAGATTAGAATTTAGTATTTTCATTTAGTTATTTAGTCCCACTTTTCCTTCATCAACCATTCCATTACCAACCCATTCAAATTAGTAGAGAAGCGGTCCTATAAAGTTTCGATGAGAGCCACCATCCCAAACCGGGAAAAGGCATGTCAAGGTCTGCAAGGTCAGTTTATCCCCCGATGTTTGAAAGCAACGATTTTCCGAGGCTTAAACGATTTGTCCCGGAGCTCAGATCCCACGAGAGAGTGGTCGAGGACAGAGACACTGATATCCCGGATCGAAGTGTTGTAAATCTTCCTCCCTGCATCCGCCCCCTAATTCCACTAATGATATTCCTCTAGAACAAGAAATCGGAAAGATTATTAGCATATATTTGATCAAATGGCAAACAATCGAACTAGAATCGAGCGGAGACATCAACATTGAAATATCCCATTGTTGATCATGCCTAGCAAATGCCCCTATGAAAGCCATTTCCTTACAAAAACATCCCCACCTTCCATGGGTGGCCTCGGAAGATCTTAATGCGTTTTTATTTGAATTTCATGTCTTCGTGAGGATATGACTTCACACCCAACGCCTCGAATCTGAAATTATTTCCCTCTACCTTGAAAGGGACACATTACATTAGTTCATGGGGCTCGGTGGAGGAACCATTAGTAACGCCGGAACCGAGATGAGGAACACTTTCCTTAATAAATATCAAGATTATTCCGGGACTCGAGAATTGCAAAGATGAAATCTTTCAATATGCCTGAAAAGACAATGAGACATTAGAAGAGTACGTCGAAAAGATTTCAATATAATTTACAAAGTTCTCCATATCTTTCACTATCCAAAGACATATTAAAAAGCGAAAAATGGTAAGGGAATGAAAGAAGAATGGGTTGAAACACTTAACACAATGGGAAAAAGGGGCCATCTACGCAAGAATACGATGATATTATTTCTTTGTGTAGGGTTCTCTTGGGGTAGCACGTGAAAAAAGGCCAATCGGGCGAGACCTCGACTACAAGGGATCCTACGCAATCCCGGTGGCAACGTGACTAGAGCAAAATTTGGTAATCTTGTAGAAGATTTCAGCGACATCTTGGACACTTGACAACACGATTAGATGTCCTACATGCCAAGAAGAAGCAAGTTATAGCGAACAAAAACTTGCGCGTCTTATGCGTGGCGCAGAAGCACACGGCAGGGGAGTGCCCATTAGGCATGTGGTCCCGGACATGTGCTATTTGCAACAAGGACCATGCTACCAACCATTTCCCTTCGCCACGGGGGTTGAAGCAAGTTTTTAAAGAATCGGAAGAAGAGACCAAACCGGTATATCTAATGAACCGGTACGTCGACGGTGGCTGGCACGACCGGGGTATGCTACAGGGGCCACCGCGATTCTTTCTTCCCCCCGTTTAACCAACAAAACGCGGCGCGCGCCTGTGAGAACCAACCACCTTTCTCTATCGCCATCTCAATCATTTCGTATGTCGCCTTGCTCGACACAACCCTCTTACGGAAATAATTGGGCCAGTTTTTCTTGTTCTCCCCCTTATTGGCAAACACTCCCCTATCAAACCTAGTGGCTAACCTCCCCTTCACAAACCACAAAGTTGGACTCGAGAGCGGAAGCAACCGGGAATGACTAACCTACCGATGGGGATAGGAGTTCAAAATCAACCCTACATTACCGACTCCATACCCATTCTAGCACACGCCTCGACTGTCATGTGGCCTCAATTTTCGACTCAACCCAATCCTAACCCCCAACAACGAAATTCACCTAATTTCGAATGTGAAAACTCAAACCACAAGAAACCAAGCGGAAGGAATGTAATGAACTAAAACTAATATCAAGACGTATTATTTCACGGCGAGAAGATACGACCTGCAACAACTTGAATACGGAACTTCAACGAAGCCTAGATAAACAAATATGGTCTGACAGTAGAGTAAGGAAAGGAAACAGTTGATCAAGGGAAGCACAGAAAACCTTAGGGTTTCTCCCCTCCATTCCCACGAAAATATTAACGTTTGCCTAGAGCGAGTAGTCTCTCGGTAAATACCCTAATGGAATTAAAAAAACTTTTCATTAAAATTCATATTTTGTAGGCTATCATACAAGACATTCCCATCTATGCCAAGACAATTGAAGAACTATGGAAAGAAACGGTGAGGAAATCAAAAACCATACCTCTGTTCATGTGTAGGGGAACTATACGACTTACTATTGGGTAAGAAGCTTCACCGTGAAATATGAGGATCCGAGAACCCCATAGTAGCGTGAAAATCTCGACCACTTCTTTCCAAACACATTGGTTGACATAGGGGCGGCCATTAACATCTTAACTACGGGAGACCCGTGAGAAGTGGAAACAAATTTAGAACCCACAACTAATTTGCGGGAACTTGATGACATATCTGTTATCGGACCGGAAGGAATATTACGAGACATCTGGTTTTTGTGGACTCATGGGAGTATCCGGCTAAATTTTTTAGTTATTAACCCAAATATTAGGATGGATGGACACCCCTTGATACTTGGTCGACCTTGGTCAACAACGGTCGATGCTTACATAGGCTATCGAACGGAAACATGACCATTGCTAGAGGTGATTCCATAAAAAAACATTATCATTTACCCACCTTCCAAGCCAAGTATACCCATGATAAGCGTTTCATAGAACATCACATACATAATGGGAACAAAATATCTATTCACCACTCGACCGTAGTTGAAGCTCTTGAATTTAAGGATCAAACTAAAGACGATGTAATCAATAACTTCATGAGATACAGCCCATCTACGCACGAAAACTTAAAATTCCGGATGTTACAAACAGTTCTTGACGATGAACCACAAGAAGATCCCTTTTCGGAAGACCTTGATAGTTAACACATGCCCACAACCATTATGCGCAACGAGCATACCCATTGAAATTGAGCCGGGAGAGAATTTTAAATATCAATGGCAAATACGGATAGTAACCAAAAGCAAAGGCTCATAAAGGTTCTACGGAAGTATCGAGGAGCATTTTCAGGACTGCTACCTAGACGTGAAGGGTATAGAACCTCGATATGCACTCCATCACATCTATACCGACAAAGAGGCTCGGCACAGTCGTCAACCCTCAACGAAGCCTAAACCCACATCGAAAGACATTGTAAAGACGAATTGAAGAAGCTATTGGATGTAAACCCTCGCTTTATCCTATCTTAGATAGAAAAATGGGTCTCTCTCCTAGTAGTCATTCTTAAGAAAAAATGAAATGGAGAATCTGTGTGGATTACGGAGAACCCAAACAAAGCACGACGGAAAGTCCTTGATACATTGGTAGGGAAACAATTATTTTTCTTTCTTGATGGGTTTCGGGAGGTTACAATCAAATCCGGATGGCCACGAACCCGGGATAAAACAACCTTTACCCTGCTATGGGGTACATTTGCCTATAAGGTATTACCATTCGGACTATGCAATGCGCAACAACCTTCGAAAAAGAGCCATACTCAACATTTTTTTCTGATTTAATAAATGAGGGACTTGAAATTTACATGGATGACTTTACCCCATATGGAGATGACTTCGATCAGAGCACTAGAAACGCTAGAAAAGTATTGGAATGATGTATTGCTGCGTATCTATGTTTAAGCGATGAAAAATGCCACATGATGAGATGTAAAGGTGAGTGATCTTGAGGCACTACATCTACACGACATTTCGGGAATAAAGATAGAGCACGGCCAAAATCGAGTAATCCTTTTTATTGGCCACACCTTGTACGCGGACAAAAGGGTATACGATTTTCTTGGATACACATGGTACTATCGCATGAATATAAATATTTTTCACAAATTTGCACCCTTTGTATGCATTAGCCAAATGTTGAATTCCATTGGTATGATAAATGTGACACTACTTTTTGCGTTTCAAGGCGGTCTCGACGACACCAATCCTACGCGGTAAATCGGAAGCGCTTGCCCTTTTCACATTTCTTTGGATGCATCCAGACACGGCGATGAAGTTCTTGGTCAAGAAGAAGACAAAAGCCCTATGCTATTTATTATGTCAGCAAAAATCTTAATCCTCTTGAATTTAAACTATACAGTGGCCAGAAAGTGTTCTTGGTTTATTTATGCTATCAATAAATTTAGACATTATATAGCGGCTATCACAGTACTCATGTATGCTACTAATCACCTTTCGCCATTAGATATCTGCTGACAAGCCAATTACAAATGGGAGAATAACTCGTTGAGTAGCCCGCATTTTGTAGGAATTCGATATAACTATCAAAGACCATCCCGGGGAAGGAGAAACTGGTTGCGGACTTCTATCTAGGGTTCCTAAGACAAATGACACACTAGCAGGTGGACGATCAGTTTCTACGATATAAACATCACGCTTTCGTTGTAGTAGTAAAAACACCATGGCATGCGTTTGATGTAGCAAACTTCCTAGCAAGAGGAAAGCTTCCCGGACATTTAACATCAAGGGAACAAAGGTGATTGTTGGAGGTACGGTGTTAGGTTCCTCCGGATCGGTGGATACCTCTTTTCATACGGGAGCCAATATGCACTTATACGCATATGCATTCGGGAAAACGAGATTTATGACATTCTACGGGCCTATCACGATGAACCTTGTGTTGGCCATTTTCGGATCACGAATGGGGCACAAAGTAATGCAATTGGGTTATTATTTGGGCCTACAATTTTTTAAAGATGCAAAAAATATGTCCAAGCCTGTGATAGTTGCCATGAAATGAGTGAGCCAAGGCGATGAAATGCCACTACAACCAAAATTGGTAATAGAACCGTTCGAACGATGGGAAGCTGGACTTCGTTGATCCATTCAACCTGCCATCGAACTAGAAAAATCTCTACATCCCGGTTGCCACATATTACGTAACAAAGTGGGTAGAAAAACGGTGGCCTTATCAAGAGCTCGGAAGAATCTGTGATTAAATTTCTTTTTGAGCTATTTGTGTGATATGGTTTACCACGAGAAGTGATAACTAATGGAGGGGCACGGCTTTGTGGGTAATAAAATTATAGCCACCACGAAGAATCACCATCTCATCCATAGAGTCACGTCTCCTTACCACCGCCGGAAAACGGGCGGTCGAAAGTACAACAAAGTCCCTTGAGGCAATTCTTACTAAAACAATATCGCACATCGCGGGACTAGGCCACTGGGCTACGGAGCCTTGTGGGCATACCGCACAACATGGAAAAACACCACCGAATATTCTTTGTATCTTACGGTATTTAGGAGAGAGATGATTTTTCCCTATTGAATTTGAAACAAAGACTCTAAGAATAGCCCGGAGGTAAGTGGACTTGACGAGAGGCCCGGATTAGAAGACTCCATCAAATAAATGAACTAGATGAAATACGGCTACCGGCTGCGGTGCACGGCAATCATACAACAACATCGAGCTAAGTGGTATGAAAACCTCATAAAAAAGAGCACATTCCAGAAAGATATTGGGCACTTCTCTATGACTCCACATTCCAAGATGTTCGCGGGAAATTGCAAACAAGGTGGCTTGGTCCATACGAAATTCGGGAAGTACACAACAATGGTACCCTCACCTTGAACACCATAGACGGGTCTAGTTCTACATTTCTAGTAAAGTGGGCAGGAGTGTGCCTTTATCACAAACCTCTTACAAGGAAAGTCTTTACACGACAGTCGTAACGATCCTACTATCCAAGTTTTAGCCAGAAGGGGTGATAGCCCCACAACTTTAAGTACATGAGAGCTTTGCTACTTCCTTTTGTAAATATTGTACATAATTTCCAGCAATTTTTTAGTTTCTTAGTTTGTTGTACATTCTTCATATTCACAATTGTATCATTTTCCTTCATCACCCTTGCGTTTTTAATTTTGTTGTTCAATCCAATTGAACAATTGTTGTTCAACTCGGATTGAACATCGCGTTGCGTTTTTACTTTTGTTGTTCAGAGTCTTTGAGCACCGTTGTTCAATCCAATTGAGCAACTCATCATTCAATCGGATTGAACAACCGTATTTTTGCGTATTTACTTTTGTTTGTTCAAATATTTGAATGGCGTACATTCCAATCCAATTGAACGTGATCATGTTCAATTGGATTGAACAACACAGTGTTTTATGCGTCTTTACTTTTGTTGTTTCAAATCCTTGAATGAGTGGCACATTCAATCCAATTGAGCAGTGTACCGTTCAATCGGATTGAAAACGTACCATGCTTTTTTCATCTTTACTTTTGTAGTTCAAATATTTGAATGATCGTTGTTTAATCCAATTGAACGGGTGATGTTCAATCGGATTGAACAATCGTGTTTTTGCGTTTTTACTTTTTACTGTTCAAATCTTTGAACGGGTTGTTGTTCAATCAATTGAACAATTATTATTCAATCGAATTGAATAGTCTTGTCCCTTTTGCGTGTTTATTTACTAATGTTCAATCGGATTGAATAGCTGATTTTTTTCCCACTCTTTAAGCATGATCCTTATTTTTGTTTTATGATCTCTCCTCACAAAAACCACTCCTCATCGCACACACTAGATGTAAAAACACATTTCTAAGTGGAATTAGCGCATACAAAGAGGAGAAAAGCAATAATATTAATAATATGATGATCCCTTTGAAACTTTAATGGAAATATCTACTTGGAAGGCGGCATGGTACATCTATGCAATGAAGGGCTAAGACACTCTGCTCAAACATGTTATCACACAATACATAGTCTTATAACGATATATGTTCTACACTCTCGAGTGAGTATTTCACTTTGACATAAATATTTAGGAATAAGGAGTATTAATTGTATTGGCATTCTTTTTACTTCTCACACCATCCCTAACTCTTAAGGAGTTAATGAGCCCCCTTCATGTATAAAGAACAAAATATTATGTTTTCATGCAAAAAAAATTTAGAGAATAGGGGTCTCAACACGAGCCAAACTACCATGATCATAAGGGTTTAACGGTGAACATGCCCACAATGGCCAACACACCGGGGTAATGACCTTCTCAACGGCTCCAACTACTTGAAGGATAGGAGGTATCATCACGGGCTGCTGATCACTTTGTTACAATCCCGGTGAATGGCACTGTGACTATACGGCCACCACACCCGACTCGATTGGTCTCTTCATAGAGAAATGCCTACTTTTCAAAAATAAATACTTATGTCTATGTACAAATTTTTAAGAGAGAATAGGGGTCTCATCACGAGCTAGCCTACCATGATCATAAGGGTTTAGCGAGGTGACATGCCAACAATGGCCAACACACCGAGGCAATGACCTTCTCGCGTGACTCCAACTCTTTGAGGATGGGAGGTCTCATCACGGTCGGCTTGATCACTCTGTACAACTCCAATGAGTGGCACCTTGACTATACGGCCACCACACCATCACGGTGATATTTTCATAAAATTGACAAAATATCTACTTTTACATAGAGGATTCTATCTCATTTTTGGGTTAAAAATTACAACCCTGTCGAGGCTATGAATGTCTGCAGCGATGGTGGCTCGTTTATGGTATGAGAGTATTTTTATAACGATATCCAATTACTCCTATATATGCTTATCTCCTATTTCCATCCATTTCAAGATAAACCCACTATCAGAATTAGTGATAATCGTTTCTACGCATAAGTAACTATAAATGAACCATGTTTTCATGTTTGAATTACGGGATGGCGCACCAATCATGCATCTATCGCGGTCATGCTTCCATCACACCATACCATTAAATAAGGACATCTCATCATAATAATTGTTGTATTGCTTTCTTCCCTTCTTCGGTCACTTCCCGCATGAGATACACTTATGATCAATTCCAATTACTTTTACACCACATGCATTCATAATTGTTGCAATCACTCCTCTTTTCTTGAGCTCCCGAGGCCAGGGACACCGTTCTCGCGTATAGACCGTGATTACTAATCTCACGACATTTTTCCCCGTATGCATTCATGATAGATCAAATCTCTCTTGTACTTAAGGACGTGGACACCCTTATTTGAGAGAGAGCTCTAATATCCATAAATAATAAGCATGCGAATTTATCAAAAAATTCCTTTGGATATGCGAGTAAGACCAAAAGATCATTGCAATTACGATATGAAGTTACATACGATTCTGACACGTAAGACGCGCAATTTCTTTTTTCTCTGCATGCGGTGTTTATTCTAACCAACGAGCCGAAACAAACATAGATAGAGGGATAAATTAGCCTAGATAACACATCGACCAAGGGAGGAAACTCTCCGAAATGAACCTACGACCTTCCCCAATCTCGGATGCGACTCACACCATTCTTCAACAAGTTGAGTTTGGTTACCATACCTACACAAATTGCGAGGGTTTTCGACACAGATAAACGAGTTGAATTTCCTGCCAGAACACGGGAGGGACATACCGGGCGGACTCAAGGGGAAGGAGTTATACAGGTCCACAGAGGATATCATTGTTGAAGTCTTCGGGAATACCGGCGGGAGAAAGATGGAACGAAAAGCACACGCTTGCTCCTACGAGAGGAAATCGTAGCATACCAAGATCAAGGAGAACCATTGGAACGGGAAAAGGAAATGGGATTAACCCTACCTCCCTACAAAAAAGACCGTGGCGAAATTGGCAGACGTTTCGTCCGGGAGATACATCACGTGCGATGGATGCCAAGACGTGGTAAACCACGTCAACTCAAATTGTTAGTTTTTCTTAAACAAAAGATTTCATTTAATCTTCCTACTTTCTTTCAGAATTCTGTATTACACGACATTGTTGTTTAAATTAGAAAGGCTAAAAACCCCTGCACGGTCGTCACCACCATGGTTTGATAAATTTAATTATCATTCATGAGTTAGGAAAACAACGGACATCTTGGGACATCTTTGTGAACCGTCGTGCATGTCACGAGAAAACCCTTTGTTGGGACCGAAATTGAGCTTCCTAAAATGAACATACCCTAGAGATTAAGAGGAAAAGGACCCTGGGTGCTTCAACTTCATAACCAAGGAAGTGAAGATGATATGAAAGACTACAGTCACAACAAAGAAACCTCGGAATTGCTAGAGGAGGCGAGGCCATCTCACTGCACACCACCTTCAAGCCTCAATACCCTTCCAAGACTATGAGGAAAAGATGGCTTGAGTCCTAGAGCAAATGAGGGCATCTCGTGAACTAGAAGCCCATTTTTGGAACAAGCTAAGGAGCAAGAGGAACGGTTGAATCAATCTACCACCGCTAGCAGCCCTCTGCGCGCCTACTGAAAAATTATCACCGAGATGAATCGCGGGCTTTTAGGGCAGCCTTATCTCCTCTCGAGAGTGATGGAGTGAATAAGGGAGGGACCAAACGGAGGGATAGCCGAATACGAAAATCAATTGGGAGACACCATCCCCTTAGAACAAAATGCAAGCATAGAGAGCGGTCCCCTAACACAGAGGAAACAATATCTCACCTAGCGGGACCACCATGCATAAATAAAGTTTGGAGTACGAGTAGAAAAATATCATCGTGATAAGCTTGAGCGGGTACCACCATTCCTAAAAATGAGATTCTCGTCCTCCATCTGGTGGCGAGGAATAAGGTCTCTTGGGAAAGACCTAGGTTCGGGATGGAGGCCAACAAAGGAGAAGCTAAGTGAGTAGTCTAGCACAACGCCAACATTTTCACTTCTCCGAAGAGCAAGGAAGTCTCACCCGAGGCGTTGCGTGACCTTAGTAAGATTAGGATCGAGATCAGGTGTCGATCAAGCATAACGTATAGAATAAAACAGACGAGCGAAATGTATACAGAATAGGTATAAATACTGCAAATGATATTACTCATGAACATATTCGGGATGAAAAAACAAAATTTAAAGTAACCACACATTCAACGAACCGAGAAACACATTACGGACTCGGGGACATCAAGCCCGGATCATAGTATATTGCATTAACAACAAGGACGATTTACATTTCTCTCTCGGAGCGATCCTGGCAGAACTAATTACAATATTATCACATATGATAGAACATAATGAAAAAGAGAACAGAAGGAACAAAAGCTCTCCTACGACTCCCTTCTGCGATCCCTACTATGCCAACCTCCTGCAGGCTGTCTTTGCGTCGACTACCTATTTTTTCCTTTGCCAACGCGACTATCGGTTCTCCTTCCTTTCCACTTCGATGTTTTCTACATCTCCTCGATCACCTGGAAGTTCCACTCTTTGTTCTTTGTCGCGTCCTTACGCCATCTCGTGCTCGTTTCCTACAATAGTCGTGCCACCCTGCTCTTCGACTCTTCGTAACGTGACAACTCTCTGCCTCTCTGTGGTTTCGCTCTACCACGTGTTATCCGCAACTCAAAACCATTTTATTTCAAAAACAAGAGCCCCAACGAGGCCCAGACCACATACTATTGACTCATCCTAAGTCGATTTGTTTTGCTGCTACCTCGGTCTCCCTCGAGTCTCCATCGGTCCACCTACCTCGTCGTGGTCGATCTTGTCTTCTCCTTTTCCTCTCCTTGTCGAGGGCCCCCAACTCGGGAACATTTGCGACAACGATGCTTTGAGTTCTTTGAAGTACGCAATGGCTTGTTTCCGTACCACGAGCGAGTCTGTCTCTGTGGCGACTTGTTCTGCTTATTTTCCCACGAGATGGTCAGTGACTGTGACTACAGACCATATAATTTTAATGTTGGCCTACGATGACCATTTGCTGTGTTGTGCGGTAAGCTTGACAGCAGGGCCTAGCTTAGCTCCCGGAGGGCCTCTTTGGTTATTCGTGAATGTTCCTCAATATCGTCTTAATCTCCAGCTCTTCTGACTTGGTTGTACGATTGGTTAGATCCATCGTTTGTGGCCTTTTGAATTTCCTTCTACACTACGGTTAGTGCGGGAAAATCGGCTATGACTAGCATAGTCGACGGAGTCTGTTTCGCTCATGTAGATTTTCGAAAAGGTCGTATGCTTCGTCCACGTGGTGCGAGAGTTTCCTGGTCCCGTTACTTGGTTACGTCTTTGCTTCTCTGTGTCGATGAGTATTGGATACGGTAGCACGGGCACGAGTCGCTACTGTTGTGCCTGCAATATCCTTATTTTCTCGAGTTTGGAGATTCGAACATGCTACCTCCTAATGCGAGATGGTTTGCACATTGAGCCAGGTCGCTCGCTCGATATGTCATTTGGTAGTACTGGTGGACCGTGAGCGGTCGTGCGCTGGCGACAGTCACCGACTCTTATCGCTTGTCCCCAGTTGGTTCACCACCAATTTGTCTTTCTCTGCTTTAGCTGTTCATGGTCTGTGGTGGCATGCGCGATGATATGTATCTGTTGTGCCTCGAAACTCCGGCTGGAGTGGGGTGTGGATTCCTCGACTGTTTGTCTTTCTACGAATGAAAATGCGTACTTGCCTACTAGTTCCGCGCCCGGTCGGCATGCTGTGCTGGACCACGGACGTGTCTCGGATTTGTGCAGTCTCTACTTGGAGTGGTATGACCTCTCGCAGTGGACGGTGTGATGTTTCCTCAGGTGGTCCTGAACGTTGTGACTCGGATCATCGGGGTTACCCATGCTTGGAGTAAGGCGTGCATACGGTGGAGGATCAGTTTGTTTGTCTGAGCTAAAGTCCAACTACCCATGAGGGTGTTCGCCTCTACGGTAAAGAGTCCACAGCAGCTTGACAAAGAGGTCCTCGAAAAAGTGACTGTTCATCGAGGGAGTTTGGTTAACCTTAGGTACCAATGTCGTCTTGCAGAGTTATTACACGCCGTTGTCTCTAGATTGTTTACCCTTTGCTACATTTGAGTACGATATGGTGGGCGATGTGGATGGAGTTCGGGTTGAATGGTCTTTGGGAAGTAAATGATGTGTGGGCCGAGTGAGTGGTGAGGGCGAGGCGGAGATATACGAATATTTAAAAATGAGTAGGGTTAAACATAGGTAGCTCCTAAGTTACTGGGGTTCCATCATTGGCTTTTCCGGGATTGGGGCTCTCGTGTCCATTGGTTGTGCTTGATCCTCCCCGAGTGAGATCCAACGACTTTCGGCTAGACCGTACTACTTTTTTTCCTTCTTGGCCTACGAGTGGCTTGGAGGCTTTACTCTTTGATAGGAATTGTGGTTGTTGTCGGTGGTGAATTAAACAAGGTAAGCGGTATGGTCGTGACTATGGGGGCTGTGATGGAAGAAGGCGAGGAATTGGGCACAAACTGCGTAAAAGTTGGAAACGATTAAGTATCACGGTACACCATTTTTTGGTCATCTAACCTTTCATTATTAGATGGACCCAAGTACACCATGTAAGACCAGTTTTACCCCAAGTAAAACTGCTTTCACTATGTTAATTAAGGAAACCCCAAAAGGAATAATTAATTAAACCACAATTTAATTATTATTCCCAGTCATTTTTAACCCAAAAACAAAGAAATTAATGAGATACACCCATAGTTATCTTATTATTTTCTAGGAATAATTATTTAAATAATATTCCTTGTTAAATATGACCAAATCAACCACTATTAATTAAATAAATCATTATTTATTTGATTATATCTCAACCGCTTCCTTAAAAGGATAAATAAATCATTTATTTATTTATTCTTCACTAATCAAGGGATTTTGACCCAAGTCAAAGTCCCTTTCCCTCCAACAAATAATAATAAAATATTCCATAGAGGTGGATCTAGATTTGGTTAAAATTATTTTAATCATGCACCAAGATCTAGAATGACCCAATATTTTGTTATAAATAGGAGGGTTTTCCCCTTCATTCTTCACCTTTTGTTGCATATTAGATCACTATGGATCTATACACTTGGTCTCATTTCTGCCATTTTGCTCCCATTGAGCTCTACCTTCTACATTGGGTTTTTCTACATCTACAAGAGAGAGAAAGCTTAGATCTGAAGTGCTGAGGACTACAAAGAACCCATCCCATTGAGGAGATCCGGATACACCTTCTTGTTTCCTCCCAGGTGCCCTGTAATATAAAAATTCATTCAAAAATCGTGTTCTTGTCTTGTCTGTTGGATGCATGGAGCAAACTCTTTACTTTTCTGCTTAATGTCTTTCCATTTATAGATCTGTTTGTTGCGGCACTTTAACTACTAATTGCAGATCTGAAGATGTTTTGCAGCCTCTATTGTTGTTAGGGCTATTAGCTATGCGTAGCTAAAGTGGTTCTTTTTCGTACACTTCGACGAAGAATTCATACTAACAAATGGCGACTCCACACGGGTTTTAAATTACGACCGCTGTCGTTTTTCATATTCCTGCATATCCAGCTACTTCAGGCCCTAGGGCTTCTTTTTTAGCTGCTTAGTTTTCTCTTTTCATGTCATTTTTCTCACATAAAACCCTAAAAACCTAAAATTTCTAACTTCCGTGTGTTTCTGGCCCGATTGCGCAGGTAAGCGACACCGGCCCCGCACAGGCAGCGCAGCTTTCGGAAAATGCCGCCGAAACAACGGAGCAGAGAGGTAATCGCACCTTTGGCCCAAAACTGCGACACAGACGCACCTTTTGGCACATTTCCTGGGCCTCAACTCGGATGAGTCCGAACACCGACTGCCTTTTTTCCAGCATTTTTTCTGTAATTTTTCTGGGTTCTGCTGAAGCCTCTGCCAGGGTTTTCCAGCCTCTGTCTCAGCCCGCCTTGACCAAGATCTGATCTGTTTTTACTCATCTAAGTGGGAACTCAGCCCCTTAAGGCTTTAGTACCCTCCACTTTTTGTGGAAGAGTTTCAGCTGTTTCAGCCGTCGGTTTCAGAGCTTCAGCCCCCTCTTTTTCCAGATCTGTTACCTCACTTTCAGATCCATCGAAATCAGCCTCTTTTCCTTTCGAATCACCTCTTGTCGTTTTGTTTGGACCTCTTCTAAAGGCCTCCGCCTTGCCCCCCCCCCCGGGTTTTTTGCTGATTTCCCTTTTTCCAGCCACCTTGCCTCTGTCTCTTGGCTGTGATCTGCACCCCTTGTCTGCAGCTTTATCCTCCAGATCTCTGTCCCCTTTGACCCTAGATCTGTCGAGCTTCCTTTGTATGTGTTTCCATAGTTTTTCCCTTTCTTTTCAGCATAGTTGTGAGAGACCCACCTTCTTGGTTTAGATAGATGCATACGTAGCTATTATTTTTCTGTTATTTCAGCATTTTATTCTGTTCTCTGTAGGTTTATTTTCAGCTACGTCGCACACTTTTTCTTTCTCTCAAACAACGGAAAGGGTTTAAAAATTAAAATTAACGCACGCCACACACTGACCCTAAGTGAAGAAGCGCCTGGTTTACACCGCCTGGCAAAGACTCTAAAATCAATTGTCACTACACCTTTTCTGCCCTTGACCTTCTTGATTTTGTCCCTTTCTGCCCTTGTCAGTTTCCTTCTTCCTGTCATCATTGCGCCCCCAAGGCGCCTTTCCCGGAGACTTCTTGGCCTTCACCCTCGGTTTCCGGTTGATCGACCTGCTCCGCACCGCCGTCGTCGAGCCAGTCCACCTTCGAGTCCGCACTCCGACTCCTCTCCTGATTCATCGGGTCCCCCTTCTCCTTCCAGTTCTCCCCCTTTTACCTTCACCATGTCTGGACCAGGGCCTAATGCTAGCGGTTCTCCCGGCCCCAATGCCGGCCCTACTTCTAGCAGAACCGTCACAACCACTACTCCGGCCACCTCTGTGCTGCCGTACATTGCAGGCCTCAGCCTCCCCGATTTCCATCAGTTGATTAACGACCTAATTCACCATAATACTACCTGGCCCGCTATGCCCACCAAACTACCCTCTGATATCCCTAAGTTCGAGGGCCTTAATGGCGAAGATCCAACCAATCACGTCCGATCTTTCCACATGTGGTGTTCCTCCAATTCCATTACCGATGACTCCATCCGTCTTCGTTTGTTCCAACACACGCTTACCGGCGAAGCTTCTAAATGGTATGTCGAACAGGCCACTTCCTCCCATACCACATTCGAGACTCTTGCCCAAGCCTTCTTGTCGTGCTTCCAGCTCCCTCTCCGATACGACACTGGCATGGAGCTCTTGACTTCATTTAAGCAATCCTCTTCCACACGCCTTTCTGCCCATGTTCAGGAATGGCGACGAAGACGGAGCTTATGTCGAGCCCCTCCCTTTGAAGATCGGGTTTACATGGACTGGTTCCTTCGCACCCTCCCGTCTCCCATCGGCGAAGATGTCGCCTCTCACTTTCCTCAATCTGAAGAAGCCGCCCTCCAAATAGCTTTAAAATATGACCTGATCTACGCTCAATCTGGTTATGTTTATACCGTTCTCCCTGACATCCCCAGGCCCGGTGGCGCTAACGCCCCGGGGGCATCTCATTCCGTCGACGGTATTGTTGGATCTCTTTCCCACCCATCTGCTCACCCCCCTATGAGCCATGGTCTCCCTCAGGGAGGGGCCAGCACCTCAAGCACTCTTCCCCCTCCCGGCAACATGTATCCAGGATACGGCATGCCTCCTCCTTTTGCCCAACCTCCTTCTTACCTCAATGTTGCCCAACCCAACCCTTACTTTTATCCACAGCCTGGTGCGCCAGCTCCTCCAGCATATGCGCTTCCGCCTCCCTTGCCTCCTCACAACCTGCAACAGCACTTACAACCCCCTCCCGGGCAAGTATTTGCACAGCAGGGTGCGATTAATCCCCCTTCTTCTCAAAGAAGGCGGAGAGGCAACCAGAACCCATCTGCCCCCGGTAACCGAGGACCCAATTCTGGTGTGGACCCTAACACTAGCAACCAGCCTCAGGGCATTCCGCCCAGGCCGGACAGGCCGCTTCGCACAAACAAGCCTTGTTCGTGTTGCGGTGTTTACGGTCACTACACTCACGATTGTCCTCTCTTACCCCAGATGCGACAGATGTGGGAGTCTCAAGCCACATTGCACGGACAACACGCCTCCCCTCATGCTCCTCCTAATGTGGCCACTACCCAGCCAGCTGTGTTCACTGATCCTTTCCCTCAACAAGGATTCGTGGCTACCCAACCCCCCGACAGCCATGTAGCCACCCCCTCGTCCATTTATGGTTCCTCTGATTACCAGATCCTTATGATGCGCTCCGATCCTTCCCCTTCCGTCGACCTTCACCTTCAAACTCGGTCTTGCCAGTACCCCAAGCCTCCTGCTCAGTCTGCTCCCGAGCCTCCATCTTCAGGTTCTACAGAGCCTCTTTCGACATCCGGTGGCCCACCACATCCCTCGACCCAAAGTTGAGGTTCATCCATAAGGAATTAGGGACCGTGCAGCAGAAATACTTGGCAAATTAGAGCGGCTCAGCCCGTACGATATAGTAGATGATTTGGCACAATCCTCTTCTGCCTTTCCCTGTGGAACTCCTCCGGTCGTGCCCTTCTCAAAGGAAGGCTCTACTATCTGCCGTGGGCGCTGTTGATCCTGCTGATGACCAAATGATTGTTTTCGACGCCACTCAATCGGACCACCCTCCTCTTCCTCCTTCCGTTGCTTTCCAAATCCCAGTCCAAATCCGGAACGCCACTGTATCCCGGTGTATAATTGATGAGGGGGCATCCACCTGTGTGATGTCCGCTTCGGTTTGGAAGCAACTCGGATCCCCTGAGCTGGCCCCTTCCACGATCACCCTTCGAGCGTGGGACGGTCATGCCTCCCAGCCTATTGGCCTGTTTCGTAACTGTCCCATCACCCTCGCCGGTAAGACTATTTGCGTTGACGTCGAAGTCATTGACGCCCCTCTAGACTACAACATTCTATTGGGGCGAAGCTACACCTATGCCATGTCTGCTGTCCCATCCGCGGTTTTCCGCAAGATATCTTTCCCACACAATGGGAAGATAGTCACCATTGACCAGCTATCTTATCATGAGCCGCCGTCTCAGACCTCCTCCGAGACGACCATCTCTTCTGTAGCCAACAAGCAAACCGTCGATTCTTTGACCAGTGTCTCCCCCGGCGTCTATAAAGATTCCACCCGTTTCGGGTACTTTTCCTCACCTTGTCCCCCTCCGATTCGATCCCGACATCCCGAATGTTTGTGAGTACGGTAAATGTCGGAGCTGCCATAAACGCGGCTTTTGTACCTCGCTGA
>JAXQQM020067134.1:0-73357 GCA_034641835.2 Pinus albicaulis
TATCTGATCTTCACATATAGTGAACTTGCCTCAAAGCATAAACAACCCGGATTGATAATAAATAATTGTGTTAGTTTAGGTACATAAATTAGCTCACCGTGACTCCCTATACCTAATGGGGTGGAAACAATGCCTGGTAATTAAACACCGCCTCTGGGGTCTAGGGGGGGTGCGACTTTATAGCCTCTGCTGGCTGGCGCCGCCTAAGCTAAAAAAAACAAATGTAAAATTACCTTGTAAAAGTATAGTAATTTCTAATCAATCTGGACCGTTCATTAGGCGGATGACCTGACGGTAGAATTTATGTTTAGTTTAGGGTTTTTTGCCCTATAAGGAAACCCCTCGCTTTGTATGAGGGTATTGTATTGCGACTGTGTATTGTATGTGTATTCTCTGAGCGAGAAACATATAGGGAGACTGTGAGAGAGAACAAAGGATATTACAAAGAATCTGCTATAGGTTGTGTCTCTTCATTTTGTTGTATAAGAGAAAAGAAGGATTGGCTGTTCGGGGAGGACGTAGCCCAAACTGGGTGAACCACGTATGTGTGTGTCTCTTTGGTTTTATTGTTTTCTGTGCTTGTATTTTCCGCATATTATATGTGTTGCATTGATCTGTAATATATAATTTTCTAACATGAACGTCTGATGCAGGAGGAGGAAAGGATACTTAAGAGGCTTTCCGACAAGAAGAATCAAGGGATGTTACAACCTAGCCCTAATGGGACTATGCAAGAAGTAAATGAAAAACAAACCAAGGACCAAACCACAGACAGAATGGGTAGGAGCCCTTCACAGCAAAGCAACAAGAATAGGAAATATAATGAAGCAGAGTCTGGTAATGTGTCGGACCAACAGGAAATTAAGAAGAAAAAAGTGGAGCTTCAAGATGAGTTTCAGAAGATGAAACCACCTACATTCAATGGAGAAGCTGAGGAGGTGGCAGAGGCTTGGTTGATAAATATGAATAAGTACTTTCAGGTGTACGAGTACAAAAACAACCTTAAAGCCAAATTGGCCATATATCAGTTGAGAGAAAAAGCCACCCTATGGTGGGAGGAGGTAAAGAATGTTCGCAGCATTGAAGATCAGGATGTTACATGGGAATCATCCCAACAATACTTTAAATATAAGTATTTGACAGAATGTTTTTATGATAAAAAATCCATATAATTCCATCACTTGAAGCTGGGTCATATGACTATGGACGACTATATTACCAAGTTCACCTCCCTATTAAGATATGTCCCATATCTCATATATGAAAAGGCGAAGATTCAAAGATTCCTGAGTATTTTTCTAACCCACATGAAGGAATGAATTGAATTTGTAAATCCTAGGACCATGGACGAAGCAATTCGTAAAGCAAGGATGTGTTATCAGCAGTCCAAGGCAAAAGGGGAAGTGGGAAAAACTTGGCAGCCAAGAAAAGGACAAAAAAATAGTTCAAGCTTCAAGGGTGCTAGAAGTAATAATTTTAAGAATTCTGCACGAAGTTATGTGAGTAAGAAGTTTGGCAGAAATCACCAATGAACTTGATGGCTTGCTGAAGAGAGGCCTACAGAGGCTTCTAGCAAACCTGAACAAGGGCAAGTAACCAAACCACCTCTGCAGTGTTGGGGGTGTAGTGAGGCGCATTATTATAAAAATTGCCCACAACGAGGGAGAAGTGAAACAGTTGCAAATTTACAAAAGGCTTCTACAGTGGGAGATGTGGCTCGGAACATACCTCGAATCAACGCAACGTTGGAAGATCGTCAGGCAGATTATCAACCAACGATGATAGAATTGGAAGGTAAGATACTTTCCTAGTCTATATCTATTTTGGTTGACCCAGGCGCGAGTTTAAGTTATGTAAACCCAAAAATAGTAGAAGTATGTAAATTAAAAGGTCAGAAATTCAAAAATCATTGGCTAGTACAGCTAGCCACAAGAGCTAAAAGAAAAGTAAGTGCCAAAATTCCAAACTGCACATTGGAAATTGCAGACCAACAGTTAAACGTGGACTTGAATATACTGCCATTAGGGTCCTATGAAGTTTTTCTAGGTATGGATTGGCTAGAGAAGCATTGGAATTTGGTGGAATGTAAAGAAAATATTATATACTACACAATGCAAGATGGAACACGCCAAGAGATTAAAGGAATCAAGAAACTAATACGGCTGCGTCCTATTACAACGTCTCAAATGAATAAATGTATGAGGAAGGGGTGCCATATTTATACCATCCAGGTAGGATATGCCAATTCCAAAGAAAAGTCCCCTATGGTAGAAAACATACCAGTGGTACAAGACTTCATGGACATATTTTCAAATGATGTACCCGGATTACCCCCAAGAAGAGATATTGATTTCACCATTGAGTTAAATCCAGGAGCATCACCAGTTTCGAGGGCTCCTTACAAGATAAGTGTTCCAGAACTAACTGAATTAAAAATGGAGTTGCAAGAGCTGTTGGACAAAGGATACATTCATCCGAGTGTGTCCCCTTGGGGAGCACTAGCATTGTTCGTACAGAAAAAAGATGGAACCATGAGGATGTGTATGGATTATAGAAAACTTAATAAATTGACAGTAAAAAATAAATATCCTTTACCCCGGATTGATGACCTATTTTCTTAGGTGAATGGGGCCACAATATTTTCAAAAATAGACCTAAGGTCTGGATACCACCAGATCCAGATTAAGAATGAAGATAACTATAAGACAACTTTTCGTACCAAGTATGGGCATTATGAGTTTTTGGTACTACCCTTCGGGTTAACAAATGCACCAACGACATTTATGAGGTTAATGAATGGTATATTTCACCCCTTCTTGGATAACTTTGTGCTGATATTTATTGATGATATTTTAATCTATTCTAAGAGTCAGGAATAGCATAAGGAGCATCTAAGAATAGTATTGGAAATGTTAAGAAAAAACCAGCTGTACACTAAGTTCAACAAATGTGATTTATTCAAAACAGAAATCCAGTACTTAGGCCATGTTATTTTAGCAGAAGGGATTGATGTTGATCCAGAGAAAATTAAGACAATTATGGAATGGCAAGTTCCCCAAAATGTGGCGGATATCTAATCCTTTATGGGATTGGATGCGTATTACCGAAGATCCATTGAAGGGTTTTCTAGAATTGCCTTTTCAATCACCTCCTTGCAGAGAAAAGGAAAAGTCTTTAAGTAGAATAGGGAGTGCCAGAAGAGTTTCGAATAGTTAAAACATCTGTTGACCACTGCACCAGTGTTGAGGGTAGCTGACACCAACAAAGAATTCAAGGTTTGCACAGACGCTTGTAAGGAGGGAGTTGGGGCAGTTTTACCTCAGGAAGGGAAGGTAGTGGCCTATGAGTCATGGAAGTTAAAATAACATGAGCAAAGGTATTCATCTTATGATCTGGAGTTAACAGCAATGGTACATGCACTCCGGGTATGGAGACACTACCTGCTGGGAAGGAAGTTTGTCCTAAAGAATGATCATAGTAACCTAACCAGTTACTTCAAACAAGCTGATTTAAACTCCCGACAGGAAAGATGGAATGCCTTCCTAAGTGATTTTGATATGGACATTCAGCACGTGAAGGGTAAGGAAAACTGTGTGGCAGATGCCTTAAGTAGGAATCTACATTGTGTTTATGATATTTTCTATAACCAGCTTGAATGCAAGTTTTTAGATCAAGTAAAAGAGGAAGCACGGAAAGATCCAGAATACCAATTCTTATGGCAGCAAATGGAAGAGGCCAACAAGCAAGGAAACACTTCTGAGTATGGATTTAGTAAAGAAAAAATGCTAACCTTTAGAGGAAAGATATATATACCAAACCGTGTAGATCTAAAAGAGATAATCATAAATGAATATCATCAAAGTAATTACGCAGGACACCCAGGATACCATAAGATGTTAACGGCAATTAGAAAAATATATTTCTAGCCTGGTATGCGAAGAAACATTGCTGAATACTTAAACAAATGTTTGGAATGTCAACAGGTCAAGGTGGATCATCGACATCCAGCTAGATTGTTGCAGCCCATACCAGTACCTAAATGGAAATGGGAGGTCGTATCCCTAGACTTCATTACGGGTTTGCCACGATCAAAGTGGAATAATGACTCTATTATGGTGGTGATCGATAGGTTGAGTAAGTCTGCACATTTATACCTTTCCAGTCTACTTAAAAGATAGTACAAATAACAGATATTTTTATGAGAGAAATTTTTAGACTACACAACATTCCAAAGACTATTATTTTAGACAAAGATGTGAAGTTTACTTCAGCATTCTGGAAAAATTTATTTACAGGTCTGGGGACCCAAATAAATTTCAACACTGCTTATCATCCCTAGACGGATGGAAAAACTGAACAGGTAAATCAGGTTTTTTGGAAGATTATGTGATGCAGTAGCCAAAAAAATGGGAAGATTACTTACACCTAGTTGAATTTTCTTACAACAATGGTTATCAGGAGTCCCTTAAGATGAGTCCTTTCGAAGCCCTATATGGGTGGAAATGTTGCACTCCCATAAATTGGAGTAGCCCCGAAACAAAACTAATGCAGGGACCAGAAATGCTGGTTGAGATGGAATCGAAGGTAAGAAATATCAGGAAAAACCTAAATGTTTCACAAGACAGGCAGAAGATTTACGCAGATAAGAAAAGGACTTATCAAGAATTTGAGGTGGGTGATCATGTGTATGTGAGGATCAAACCAAAGAAGAGCACCTTGAGATGGACCTCTTGTGCCAAGTTGGCTCCCAGATTCTGTGGACCCTTCCAAATATGGGAAAGGGTAAGACCTGTAGCATATCGATTGGCCTTACCCAACCATATTTGGGTGCACAATGTGTTTCATGTGTCCCTGCTAAAGCGATATGTACATAATTCGAAGCATGTAATCCATTGGCAGAAAATTCAGGTAGGATAGAATTAGAAAAAATCCTAACTTGAAGCATAATTTTTATGTGAATTTAACAAAAAAAATTGTTGTTTGCAGGTAGAGCCGGATGGCGAGTTTCTGGTCGAGCCTAGACGCATACTCGACGGGAGAGAAATTAGGCTTCGGAAGCGAGTCATCACCCAAGTTAAAGTGCAGTGGAAGCACTTCAACCCGGATGAGGCTACCTGGGAAGACGAGGGATTTGTACGGGAGGATTACCCAAAGTTATTTTTTGAGTTGGAGTGAAACACCGAGGACGGTGTTACTTCCAGGGGGGGAAGTTGTGACAATTGAATATGGTATTAACTAGTTGTTAACTAATAACATGACATTCTAGTTACTACTTTAAGATAAGACTGAAACATTTATTTTTTTCTGGAAAAGTTTATTTTGTTGTTATGAAAAATAAAATTAGTTATGGAAAAGTAGTTCCATAAAAAGTATAAAAAAAAACACTGATGGTAAAAGTATTCCAAGAACTAAGAGGTGGTTGAATAGTTCGAACAATTACCTTATCCTCTAAGGATATAAGGCATATCCCAGTGAGGAATAGGGGTTCTGTTGATAAAATAGGAAAGAGAGTGAGAAATTCCAGAGTTGGTAGAGACCAATGGAAACCACTCAGCGTTCCTAAGAAATTTCTGGTACTGACTGGACTTGGGGTCCTGAAGTCATGACAGAAAACACTGTCAACCTGTACCTCTCAGGTGTGGAGCACGAGGGAAAGAGAAGGACGTATTTGCCTCTCTTTAAGGTTGGGTGGACATCATCAACAAAATTGCGTAAATTCAGATAAGTAATTTTTTATTTCAGTAAATTTAGACAAGGAAGAAAGAATAAGGAACCTGTACACAGATATGTGTTAACTAGTTACAGGAAGAATAATTCTATGTCAGATAAATTTATGGAATGAATGAGTTATGAAGTATGTATGAATTAGTAATTATTATGAACTCTGTGAATTCTTTGTGAACCCTGTAAATTAATTCTGAGTC
Organism: Pinus albicaulis; assembly: GCA_034641835.2. NCBI lineage: Eukaryota > Viridiplantae > Streptophyta > Pinopsida > Pinales > Pinaceae > Pinus > Pinus albicaulis. The sequence goes on from JAXQQM020067134.1 coordinate 5,925, forward strand.
CGAAAAGATGACTGTAATACAAAACTGTTATAACATGAAAGCTGTATACAGTTACTTTAAGAAAATACAGTAGTAACTGTGTAATATTGTTTTATAAACAGTAAATTTATATTGCATAAACTGAAAATTGTGAAAGCTATGTAAACATGAATTAGTAAGTAAAATTTTGATAAGCATTTTCGAACTACTGTGATAAATGGTAAAATCCTGCGATTCTTCCCTAAAATTGTTGAAAAGCTAATTTTCGGCTCTAGGTACGAGGTGAAACTCAACCTAGAACACGTCATTACTCAATATAATTATACACGGACAATAATTTAGGTGGTTCGGTCACCTCAGAAGAACAAAGACAAAATTTCCTGTGTAGATAAACTTGAAAAAAAATGGAAAGTAAACAATTGCGCAAGGATAAAGATCTTTCATTATTCAAAGCCCTTGATACACAGAATCTGTCTAATGACTAGAGAAATCAAATCGTAGTTCATTGAAAAGATGTAGAATGGTGTAAGCATACCAGGACTGACCAGAGGATCGATATTTCCAAAATAAATAGTTAGAGTGGTAATATTTAACTAAAGAAACGATAGCAGCATTTATAAATTGTAAACGAGAGCATAAATACTAAAACAATAGGCATTCTTAGAAAAAATTCCAATATGAGAGTCTAACTGGAGTACGTAGGAGAAAACATCCGAAAGGAAGAAAATACATATATTATTATACAACGACTGTTATGTCCAAAAATTAGGGAATTTCTTACACTATGACTGGGTCTACCGAAACCAAAAGGTCTAGTTCGGAAAACTCTTTCAAACATATAAAAATCACAGTATAGGAGACATATAATCGTTTTTACAATACCAAAATTCATATAACAGGAAAAAAAATTCGGCTTCCATAAGCTAGAAGCAACCGCTGAACCATAGTCGGGCTCTGTAAACTTGAGATAAGTCAAGTAGTATTACACCAAGTATATCGGAGGAGAGACATAGTAACTTTGGGGACCAAGGCAGAATTCGATATAGAAGTACCTGAAAATAGCAGTAGAACTGTTAACTAAGAGAAAAGCTTTAACACCCGACCATGAGGGAAGTAGGTGGGTTCTGGTTTATGAATACCTGTAAACACAAACAAACAGAACAGAAAATAAGAACACAATGGAAAATAAACCAGAGTTCAAGCTCGGAAATAACTTAAACAGGAAACGATATAACCAAATTTACCGGTATTGTTCATTCTCCAACTGAACGCCGAGCATTGAGCTGGAAGGTGAAAGGCCAGAAGCGGAGAAGGGATTAAAAACTCGATGCATTTAAACGGAGAATGGAGGGACATAAATAGTATCTAGAATGGAAAATAAAATGAGATTAAAACGGATGATTCACCTGTGCTTGAGACTGGATTTGGTTCGACACTTCTGCGTTGGTACCATGGCTGGCAACGTTTCCCCAAACTTCTGAAGGGACATAAAAAAATTATATACTCCATCCCAGATCAAGAAAATACGCAGAGATATACCCAATCATGTGCCAAATGGGAATGGGTTACACTTGGTATAGCAATACCATTATCAAATTTACATTACTAGCAGAAAAAAAGGGTGACGAAGACTGGTGCCAAATCCCAATTGGTTGTAGAACAAATTTCCTCGCGCAAACAGAGCAGACTGAGGGGAAAATGGTTAGGGTTTCAAGGTTATAACAACTCCTTCCCACCAAGCACACCACCGTCAATCGCAATAAGGATCAAACGGCGGGCGAGAGGGCAGGTGGCCCATCGGAACGTGAACATGGATCCCATCAAAAATATAACCTCTGACACGAGAAATGAATTTTCCAATGCTGGATAAGCTTTAGTGGTACAAAAATTAATTCGAGACAAATCTTTGAGATGACAGCAGAGGTTTAAAACCTTAGTTTATATAACTTTTGAATTATGCAGAAAGACTTAATTAACTGCAAGATCCCTTCAACATTAAAATCATGTACGCTATGGGTAGTAATTAAATACAAAATCCAAAGCTTAGATGAAGATAGTGTACTCTGCCATTAACATAAGCTTTGTATTGTTAAAATATAATGTATATAAATATTTCAATCTTAAAGTAAGAAATAATTTTTTTTTATGTGGTAAAGTTTAGGTGATAGATGTTTTTTTTTTTTTTTCTAAGTAAGATTAAATTCTATTAGTGAAACATAATATACATGGAGGCTCAGGCCTCTGCAGTTCAAGCTTGAATCAACGACATAATTCACAAAAAAATAGCAAAAAAGGAGCTACCCACACAGGGGAAACCAGCCCATAGATAGTTTGATTCACTGCCTCGCGTGAGGAAACCAACATTATACAGACAAAATTTACTGTGCCAGGAATAGATAGCAACATTTAACAAGACCATGATACTGAAAGCAATAAACCAGAAAAAAATTGGGAGCCTAGGTGTCATGAGGCGTAAGAGGAGTCTCTTCTACGATGAGACACCTATATTCGTTAGCATCGGCATCCTGGGTGGCGAGTGCTGCGTGTCGGGGCTCCATGGCCTCACCATCTTTTCCCATGGCTTGTTTGTTCCGCTCCTTGTCATCCTTGCTGTTTCCCAAGCTGCTGCTGCTATTCGAGCGCTAATTGTGCTTTCCAGAGTCATGATACCCCTTATCATCCGCAGAGGAGTTGAAGTCACTGCGTGGGAGCTTCTGAAAAATGGGTGGACCGTGGCTAGGAACCTCAGCGGACTCCTCCCTGAAGGAAACTGAAATGGTGGCAACAACACGGAGACAGTCTAGGGAGCAGTGGGGGTGACAGAGGGGACTAGACGAGGCAGAGGTTGTGGAAAGGGCACTGAGACAGAGAGCTGAGCCGAGTGACGGGGCTGACCAACCAAATGGCCACGCCCACTTCGGGTGATGGGATACCTGCCCAAGGAATGTTCCAGTGAATAAAACGAAGAATTGGGCCAGGAGGAGAGCGACGGACGAGCAGCGCGACCTCTGCTGCTGCCATGCCTGCATCGCATGTGATGCCTGAGTCGAGGCATAGTGGCGCAGTAAGGGTGGAGGGTGCTCCGGGCTGAAGAAGAAGCAGGGTGGTGGCGCCACAGAGACGGAAGCTCAGAGGTGGTGGTGAGACCAGAGGTAGCTGAGAGGTTCAAGTGATAGAGGACGCTCTGCGAGTAATGATGGCCCGGGAGGAATTCTATACAACACCGAAGGCTACAACGTCTCCCTGTTGGCGTGCGGGAGCTCTGATTTGCGATTTTAGGGGGACAGCAGCTTCGCAGAGGAGGAGACCGGGGAGGCATAGAACTAGGAGGTCGAAGAGCATAACCAGGAGGTCGAAGAGCATAACCAGGCAGGAGAGAGAGGAACGTCATTTTGAGGCAGAGGTAGCAGCCTCGAAGTTTGCAATGAATTGAATGCTGCTCGGGGTGACGGCCAGAGCACTTAAATGCTCGCCAGTGTAGCTTGTGGGTGGCCATGTGGCCATGCCATGCGCCGACCCACAGGCCCATCGCCATATAACCCTCATAAATCACCCACATTCGGGATTGTGTTGTCTTTGTGCACCAAATTAGTGCATTCCTGAATAAGGGTGCTATCATTGAGGATGGTGAGGGGTCCAACATTAAGGATTTGAGGACTGTCCACTCCTTTGTTAGCCAATAGGTCTGCCACCCTGTTACCAGATCTTTTGACATGTTTGAAGGATATGGCTCTGTGGTGTTGCAACCATTTTGCTATGAGGTCCAGTCTCGCAGTCAGTCTCCAGCTGTCAACGACTTTAGAGGCAGAGGCTCCCATATGAATTTGATTAGCCATATTGATGAGGATTTGGGAATCACCTTCTATCTCAATAGGGAAGTAGTTGTGTTTTTGAGCTAAGCACAACCCTTGACATAAGACTTCGAGTTCTGCAGAGTTGTTGGAATCCCATCCTATGGAGCCGAAGAAGATTAACAAGGGATTGCCTTTATGGTCCCTGAAGATTCCTCTGTAACCTGCTTCTCCTGGATTGCCCTTTGAGGCACTGTCAAAGTTCATCTTCAATAAACCAGCCGAGGGGGCGATCCAGATGCTTGGAGTGTCCATATGTGTTATGGGTGAACGTTCATTGAGTGGACAGGGAGGGAGCGCGAGTTGCCAGTTTTCCCAAATAGATATTTCCAAGGTTTGCGTGGGGAGCTCTTCCTTCTTCCATTGATGGAGAGCCAGGGTTTCTTGTATATTGCAGCATAGGTTGTTCCATATTACATCCAGAGGAGTGCTTTGGTTCTTGAAGATCCGCTTATTCATTTCTTTCAAGATTGTCCACAGAGCGAGTCCTGGGAGAAGCTTCCACAGAGAGTTTAATAAATTACTGTTGTATGGAGCAGAAGGCCAGTTGTGAATGGTGTTGTTTAAGTCCCTTGGTGTTCTGCCCTCTCTTCTGCATCTAAAGCTGATTTTTTCCCAGAGGAGATTTTCTAGTGAGAAGGTGTCCATTAGATGCTGAATGGTTTCATCATGATCCATACAGTTGGGGCATCGTGAAGGCCCTATGAAGCCCCTTTTGATGAGGTTGTCCCAAGTGAGGATTCTCTTATGGCAAAGGAGCCACATGAATGTTGAAACTTTAGGCCATATGCTCGGAGACCATAGATTGTCCCAGATGGGGTCTATGGGATCTTGGCCATGATTTAAGAGTGTGTAGGCTTCTTTGTTACTGAATTTTCCCCGTGGTGTGTATCCCCATCGAAGTAGATCCTTTTCCTCTGAGTATCTGATTTTCCTGCTGTTGAGCTCTGTGTCTATGTCTCTGTGAGTGTTCTCCTATCGTTGACCTAAGAAGTTAGCTGCCTGCTTCCACTATCAGTACCCCTGGTTGGGGTTTGCGGTCTAATAATTATTAACATTGCCTTCTAGCCTTTCGATCACCTCCGGTTGTCGCTGCGGTGTGATGATGTTGACAATTATGGGTCGTTTTTGCCACAAGTCCACCTAGAAGCGGGTTGTACTACCATCACGAATTTCCCAGAAGCTATGTTCTTGTATCAGGAATCTGTGCTATTTGGCTGCATTCCAGATCTGTGAACCAGCTTCCACCATTGTCAGTCTAATGAGATCTTTGGGTGGCCTATTATTAGCATATTTGGCCTTCCAGAGTAGTGCCCATGGCATATGTGGAGCTGACAACCATTGCCACCAAATTCTGGCTCCCATGACTGCATTGCTGTGGTACAGATCACGGAGACCAAGTCCACCAGCTTTCCTCGGTTTGCAGACCATTATCCATTTGACCAATGCCCATTTTCTGTTTTTCCCTAAGGATCCCCAAAGAAAATTGTGTTGCAGTGATTTAATCTTCTTGAGGACCCATTTTGGTGCTGCAAGAACAGAGAATAAATAAAGGGGCATAGACTGCAGAACGACTTTGATGAGAGTGAGACGACTGGCCAGATTTAGGGAGCGGAAGGTCCAGGAGGAGAGTTGAGCTTCCAGTTTTTCAAGAAGAGAGTTCCAGGAAGAGTGCTTGATCATTGAGTCAATCAGAGGGGCTCCAAGGTACTTGGCAGGTAGATGTGCTATGGTGAACCCAAGGATCCTGGTGATACTGTTTTGTGTAGAGATCGGGGTATTGAAGAAGAAGATCTGAGATTTGGTTGCATTAACAGAGGTACTAGAGGCATCCGAGAAGGTATCCTGAATGGATTTGAAGGTGAGAGCTTCTTGGACTGAAGGGTGCCCGAAAAAACATATTATCGTCAACAAACTGTTGATGGGTGGTTGCCAAAGTACCATGAACATAGATACCTCGGAGTTGCTGGGTATGGAGAGCTTGCTGGATGAGGCAACTGAGTCCTTCTGCCATTAGAACAAAGAGAAATGGAGAGAGGGGATCACCTTGGCGAATACCACGAGACGGGGAGAAGGGGCGAGAGGGGATGCCATTGACCAAGATGGAGAAGAAGGAAGAGAAGATTAGATTCATAACCCATTTGATCCATGTAGGGTTGAAGCCATAGGCTAATAGCATTTGCTGTATATAATTCCAGCTTAACTTGTCAAATGCTTTAGATAAATCAATTTTCAGTAGCATACCTGCCTTTTTGTTTTGTTTCAGAGAGTGAATGATCTCATGCGTGAGAATAATCCCGTCAAGGATCTAGTGTCCTTCCACATAACAGTTTTTTCAGGGGAGATGAGCAGAGGCAACAGGGGCTTGAGTCTATTGGCAATCACCTTGGAGATGACTTTGTAAATGACATTATAGAGGGCGATGGGCCTGTACTTGTCTGGAGTGACAACATGGTCTTCTTTGGGTATGAGAGCTATGAAAGTGGCATTGAGTGAGGGGAGAAGCCAGTGCATGGAACTGGATTCCTCTACTAGTTGCCAGACATCGTTCTTTATGAGGTCCCAGAAATGATGGAAGAAGTTGGAGGTAAAGCCATCCGGACCTGGAGCCTTTCCATCTTTGCATTGTGCCACCTCCTGTTCAACTTCCTGGAGAGAGACAGGATGAAGTAAAATTTGATTATGTTCTTCGTTGATTAATTTGGGTATGTGTTGTAGGACTTTGGTGATTGTCGGCTGCATGTTGTCTTGGTTCTCCTGAAGCACAGATTTGAAGTGAGTTAGTAGTTCTTTTTCTATATCTTGATTCTCTTCCAGCATTTCTCCATTTTGGCTTTGGAGTTGGATGATCTTATTGTGCATTCTTCTTTGGATAGTGGATCGGTGGAAAAATTTGGTGTTTCTCTGCCCTTATTTTAGCCATCTTATTCTGGATTTTTGCTTCCAAAGTATCTCTTCTTGCTTTCTTTGTTCGTCCAGTTGTTTGAGGAGGGTCTGTTCCTATGTTGCAAGTATCTCAATTCTACCATCTTGGATGATGCGTTGTTGAAGCTCCGCCATACTACTTTCTAGGATATTTTGTTGTTGGAATATGTTCCCAAAAATGGAGTGATTCCATCTTTTGATGTGAGTTTTGAGGTCTCTAAGGTGTTGCTGAAATTGGAACATCTTGGATCCTGCTGGTGGAGTGAAAGATTGCCATGCTTTGGTAACCATATCCTTAAAATCTGGGTGAGTGAGCCAGAAGGCCTCGAATCGGAAGGGTCTTTTGGTGGCATCGCCCGACCGCGTACATTGGAGAGAGATAGGCCAGTGGTCAGAGCCTGAGAGGGGCAGAATATATGCCTGAATATCTCCCCCGATGTGGATGGCGTTGTCTGAGATGAGAAAGCGATCTAGTTTAGAGGCGATTTGCTGAGAGCCAGAGCGTTTGTTGTTCCAAGTATGCATGCCATTGGAAAAAGGAAGGTCTATTAACCAGTTCTTTTGAATGTAGTTTTTGAAGTGGGTGCTGTCCATGTCTAATTTGGCCCGGCCTCCTCTCTTCTCTTCAGATTTGGTAATCATGTTGAAGTCCCCACCCGTGATCCAGAGTGGATGGGCTCTATTAGAATTGAATGCTTCCATTGTGTTGAGCAACGCTATTTTTTGCATAGAGTCTTGAGGGAAATATCCATTGGTGAGGTGCCCATGTATATTGGTTCCGGTGAGATGGAAGGTAGCTTGAATGAGATTGTGCACTGCATAAGCATCAGTAATTGAAATCGCTTGCGGATCCCAAGCTATGGCTAGGCCTCTTGAGGCTCCTGAAGCATCAACTGCAATTGAATGGCTTCCTGGCCAGGCTTTGGAGAGAATGGAGCCTAGGGTGTTACTGTTACATTTGGTTTCTTGTATGAAGAAAACCTGGGGTCTTTCCTGTTGAATCATGTTTTTAATCATTCTGTATTTTGTGTGGCTGTTTAATCCCCTTATATTCCAAGAAGTGAGCTTCATTGAGAACTATTTTCAAGTGGCCGGTAGAACTTGGTAAGCTTGGGGTACCTTCCAGATTCCATTAGCATTTCCCCAATTATGATGGTCCTTTGTAGGTCTGTTTTCCTTCCTCTCTTTTTGGATTCCTTGAGGATTTTTTTCCCATCCCACTAACTGCCTAGTTGTATTCCCAGGGATATTTGGTGTTGTTGTGCGCGAACGAGGACCACCTCTAAACTATCTATCTGTCTGGCAGTTATTTTGTCATATTCCTTTTTTTTGCAAGCCTGTTCTAGACCAAAGATGTACAGTTCGCCCATGTCGATACTTTTTGGTTTCTCCTCCATGTGACTAGTCTGGCTGCCTTCAGCAACGGAGCCATCTATGTCCATGTTGTTGGGTTGCCAGATGACTAGTTCCGAATCAGATTTGGGATTGGTTGGTAGGAGGAAGGATTCAAGAGGAGGTTTCAAAGGCATATGAGGAATGTGAGAGTCAGAGCTAGGAATCGAGGCAGAAGGGGCCAAGGAAGGATCAGTCTTACTGGGATTATCAGAATCAAGATGAGAATTATTTGCTAGAATGTCAAATCTATTACTTGTAGAGGGGATATCGAAGGCTTGGGTGGGTGTTTTTGCGGTGGTGGTGGGGGTTTTCTTGTGGTGACATTTGCGAGAGGGAACTTTGGTGAAACCTTCTACATCAGAGTTTTCAGAGGTAGTAGTGGATTTTTTGGAGGATGGATTGAGAGGGCAGTCTCGGAATAAGTGGCCATGTGAATGGAATTTTCGGCAACGGAAGGGAACATGTTCATAATCAATAGGTTGTAGCCATTCAAAGTCATCATGAAAAAGACTTACCGAGTCCGGGAGTGCCTTTGCCAGATGCATGTAGATGCATATTCTGGTGTATGAGGTGTATCACCTGAGCTTGGTCTCCTTTGTTGTCTTGATGAAATCCCCAAGTCCATTGCCTATGTCCTTTAACGATTCTTCATCCCAATATTCAAGGGGCAAGGAGTACAGTCAGATCTAGACTGACGCCCAGCTGAAGTCCTCTTTGTCGGGATTGAATCTTTCAACCCAGTCATGGAGATAAAGACCGGCTGAGTTGAAGAAGTAGGGGCCTCCATATCAGATGTGATTTTTGTCTTCGATACAGTTGAAGATGGCATTGAAGAAGCCTTTAGGCCCTAGCTGAAGGGTCACATGTCCTTTTGGTTTCCATTTGGAACTGATCCAGCCATGTAGGGCTTTCTCAGTTGGCCAGAAACAAACAAATTTGCCGATGAGTGCATGATCCTTCATGTACTATTTTTGAGCATTGATGTGGTGGCTTGGAAGATCTATCTTCGAGCATTCTGCTGCTATTGGCCGGCAAGTAGCAGAGGTCGCCTTAGGTGGAACCATTTTTTCAAGAGGCTCTGTAGGTTTGTCTTGTTGCACATCAGGAGAGTTGTCAGGATTCTGAGGTGCGTCAACGGAGGGCATCTACGTCGTGGAAGAGGACGACGTTTGCATCGTGGCAGAGGAAGGCATCTGCATTGCTACGGGATTGACAGATATTTGATCACCTGTGGGGGAGGGCGTATTAACCCCCCCCCCGGTGGAGGATCCATATGGTATGGATCAGCGGCCTCTTGGAGACTCGACCGCAGCGAGAGTAGAGATCATTAATGGATTCACCGCACCAGAGTTGCGCCGTCGAGGGGGCTGCTGTAAAACCTAGCACAGAGTTTTATCAGAGCTTTTTTTCCATTGGGGTAAATCTAGAGTTTAGGTGATAGATGTTACAACTATGCAATAACATTCATTATATTAAATATCTAATTATGAATATATATGATACATAATATTAAAAATAAAAAACAAAATCAATGCACACATTTCTTGAATTTATATATTTATCTAATATATAAAGTGCATTATTTCCCAATATTATTAAGAATATAGAATTATACTCCAAAAACCTCAACATTCCATAAATTTCAATTTAAAAGAACCATGGATCTAGTTATTGCTCAAAAGAGTAGCTTGTGTTTATGCACTTTTAAGTTTGCAAATTTAATTGCACTTATTGGTATGCTTTTTAATTATTTTTTGGGTAAAACAATTAGAGAAATGTATAATTTGAAATGAGACATTTTTTTTATATATAAATATTTATTTGATTTTTTTTTGTTAAGTTGTGCGAGTATTGGAATAAATGCGTACTCAAATTTTCATTGAGAAATTGTGATTCAGGAGTATTTAAGTTATCAAAATTATTTGGAATTGCATTTCGTCTGGGTCATACTAGTCCTTAACACAACTGAATTTTTTCCCTTAGAATTTCCAACTATTATGGTCCTCATAATTTTTCAGATTGGCAAGACCAAATTTACAAGGGTAACATCAAACCAGTCTTTGGAGTCCTATGACCTAGCCTTCCTGGACTCAAAGAGGGCTCTCTCTATGTTTGTGTAAAGGATGTGACTTAGTTGATTTTAGGGTTTTGATTTTAGGCTAGTTATAGTGATAGGGTTTGTTTGTTTGTTTGTTTGGTTGGATAGGTTGTTAAGAATAATAGGTAGAGTAAGAGAAAATCAATCCATTGGGCTATGGAGTCTGCAAAGGTCTTGAAAAGTACGACAATAGGTTAAGGGTGTTTCATAGGGCAAGTTAACAAGGCCAAATGGATCTAAGTAGGTTTAGAGAGTGTGAAATGAACATGAAGTTATGAATGCAGTAGGTTTCAAAGGGAAATTAAGGATCTTTCATTATACTAGAAACAAGAAAAGCTTTCAGGATGATAGCATAGTAAAACTTGAAGAGTAATGAAGGATTCTTCAACTAGACTTTTGCTAAATAGACCTCTAAACAAAAAATAAGTAATCCTAGAGAGAAGTTAAGAATTCTCTGAACATTACTTTCAAACAAAGAAATATTTTAACATAAAATTTCAGTGAAACTAAAGAGCATTTAAGGATTCTTTAATTAAACTTCAAGGAAGAAAACATAGAGATTAAAGGCGGCAGAGAGAAGTAGGGTGCCGAGAAAGCATATCCTACTCTAAAATTGTTGTCCTATGATCAAAGAAACCATGAACATAATGAAAACTGAAGTAAGAAAATACAAGAGTGGAAATACACCACCATTGAATAGAGCTCATGAATCCTAGGAATGTGCTTAATCCATTGATGCTCAATCCAAAGAAATCACAACACACCAAAGCCAATTTCTTCAATAAACTCAGATTCTATATCATATTAAGCTCAGCAACCAACCAACATGTACAATGAGGCATCAACGCAGTATTTAACTAGTAAGGAGGACCAAAACCCTAACTAGAGTTTTAGAAACCATTAATTACTCATAAATGTAATTTTTGTCCTTTGATACCATGAAAGGCCCAAGGCACAAATATCCTAATTCATTAATTGCAAAAATAACTCCTCAACCAAATTTGGCAAAAAAATGACTTTGAGGCTCCTCAATAACTTCCAAAATATCTCCAAGTGTGTTTTGTTGAATTTTTGCAAGGGCACAACACAGACGGTTCAAGGGCGCAGCGCCAGCACTAGGAAAAATTTCCTGTTTTGTAACCAAGATTGGGAGGCCTTCCAGGTGACCAAATGAGCTCCAGGATAGCTCATTGGAAATCTTGTTCAATCTACTTTCCAAATATACCTTTATTTTTCCATTTAGAGTCCATTTTCCTACCCAAAAATGCATTCTCCCAAGAATTTTCAGGGCGCAACGCCAACTCTGAAAATAGGGCAGAAAGGTGATTTATTGGGTGTTTTTGGCACTTTTGGAGGACTATTTTTTCTCCAAATGAGTTGAAATGTTCTGTGAGTGATGTCCTTGGCAAGATGAACATGAAAATATAAGCCATTCCTCCATTGGGTGCCCCAAAAAAGAGCTCTGCGCCAGCGGCGCTGCGCCTTTGGCCCTTCAAAACAGTCGAAAACCAAAATTTACAAAAAGATTCCAAAATTTGAATTTGCCTTGCTAATTATATTTGGGATGCTTGTATGGGATGGATCAGCCAGGTGACCAAGATTTTATTTTTATTTTTCCTCATTGGTCCCACCATATTCTTCATAGGCCTCATTTTTATCAGCCTTACTACTTTCTTCATGGCTCTTTGACCCACTACCATCATTACTCTTTGTCCCATTGTCATCATCCTCATTGCTATCTTGGCTCCCTGGCCTATTTCAATCATAATTTCTCCTCTCTGCCTTATTACTGCCAACATCATCACTGTTGATCTCTGCCTTTGAAACCCTAGGACTGCATATGAAGCTGATATGGAAGAGGGTAATGGAATGGAAGTCTGCTTATGAATGAGATGAATGAGTGAGGGTGTAAGTATGTTAGTCTGAATGAGAGGCTAAATAACTTGATGACAACCCTTAAACTAATGTAAGAACCCTTTCCAATCACTAATTTCCTTATAGGAAAATGGAATGAGGTTCAACAATGATGTCAAGTTTAAGCCTTAGGGTAGTCTCCTAGGGTTTTCTTATCATTAATAAAAAGTCATCAAACTTGCTTGAAGATGGGGTTATAGCATGTAATTACCCTTGAAAATTCTTGGAAGACCATTGAGTAGAGGCATGGAAGAAATTAGAGGTGTTTTGAGTGATCATAGGGTGTAGATAGCCCTCCTAGCCAAGGGTGCAGGGCTTAGTCTGAGAGCGCAGCGCCCAATCCCAAGCACGCAGCTCTCAGACCTGAGCGCGTAGCACCAAGAGGAAAACGCTGAGTGTGTTTCTGGACAAGATTGCAACACTCTGCCAGGCGCGCACCGCCTGTGTAATTTACATGGGAAAAAAATTCCAAGGGCGCAACGCCAAACCACTTTGCCCAATTTCACTTAGAAAACTCGAAATTTCTTCTCTCCTCAAGACTTTTAACTCTTTGCAAGGCATCAATGATTCATTTAAGTGTAAAATGAGTTTCTATAGGCTTATGATTTGATCTTAATCTTGAAAATACCACTTTCTAAGGTTTAAAGCCCTTTCCACTTTCTTTCACTAATACTTTTTATGCATTTCTGCTTGCAGGTGACTGGAAAAACTTGAGGTGGCTTTTCCTTTTGTTCCTTGAAGACTTGACATGTTTATCTTGATGATTTTGTGATGTTTACACATACCAGCATCCTCAAACCTTTTGTGATTTCTTTTACAATACTCAACTTACCTTTTCACCTTGGCTGTCAGTTAGGAAATTTGTGTTCCTTTTGATCCTGGAGGCTTTGACATATTTATTTTAACACAACAGTAGCCTCATAATTCTCTTTTGCTTCCACCATGAAGTTTGAACATGTTTTTACCTTATTTTACACTTCTAATTTGTAGGTGACTGAAAACCTTGAATTTACCTTTGTTATCTGCATTTGATCCCTACTTGGCACATTGTTGGCCCAATCAAGCTAAAAAACCCTAATTCTCTACAAGAACAAGTGTTTCCCTCTCTTCTGCTGTGATTTGTCTTGACTTAGGAGCAAACCATCTACCTTATCAATTCCTTTTGTTGATGGACCACTTAATACTCCTACAGAAGTGTTCAAATTTTAACATTTACCTCTTGCAGACTTTGAGCTGATAGGGTAGTTTTATTTGGAAAATTTTAAGTCTTCCTTGAATAACCATGTGCTAACCTTCTATTATATCTAAGCCAACTTCTAGCATAATAAAAACAGTGTTTGAAACGTCAATGATGACCTTACAACCTGTGAAACCCTAATGACCTAGTGAAAGGGTCCTTTGACCATGATCTTTGACTGAAAATTGGCTTGGAGGCTTCAAGTGAAAAACAGAGTATTTGTTAAAGTGTTTTATTGAAGATCCAAAATCCAATGTACTTGATTTATCTAAAGAGCCTACAGAGATAGTTTTGAGACCATCAATGCTTGAGGAAGTTGGGGATCATGGGAATGAGTTAGGCTGTAGGTAACCCTAGATGTAGAGTGGAGTTATGGGTAAGGGAAAAATAGAGTAATGAGGTCATAGGTAGGAAAAATGATGGAGATGAGTGGCACAAGACCATAAGGAGTCTTTTAGGAGTGGAAGGGTGACCATGAAATGGAAAGGTTGATAAAATAGTGAAAATTTTCCTATAAGGATAATGAAGGCAGTGAGATTTCTAAAACTCACAATGTTCAAATAATGTTGTTTTTAGAAATCTTAGAACCAATCTATATTCATCTACCAATATTGAAAAATATTGATGACTAAAACTGGCTCCACTTGGGGAGGGTAGCTCCTTTTCAGGAGGTGTCAAGAACCTTAGAGTTTAGATCTCTGAGTTTTGAATATCAATACCTTACTTGTACTTAGCAGATCCCTCATTCTTCATTTGTTGATGTTCTCTTGAAGCTATGATCTCAGATTTGAAAGAAAACATGATTTCTTCAACCTCAATTCTACCTACCCATCATATTTTTCCTAACATTTTTTCTTCACTTGGGTGCATTTGGATTGGCAAACCCTTGACATTATTTTCTTTTGAAATCATAAAAAACTATCTACTTGTACCCTTATGTCATCCAAAAGTTTAGATTAGGCTAATGAAATCTCTTATTCTCTACCTACTTCTACTTATTTGTCAATTTTAAGCGGTTCGACAAATTTTCATTCTCTAACCTACTAACATGAAATTGAAAACATGACCAAACCAAGTTTAAGAAATCTGATTTGTCATGGGCTGTGGCATTTTGGACAAGCTGCACATAGACTTTATTTTGTACAAGTGAAACTAGAAACCTGAGGGCTAATAATTCAGAATTTGTTACCTATCCCTCTCTTTCTCCTTTGGTTCAGATTTGAGCATTGAAACCAAATATCTATTCCTAATCTAATCTACTAATAATCCAAGCTTACATGGTTTGGAAAATCTTCTTTCACTAACCTATCAGCAGATTTTTAAAACATGTTCAATAATGATTAGGATATATGGCTGAACAATACTTTATTTTCTTCAAAGCAATGGCATTTAGGCTTGCACACTTTCAGCAGTACTCGTTTTTGGGTATGGGGCTGTACATTTTCTTTAAACCTGCCCTCTTTTCTTTTTTTCTTTCTCTTCCTCTCTTCTTGTCAAAAAAAATCTAAAACTAAAAAAAAAATGCCCATAGTGCTGAGCTTATTTGCATACATATCTATCCTAATCTAACCTACATATGATATGTATTCATTTGGTGAACTCCCTTTTCCAATATAACCAATCAAGTAGATGATTCCATGAGTGATCTTTGTTCAGCTCTTTGAGTGTGCTAAAAAAATAAAAAGGCCACTCGCACCTCACTTGTTTTTTAATAGTAGTGCCTAAAATTTTATTTAAATCCTGCAACAAACTATTCCTGGCATATTTTAATTCCTTTTCAAATGTCTCCAAGAAAACAACAAATGGATCTTGAAATAATACCTGGCTCTGAGGATTTGAATAACCAGTTGTATCCAGTATCATTCCTTGTTCCAGCTTGTTAAGCTTGGGATTATTTTGAGAAAGAATCTCTTCCCCTTCCTCATGATCATCTGTACTGGAAGCCTCATCATATATTGCAATGTTGTCTTCTGGAAAACCTAATATGCTATGATTGAGTGAGCCAAATTTTATCTGAAGACCATAATTAAGAGCATTTTCTGGCAATGGCTCTTCTTGAGAAGGTAGTGTAGCAACTCTCCTGTGATTATCAATTTCCAAGCCTTTATCTACAATTTGAAATTTAATTCAATTTGGTGGCTGCAAATCTGGAGCTAAGGAGAATTCCATGTCACAAATGACTTCCTCAACCATATCAGGAAAAGGTTTCTCATTAACAACTTGCTCAAGAAGTTCATTATCTTCCCCAACCTCAAAATCAAAACTGAAATACTGCTAATTTCTAATCATATGAAAGTTATCTCTGATGGACTGAAATGAAGTAGAACAAAGAGGTAGAGATGCTTCACTTACTTCCAAATTTTTTGCAGTTTCTTCTTCACTCTCATAGCTTATTTGTATTGGCTAATCGGTATACTGGAGCTGCTGAAAATGATTGTCTTTGTCCCACAAACTAATCTCTGATTTTTTTGTAGTGTCAGCTTAAGTCTAGAGGACATAATCAGCATCATATTGATCATATCTGGGTAGCTTATTCATAAAAGGACTGTTATATAATATGCTCACTAGATCAGTAGATTTCTCTACCAAATGTTGATCTATAAACCTATTTTCTGATCTATGGTAGTAGGGATTGGAAAGAGGGTGTTTATTGCCAATAGCTTCTTCTTTTCCTGGGATTGAAACACAATGGTCTTTTTTATCCTGTGAAAGATCATAAGGCTGAATGTCTTCTCGAGTCTTACAAAAAAGAGATATTGAATCATCACTTGTCTCTTTAGAAGGATCTTGTGGATCTTCCTTTATTTCTTGATTGATTTCATCCTCAACCAACTCCTCTTGGTTGTCATGACAGTTAACTTGAGTATCAAACGCATGAATTTCTTCTAATATATTTTCAGGATGCCAATTTCCCAAATCTTCATGAATTTCTACAAGGTATTGTATGATATCTTCAGATTGATCACAACAATTTTCAGCTAATGATAAATATGAAAATTTTTCTTTATAATGTTCATAAAATACCTTGTGGAAATCCTTTAAAGAAAACAAACTACCACGGTCTAGGCCTTCATACCATGCCCTTGCCTTACCTTCTAATGTCCCCATGAACATTTTCATGAGGCAGTCCTCATGCCATTCAAATTTTAACCTCCATACATGTATATGAAATTTGATGAGATGTAACAAGGGGTCATCGAATTTTTCATCTTGAAACATAGGCGAGTTTGAAACCAAATTTATCTGAGGCATTTTGTGTAGGAATCCATGGATGTGATCTCTGTTCAAGGGAGCATATCTCCATTGTATCCTTGGATCCATATTTGTCAATCAAAAAGGTTTACTACATCTTTTCAACCAGTCTAAAGTCCTATACCAGTGGAGTCTTTAGGTCTATTGAGAGTTGTGGAGTCGCCAGGTGGAATATTTCAACTTTGTTGTCCACCATCAGCAAGATAGGTTGAAAGTTTGTAAGAGTTTTGGGAAGCAGACCTATCTGAAAGATGACTGAATTCATACAGTAGGTGGTTTGGTTTTACACTGTTATGACTTATTTGTACATTCCCAGGGGAGTCTATGAGAAATGGTGGGGTCAACAGGGCTACTGAAGACCAGTGGAGTCACCAAGTGGATGATGCTAAGGGTTTTGAAGATTTACTTGTTGTCCACCATCAACAACTAAATACTAATCTAAGGATGTTTTTGGTTTTTCTGAGTTTTTAAGGAGTACTTAGGATGTTACTGACTCAGTCCCCAGTGGAGTTGCCATTATGTTAAGTGGAGAGTCAGAGGATACTATTAACAAGGGTTGTCTGAGTTTTTAAGGAGTGCTTAGGATGTTATTGACTCAGAGGTCCCACCGTGACCGCCATTATGTTATGGTCCCCGTAATTTTTCATATTGGCAAGACCAAATGTACAAGGGTAACATCAAACCAGCCTTTGGACTCCTAGGACCTAGCCTTCTTGGACTCAGAGAGGGCTTTCTCTATGTTTTTGTAAAGGATGTGAATTAGTTGATTTTAGGGTTTTTATTGTAGGTTATTTATAGTGATAGTGTTTGTTTGTTTGGTTGGTTGGTTTGATAGGTTGTTAAGAAGAATAGGTAGAGTAAGAGAAAATCAAGCCATTGGACTATGGAGTCTGCAAAGGTCTTGAAAATTACAACAATAGGTTAAGGGTGTTTCATAGGGCAAGTTAACAAGGCCAAATGGATCTAAGTAGGTTTAGTGAGTGTGAAATGAACATGAAGTTATGAATGCATTAGGTTTCAAATGGAAATTAAGGATCCTTCAATATACTAGAAACAAGAAAATATTGCAGGATGATAGCATAGTAAAACTTGAAGAGCAATGAAGGATTCTTCAAATAGAATTTTTCTAAACAGACCTCAAAACAACAAATAAGTAATCTTAGAGAGAAGTTAAGAATTCTATGTACATTACTTTCAAACAAAGAGATCTTTTAACATAAAATTTCAGTGAAAATAAAGAGAATTTAAGGATTCTTTAATTAAACTTCAAGGAAGAAAACATAGAAATCAAAGGAGGCAGACATAAGTAGGGTGCCAAGAAAGCATATCCTACTCTAAAATTTATGTCCTATGATCAAAGAAACCATGAAAATAATGAAAACTAAAGTAAACAAATACAAGAGTGTAAATACATCACCATCTAACAGAGCTCATGAATCCTAGGAATGTGCTTAATCCATTGATGCTCAATCCAAAGCAATCACAACACACCAAAACCAATTTCTTCAATAAACTCAAAGTCTATATCATATTAAGCTTAGCAACCAACCAACATGTACAATGAGGCCTCAATGTAGTATTTAACTAGCAAGGAGGACCAAAACCCTAACTAGGGTTTAGAAACCATTAATTACTCATAAATGCCATTTTTGTCCTTTGAGACCATGCAAGGCCCAAGGCACAAATATCCTAATTCATTAAATACAAAAATAACTCCTCAACCAACTTTGGCAAAAAATTGACTTTGAGGCTCCTCAATAACTTCAAAAATATCTCCAAGTGTGTTTTTTTTATTTTTTTCAAGGGCGCAACATAGAGGTTCAAGGGTGCAACGCCAGGCCAAGGGCGCAGCACCAACACTGGGAAAAAAGTCTTGTTTTGTAACCAAGATTCGGAGGCCTTCCAGGTGTCCAAATGAGCTCCATGATAGCTTATTGGAAATCTTGTCCAGTCTACTTTCCAAATATACCTTTAGCTTTCCATTTGGTGTCCATTTTTCTACCCAAAAAATCATTCTCCCAAGACTACTCCGGGCACAGCGCCAACTCTAAAAATAGGGCAGAAAGGTGATTTTTGGGTGTTTTTGGCACTTTTGGAGGACCATTTTTTCTCCAAATGAGCTTAAATTTTATGTTGGAGATGTCCTTGGCAATATGAACATGAAAATTTAAGCCATTCATCCATTGGGTGCCCCAAAAAAGAGCGCAGCGCCAGTGGCACTACGCCTTTGGCCCTTCAAAATAGTCAAAATCCAAAATTTACAAAAAGATGCCAAAATTTGAATTTGCCTTGCTAATTATGTTTGGGATGCTTGTAGGGGATGGATCAGCTAGGTTACCAAGATTTTCTTTTTCTTTTGCCTCATTGGTCACACCATATTATTCATAGGCCTCATTGATATTAGCCTTACTGCTTTCTTCATGGCTCTTTGATCCACTGCCATCATTACTCTTTGTCCCATTGTCATCATCCTCAATGCTATGTGCTTCAGCATTATTTGCCTCACTTCTATCTTCGCTCTCTGACCTATTTCCATCATCATTTCTTATCTCTGCCTTATTACTACCAACATCATCATTGTTGATCTCTGCCTTTGAAACCCTAGGACTGCATATGAAACTGATATGGAAGAGGGTAATGGAATGGCAATCTTCTTGTGAATGAGATGAATGAGTGAGGGTGTAAGTATGTTAGGCTAAATGAGAGGCTAAATAACTTGATGACAACCCTTAAAATAATGTAAGCACCCTTGTCAATCATTGATTTCTTTATAGGCAAATGGAATGAGGTTCAACAGTGATGTCAAGTTTAAGCCTTAGGGTAGTCTCCTAGGGTTTTCTTATCATTTAATAAAAAATCATCAAACTTGCTTGAAGATGGGGTTATAACATGTAATTACCCTTGAAAATTCTTGGAAGACCATTGAGCAGAGGCATGGAAGAAATTAGAGGTGTTTTGAGTGATCATAGGGTGTAGGTAGCCCTCCTGGCCAAGGGCACAATGCTTATTCTAAGAGCGTAGCGCCCAATCCCAAGCGCACAGCGCTCAAACCTGAGCATGCAGCGCCAAGAGGAAAACATTGAGTGTGTTTCCGGGCAAGAGCGCAGCGCTCTGCCAGGAGTGCAACGCCACATCCCAGACGCACATCGCTTGTGTAATTTACATGGGAAAAAATTTCCAGGGGCGCAACGCCACTTTCCAAGCGCGCAGTGCCAGGCCAAGGGCGCAACGCCAAACCACTTTGCCCAATTTCACTTAGAAAACTCGAAATTTCTTCTCTCCTCGAGACTTTTAACTCTTTGTAAGGCACCAATGATTCATTTAAGTGTAAAATGAGTTTCTATAGGCTTATGATTTGATCTTAATCTTGAGAAGCCCACTTTCTAAGGTTTAAAGCCCTTTCCACTTTCTTTCACTAATACTTTTTATGCATTTATGCTTGCAGGTGACTGGAAAAACTTGAGGTGGTTCTTCCTTTTGTTCCTTGAAGACTTGACATGTTTATCTTGATGATTTTGTGATGTTTACACATACCCGCATCCTCAAACCTTTTGTGATACCTTTTACAATACTCAACTTACCTTTTCACCTTGGCTGGCAATTAGGAAATTTGTGTTCCTTTTTATCCTGGAGGCTTTGACATATTTATTTTAACACAAAAGCAGCCTCATAATTCTCCTTTGCTTCCACCATGAAGTTTGAACATGTTTTTACCTTCTTTTAAACACTATTATCGATGAAATAGGTAACCGCATTGTTACCTACTTTTTTTTGGTAGCATAAAAAGCACCCTATTTTGAAAAGTGGTGATGCAGAATCACCCCCCTTTTTTTTGTGCACATTTTTGACACTCTAATATTTTTATTTATGAAGTATGAATATTTGTTTTAAAATGTTAGTGATTTTCATGCTAATTTTGAAACGTATTGATGCAGCATCAACTTTTTTTTTTTAGAGCGGTGATTTTCATGCTAATTTTGAAACGTATTGATGCAACATCAACCTTTTTTTTTAGAGTGGTGATTTTCATGTTGGTAATAAAACACAAAACTTAGATAAAATATATATATATATATATATATATATATATATATAAACAATAAAAAAACCAGTAAAAATGTAAAAAAAAAACAAAATTAACTCGTAAAAATAAAAAATTTAAACAAAAATAAATTTTAAAAAAAAAACAAAAATATTGGAAAATTATATCAAAAGAAATGACAAAATTTGAAAAAAAACACATAATTTAAAGTAAAAAAACAAAAATTAACCAAAAAAATAAAAAAATAAAAACATCAAAAACATTTTTTTCTAAGTTATTAAAAAAAACCATATAATTAAAAAAAAAAGAAAAAATTAAATAGAAAATTTAAAAATAATTTAAATTACAAAATTAAAATTTAGATTAAAAAAAAAAAGAAAAAATTAAATTTAAAAATTTAAATTAAAAAATAATAATAATTAGAAGAAAAAAAATACAAATTTTAAAATTAACCAAAAAAAAACAAATTAAAAAAAAAAAAAAACAAAATTTAAAATTGAAAAAGAAAATTAAATTAAAAAAAACTATCATTAAAAAACCAAAAAAATGAAAAAAACCACGTGCAAATAATTAAAAAACAAATATCCATAAATTTACTATTTTTTTTTTTAATAAAACAATTTATAAATTTTAAAAATGAAAAACTAAATAAACTAAAAGATTAAAAAAAAAAAAAATTTAAATTAAAATTTAATAAATTTAATAAATAAATTTTAAATTTAAAAAAATAATTAATCTAAAATATTAAATTTAAAAAAAAAAAAAAAAAAACAAAACAAAACAAAACAAAACAAATTAAATTTAAAGGAAAAAACAAAAAAAATTAAATTTTTTAAATTAAAATCTATATATATATATATATATATATATATATATATATATATATATATATATATATATATATATTAAAAATTTTAAAAAAAGAAAGAAAGAAAGAAAGAAAGAAAATAATTTTTTGATCGTGGTGGCGCCGCCAATCGGCCTCCCGCAACGAGAGGCCAATTCTGGGAATCGCCCTCCCGCGGTGTGAAGGCCGATTCCGGGAATCGCCCTCCCGCGGCGGGAGGCCGATTGGCGGTGCCACCACGATCATTTTTTATTTATTTATTTATTTATTTTTTTTTTTTTTTAATTTTTTTTTTTTTTATTTATTCAAAAAATTTAAAATTATTTTTTTTAATTTAATTTTTATATTTGAAATTTAATTTTTTTTAATTTTTTTTGTTTTTTAATTTTATTTTTATATTTTTTAATTTTATTCTTTTTTTTTTTGTTTTTATTTTTATTTTTTTATAAATTTTGTTAATAATTTTTATTAAATTTTGTATTTTCTTTTTTTTTTCATTTTTTTTTTATTATTAAATTTTATGTTTATCTTTTTTCATTTAATTTTTTAAAATTTGATAAATTTTGTTTTTTTTTTAATTTATTTGAATTTAATATTTTTATTTTTATTTTTATTTTTTTATTACATAAAATTTTTATATATTTTTTTTATTTCAATTAAAATTGTGTATATATATATATATATATATATATATATATATATATATATATATATATATATATATATATATATATATATATATATATATATATTTTAAATTAAACTTAAGAGCTAAATTAATTTGTTTTTTTATTTTATTTTTTATTTAATATATTTTTTTTTAATTTATTTTTTTGAATTTTTCATTTTTAATTGATTTTTAAAGCTTTTTAACTTTTTATTTTAACAATGTTTTTTTTTTCTTGATATTTAAAATTTATTTGTTTATTCATTTATTTATTAAAATTTAATATTTTTGTTTTTTAAATTTAATTTGTTATTTTAACATTAACAATTTTCTTAAATTTAATAAAATCTATAATATATATATATATATATATATATATATATATATATATATATATATATATATATATATATATATATATATATATATATATATATAATTTTTTATAATTTAAATTTAATTTATTTTTTAAATTTATTTGTTTTTTAATATATATTTTTTAAATTTAATATTTGTATTGTATTTTATTTTTCATTTTTCATTTTTAATTAATTTTTCATTTTTTTACTTTTAATTTAAATAATTTTTAAAATTTTTTTTTTTTTTAAGTTTTAAATTTTTATTTTAAAATTATTATTATTATTATTATTAATTTAATAAACATTTTCTTTTTTCTTTTTAAATTTAATTTCTATATTTTATTTTTTATAATTTCTTCTTTAACTCTTTTTTTAATCTTCTAATATATATATATTTTTTATTTCTATATATTTTGAAATTTTAATCTTTAAATTTTATTTTATTTTTCTTAAATTTTAGGTTTTTTTTAATGTTTGAATTTTATTTTTTTTATTTTTTTTTATTTTAGGTTTTTTTTAATGTTTGAATTTTAAAAATTAAAAAATGTTATTTCTATTTTTAAAAATGTCAAAAATATGACACAATTTTTTTTTTTGTTATTCCAACATCAACTGGTTTTGTTTTGAGGGTGTTTTTTCAATCCTTTTTTCAAGAAACAATTTTTTTTTTAGCATAATTTTATAAAATGTTGAAATTTGACCTTCAAAAAAAACCAAATGCGTTTTGGAATACACTTTTTTTTGTTTTTGGGGTGTTTTTTCATGTTTTTTGAGTCTTTTTGGGCTAGAGTTCCCGTTTGGAGGTCAGGTTACCTATTTCATCGGAAACAATGTTTTTACACTTATGATTTGCAGGTGGTTGAAAACCTTGAATTTACCTTTGTTATCTCATTTGATCCCTGCTTGGCACACTACTGGCTCAATCAAGCTCAAAAACCCTAATTCTCTACAAGAACAAGTGTTTCCCTTTCTTTTGTTGTGAGTTGTCTTGACTTAGGAGTAGACCATCTACCTTATCAATTCCTTCTGTTGATGGACCTCTTAACACTCCTACAGAAGTGTTAAAATGTTAACATTTACCTCTTGCAGACTTTGAGCTAATAGGGTAGACTTCTTTGGAAACTTTCAGGTTTTCCTTGAATAACCATGTGTTGACCTTCTATTATATTTGAGCCAGCTTATAGCATAAGAAAAACAATGTTTGAAACATCAATGATGACCTTACAACCTGTGAAATCCTAATGACCTAGTGGGAGGGTCCTTTGACCATGATCTTTGACTGAAAACTGGCTTGGAGGCTTCAAGTGAAAAACAAAGTATTTGTCAAAGTGTTGTATTAAAGATCCAAAATCCAATGTACTTGATTTATCTAAAGAGCCTACAGAGTAGTTTTGAGACCATCAATGCTTGAGGAACTTGGGGATCATGGGAATGAGTTAGGCTATAGGTAACCCTAGATGTAGAGTGGAGTAATGGGCAGGGGAAAAACAGAGTAATGAGGTCATAGGTAGGAAAAAGGATGGAGATGAGTGGCACAAGCCCATAAGGAGTCTTTTAGGAGTGGAAGGGTGACCATGAAATGGAAAGGTTGATAGAATAGTGAAAAATTTCCTATAAAGATAATGAAGACGGTGAGATTTCTAAAACTCACAATGTTCAAAGAATGTTGTTTTTAGAAATCTTAGAACCAATCTATAGTCATCTACCATTAGCGAAAAATATTGATCACTAACGCCAACCAATGACCTTAACACCACAAAATGCCTAAATAATACACCATGTTCTAAACCTCATGACAAATATTTATTTCAAATTTAAAATACATGTAATATTAAAACATAATATTTAAAACAATTAAATATCTATATATAAATAACGTTAATAATTAAATTCAAAAATATATATTAAAACAATAAAAATACAAGTATTAAAATGGTTTAAATTGAAAGATTTATTAGGTTGATTGAGTATTTGGAACGAGGGAACATGGATACTAGTAGTTGGTACAATTGAACTTTTTTCAAATTTATAAGAAATGTTAAGTTAAGAGCTACAATATTATATATTAAAAAGAAAAAAGAAAAAAAAGGTTTAAATTATAATTTATCTAGATGATGATAAAATTTAAATACTATTTCAAAGAAGACCAATAATAATCACAATTTTACTATTTGATATTTTTGTTTTTTCATAGTAACTTGATGATACAATATTTTGTGAGATCAATATTTTTTTTTTTTAAATTAAGTGTATAAATATATTTAATGTTGAATTAATTTTTATTTTTAGACCTTAGTAACTATTCTCTTATGATCAATAATTATACTCTTGAAAAATTCTCAACCTTAATTTAAATTTTATGATTGAGAAAACATTATTAGATTGATATAAGACATATTAGATTTTTTATTGATGTCTTATTACAATTGAGGGCCTCAATACATATACATAGTCAACGTAATTTTTCATTAATAAACATTTATTATTTTTTTTAATTGATTAATTATTGATTATTTATATTTATATATTATATATAATATAATATAATATATAAATATATATTGGTGTACATAATATAATATATATTATACATTGTTGTTCGGAAGGGAATACCTTTTGTTGTTATGTAAAAAATCAACACTCCATCTTAGCAAGGAATATATTCTTCCATGATGTTCTCCTCTAATAGTCCCAAACACATTCAACCACTTCACATGGTATGGACAAGACTACCACCATAGTCTCAAGACTATGCTGCAAGTATCTGTGATGTTTCTCCTCTCCTAGTAGTCTCAATCACACCTAGTCACTTCACATGGCATAAGAAAGACTTGTACCATACTACTTATTACTCCCTTAGTCACTTCACATGATTGATTTAAGAGACCCTTGGCTAGAGGGAGAGTATTTGTCCATTGTAGGAGAAACATCACAACTCCCTCTCAATGAGGGGGAACATTCGGCATCACGCTAAGCTGGTCTTGGAAGTATTCAAACTTCACTTTATATAGAGGCTTGGTGAGAATGACTATTATTTGCTCATATGTGGATATGTACCAAAGTTTCATTGCTCCTATTTATACCATGTCTCAAATGAAATGATATTTGATTTCTATATACTTTAACTTGTCGTGAAATATTAGATTACCTGAAAGCTTCATACAACTTTGATTATCATAGTATATCAAAGTTGGCTCTAAATCTATACCTAATAACCCTGCAAGAAATTTCTGAAGCCACATTGCTTCACGAATTACATCATTGGTTGCTATTTATTCTGCTTCTATTGTGTTGGGTGCCACTCACAACTATTTTATGCTAAACCATAAGATCATACCCGATCCCAAATTGAAGCAACATCCTGATGTGCTTTTCTTGTCTACTGCACTCTCTGCCCAGTCAAAGTCTATATAATCTTGCAACTTTACTTCACCGTCCAAGAAATATATGAGTCCATTTCTACTGTATGATGTAGGTACCCTAATTCATGCTTTGTTGCTACCAAATGTACATTTCTAGGCTCAACCATGTACCGACATAATGTGTTCACTACAGAACATATATCCAACCTAGTATTAACTAGGTACATCAAGGATATGATCAATTGTCTGTACATCGTGGGATCAACCAAACCTGAAGAAGAATCACTCAAGAACTTAATATTTGTAACCATAGGTGTGGCCATGGAATTGAAGTCCATCATCCCGAATCTCTGCAATATCTCAACTGTATTCTTCCCTCATCTACGAAAGATCCCATCTGGTCTCTGCCACACTTCAAATCCCAAGAAATAATACATTAAACCCAAATCCTTCATTTTGAGCTATGAAGTGAGATCCTTCTTGCACCCATTTATGAGTTTTTCATCCCCTATAAGAAATAGGTCATCTACATATATTACCAATATCAAGTGGAAACCATATTGAACCTTATATTAAAGGTTTGGATCTGCATTACTCTTGGTAAACACTAATCTCATCAAATAATTGTCTATTCTACCATACCATGCCCTGCATGCCTTCTTAAGCCCATACAAATCTTTCTTCAATTTACAAACATGGGACTCCTTCCCATGGATCAAAAGAACTTATGGTTTCTCTATGTATACTTCTTCTTAAATTAAACTATTAAGGAAGGCATTCTTTATATCCATCTGGTGTTATTTCCAACCCATAAAAAAAGTGACATAGATGATAGATCTAATAGAAGTGTACCTGACTACTAGGGAAAATTTTTCGTTAAAATATTTACCATATTTCTAGGAAAATCCTCTAGCCACAAATTTAGCTTTGTAATTTTCTATGCTGCAATATGCAGTATGATTGATCTTGTAGATCTTTGAAGTCACTATTGACTTCCCTTATGGTCTCAGAACCATGTCCAACACATCATTTTTCATGATGGATTGGTACTCTTCTATCTTAACATCCTTTTACACTTGTTGTTTTGCAGCTTACTCGTAAGTGTACAGTTCTGAATCAATGATCTTACTCATTAGCACCACATAGCTGGAAAACTTGTGTGGTCTCTTGCTCCCCCTTAAGGAGCCTCTAGGAGTTATTTGTTTTTATGCTTCCTACAATGTGTTCTCTTCTTAATGATTGTAACATCTTTGGGTGGATCTACCAATATCTTTGTCTCTATTATCCCATCCTAATATTTTAGGATATGTTCTTCTGGAGTAGTGCCAATCATCATTGTATCCTTGGGAGCCTCTTTCTCCTCTTTGTCCTTGTCCATGTGAGATTCTAGATTTCTTTAAAGTTGCTTCTTCACAAAAGGTGACATCTCTGCTAATATCAATATTTCTCCATCTGGATATATATATATTCTATAAGCCCTTGAAGTCCTGTTGTATCCAAAGAAGTTTCCCTTCTTTCCTAAGGCTCCATATTCATTATCTTTTCCTTGGGAACATGTATGTACATTGGACAACCAGATATCCTCAAGTGGATGATTTATGGTTTCTTCTCGGTGAATACTTCCTTTAGTGTCTTGTTCCCCAATATCTTATGAGGACTTCTATTCTGAACATATACAATTATTTTGGATGCTCATGCCCATATATATATGGGTAAGTTCTGGTCATGGATGATTTCTTTAGTTGCTTCTACAATTGATCTTTCCTTTCTCTCTGTAACACCATTTTGTTGGCAATTGAAGGGAGTTTTTAGCTCCCTTTTAATCCCTGCTTCTCTACAAAAAGCATTTGAACCCATTTGAGTTGTATTCACCTCCATTATCTGACCTCAAAACGATAATGTTTTTTCCGAAGATGTTTTCTACTAAAGCCTTGAATTCTTGAAACTTATTGAAAACTTCATCTTTTTCTTTCAAGAAATAGATCCATGTTTTTCATGAGAAATCATCAATAAAAACTGACATAATATAAAAATTTACTTAGATATGGTTCAATCATTTGTATGCATACATCTGAGTGTATAATGTACATGACCCCCTTGTATCTATTGTCACTACTTGGAAAACTTCCCTTGGAATTCTCGCCAAGTTTACAACCTTAGCATAGTCCATCATGCTTATATCTGGTAGACATGTGACCATTTTGCTCAAAACTGGCAAGGATCTATAGTTGATGTGAGCAAGTATTTGGTGCCATAGCTCATTGGAGCTAATACTATTGTGTACAAGAGATTGTGCTGGGTATCCCTTTAATTTATACAATCCTCCCTATCGGACATCAATCACACTGGTTGAATCTATACTTGAACCCTTAGGCCATATGAGGACTTGACCATCAATAAAATCTACTTCGAAGCCGTGATATTCCAAAACAAATATAGAGAGAATATTCTTCTTTACATATTTTTCAAATAATACGTCTTATATTTAAATGTAGTTACCTGAATCAAGTTCGTAGGATGTTTCTCCTACTCCTTTTACTGCATTCTTTGAATCATTTCCAAGTTCCACCTGAAAGGATGAACTCCTTTTTGTCAAATTTGTAAGCTAATTTCATAACCCAATTATGTGCTTGGAAGCACCGTCGTCTACTAGCCAAATATTGATTCCTTTAGTGATGGTTCCTATGAGAGCTTAGACAAAGGCATACTCTTTTTCTTTTGTCTTCCTTATATTTTTCTGAGATGTAGACTCCTCCATATCTGTTGCTTGTGCGTGATTTTTTATTTTTCCTTTCCCATGAGAACACTAGTAAGCAAAATGTCCCAAATTTTGACAGTTGTAACACCTAATCTTAGATACATCCTTATTGTTATCTAGAACTGATATTTTATTTTTCTTCAAATTGTTGTTTATTATTTCTTTTAATTTCATCACATGAGCAACAAGAGATTTATGTTCTTCATCATTGGTCTTCTATGCCCTAGATATTAGTTTTGATTATTCTAAAGCACAATTTTTCCACAACTTATCAAATTTAGGTAATTTCCTTCTTGCACAAATTCCTTGAACAAATTCATCCCCAGAAGAAGGAACCCATTTAGAGTTGCAGTCACAAGCTCAACATCATCCAATAAATCTCCAATAGTTGTTAGTTGATCCCTGATATGAGAAATCCTCATGAAGTAGGTATAAAATAAATTTGTTCATGCCTTACAGTTATTTTCCTGCTTGTACTCTTGCTTTCATACAATCTAAATTTTTTTGCTCCATCTAGCCTATCTTCTACTAAATGGAAAATTAAATTAACTTATTTTCAATTACGGTGTAATGTTTGTCTTAGCATGCACTTCACTATAAGAAATTATTTTTTATTTTATTTTATTTTACATGGTAGGAAATACCATGGGCCAATGGTTTACCAAAACCATGGATCTATAAACCATCGACCATGAAAAAAATTACGAAATGATACATAAATTCTTTTTGATCCAGTAAAATACATTTTACGAATCAGTAACAATTTTTTTTTTTTACGAAGTTGTTTGGAAAATATCATGGGCTCTTAACCTAAGTCTGAATAGCATGTTGAATTCTTTCTTGTTTTCAGATCTTGGTATTTATTGTCTTATGAACAATAATTATACACTTGGAAAATTCTCAACCTTAATTTCTTTTTTACAATTGAGTAAATAATATTATATTGATATAATATATATATATATATATATATATATATATAGTCGGGGTGTCTTTTCATTAATAGGAAAAGGCATGTCTTATTATTATTATTATTATTAATTAATTAATTATTGATTCTGGGCACTTAGATTTTTTATATTACACAATTCAAGCTTATGATTCTAAGAAATTCCTACTAGATTTCGTGTAAAATTGTCCAGAAAAGGGAAAAAAAAGTTAGACTACATTTCTTATAATATTAAACTTTACTATGTTGATTATGTTTAGACTACATTTATTATAATACTAAATTCTATTTTCAATATTAATAAGTAATCATTGTATTGAAAGGAAGATCAAGGGTTTTGGCCCTCGATCTTAAAGACAATTGCTTGAAACTACAAAATTCTTGTGGCTCTAAATTAGTGTTGGGAGATGAGGTTTACTCACATGAACTATGTTTTGAAATTACTCTAGTCAATTTTTATGGTCTGTGTCAGAACATGGTACTGTTCTGGAACAATATTTTCTCAAAATCCTTTATGAAATCCACCAATTTGGTGGTGGGGAGCGACCTCAAGTTCTCTTTGGGCTTATCCGATCTGAGGTCCTCAGGCACAAGCTAGCCCTTTAGCCTACTTTTTCTTGAACAAGATCTATTTTGGGCATCTCATAGACTTAAATATGATAAAATTTACTCCAACATGGAGGAATATAAGAGTGGGGGATGCCAAGATATTGGATCGCTTCCTATTGAAAGAGGATTTTGTTAATAAAACTTATGCTTTCAGGAAATGGGTGGGTTCAGAGGGGAATCAGATCACTTTATCATTTTGATGGAGCTGAAAGGTCTAGATAAGAAGCCTGGATCTCCCTTTAAATTTAATCATGGCTGGCTTAAAGAACCTAGTTTCATCATATTAGTACATGACTCCTGGAGGCCACTTGATCGGTCCCAAAAATTATCCCTTGCACTGTCATTTATGAGAAACTTAAAAATATTGAAAATGGAAACTATTAATTGGGAAAAAGATAAAAATATAAGGGAAAAAGTTGAGCTTAGGAGCATAGGGGAGGAGTTGGAAGGGTTGAAAAGTTTGGAAGAGGATGGATATAAGATGAAGGAGAAATGAGAAAGGAAACTATTGGAGACGGGAATGAGGAAGATATTAAATGACATTGAAGAACAATGGAGAATCAAAATCCGAGTTATTTTGCTTTCATTTCGGGATGAAAACACAATTTTTTTTTAGAACTATGCAAAGTGGGGGGGGGGGCAGTACGAATACCATATGAGAAATGAGGCGGGATGATGGAGGAAAGGAAAAATATTTCAATGACTTGACTACTATGGGAAGATACCACTTCAAAAACTTATTCAAAGCACCTGAGGTAGAAACACCTACTGAGGTTATTCAGGTGGTCCAAATATTCCCTAGGTATGCAGAGGATGAATAAAACGAGATGCTAATGTCTCGTGTAATGAAAATCAAAGTCGAAGATGTTATCAAATCCATGCAAAAAGATAAGAGCCTAGGGCCCGATGGTTGGACTGTGGAATTATTTCAACATTTCTTTGAACTAATTGGGGAAGAATTTGTAGGGGTGGTGAAAGATTCAAGGAGCAGGGGTTTCATCCATGAGCCTTTGAATACAACCTTTCTGGCTTTAATTCCTAAATCTGATTACCCAACTTCCTTCGAGGAGTTTAGACCTATCTCCTTTTGTAACTGCATCTACAAATTCATTGCCAAAATTATAGAAAGTAATTTGAAGCCAATCCTATCAAGTAAAATTTCTAAGAAACAATTTGGGTTTCTTGATGGCAGACAAATCCATGAAGCTATTGGTGTTTCCCAAGAAACACTGCACGGTATAAATAATACAAAGAAAAAAGGTCTAATAGTAAAAATTGATCTCTCAAAGGAATATGATAGGATTAGCTGGTTATACCTGAGGCTTCTGATGACTCACCTAGGCTTCAGTATTAGCTTCATCAACTGGATTATGGGATGCATCTTAAACGCGTATTTTGTTGTGCTCATTAATGGGGCTGCCTCTCCTTTCTTCCAGAGTCAGAGAGGGCTTAGATAGGGTTGTCCCCTATCTCCACTTATGTTTTTACTGGCAGTAGAAGGACTAAGTCAACTACTTCTATCATCCAAGCGGAGAGGTGATCTAAAAGGAATAGAAGTAGAAACAGACCTATTCATTATTCAATTTTTTTGTGTGGATGACATACTACTCTTTAGTAATGGATCTAGGGATGATGTTAAATAATTAAATATCTCCTTGGACTTGTTTCTTAAGGCTACATTAATGTGCATAAATAATCATAAACCCTCTATAGCATATGAAGCATTCCCAGTGAATGATATATAAAGAATTACCGCATACCTTCCCTTCGAAGCAATCCCTATGGGGGATAGATTAAAATACTTGGGGTTCCATTTAAAACTTGAATCCTATAGGAAACATGATTGGAACTGATTATTGGAAAAAATAGACAATCATATTAAGTTATGGAGCTTTAAATGGTTGTCGAGAGCTGGAAGACTAGTCCTTATTAAATCAATCCTTATTTCCATTCCTGTATATTGGATTTCTCTCACCTGGGTCCCAAAAGGTATATTATCCAAAATATGGAAACTTTGTAGCCGTTTTCTTTGGGTTGGATCAAAGGAGGATATGGTTCTACCCTGGGTGGCATGGGACAATATAGCTCACCCAAAGGAATGGGGAGGATGGGGTATAAAATATCTACAATCCTTTGCAACATCCTTAGCAACAAAATCTGGGTGGAGCTGTTAGTGGACAATTTATGGACATCAGTGGTAAAAAAGAAATACATCTATCTAGTCCCCATTGACAATTGGATTTGCAGGGCGGGTAAAATTTCTGCTAATCCATCAGTAATATAGAAGGAAACTATAGAATTATTCAACCTAGTGGAAGAAGGACTTTCATGGCAGGTAGGTAACGGGGAAAATATCATAGTAGGCATTGATCCCTGGGTGGGATGCAATGGGGATTTTGCACTTTCAAGAGAGATATTGGTTTCCCTAAATGCTTAGGGCTTCATATTTTTGAATAAAATTGCAAAGGAAAAATTAACAACAATATGCCACCAAGGGTGGAAATCTGCAGAGGATATTCTCTTAGATTCCGAATGGGGTCAAGAGGGGAAAATTTACATTGGAGAGCTCCATCGTACAAATGTCAGGCTTAGGGACTACCCTGATTATCTTCGATAGGTTTATGCTCCTTCAGGTCATTACTCTTCAAATTTGGATATTTCTTCCTGATGTCTCAGAGAGCATGGGGGGTATAGGACTGGTGGTGTAAATTGTTATGGAAACTGAAAAGTCCAGCAAAACCTAGATTGGTATTTTGGTGTATACTAAGGAACAAAGTGCCTACATGGGACAATTTACAGAAACGAAATAAACATGGCCCTGGGTGGTGTATTTTGTGCAAGGATGTTAAAGAATTTGCTATCCATTTATTCCTAACATTCCCTTACTCCACAAAGATCTATGAATCTACTCTGAATATTTTAGAAATTAGATCAATTTGGAATGGGGAAGTTGTGGGGAAGCTTGGAAAAGATGGTGGAACACGACCTTAGATGAAAACATAAGAAATATCCCCTTGATTATCTCCTGAGGAATATAGCTAGCGATGAACAAAGGCATATTACTGGATCAATCTTCCTCTCCCTCAATGATTGCTCCAAAACGTGCTTCTATTTTATCTCTACTCCCTTCTACTACTCCTTCATAGTCAACTAGAATTATCCGTGAAGAACAAATTAGACATGATATTCTGTGGGCATATTGTGATGATACTTCAGATGAACTGAATATGCGTGGATCGGGGTTGGTAATATACATCAATGAAAACATATCTCTCAAAGCTTCAGTGAGCATCATAATAGGAACAAAAAACTATGTTGAATTAATATCTTTAAAATTTCTTTTATGTTGGCTCATTCACTTGGGGATTTATTCAGTTCAAATATTTGGTGTCTCCTTCAATGTTATAAACGGGTTCAAAAAAACACAGATATGTCAAAATCGTATTCTGAGCCCTCTCATTGAAGAAATTTTACATTTAAAATGATGTTTTATCTTATTATTGTTTGCTATATCTACAGGGAACATAATACAAAAGTCAACCTCCTATCTAAGGAGGTCCTTCAACAAGATTTGGACATATGGTGCATAGCAGAGACAATATATGGAAGGGTCTGTGTGTAGGACCATCGGCCATATAATTTATAATTTGTTATTGTCTATTTTTTCTTACCGTACATGATATTTGGTTTTTGGTGGCACTGGAACATAGTGTTTTTGTATAACCTATATTGATACAAATACTTACTGTAAAACTGGTTTTCGTTGGGTCATTTTCACCAAAATGGGGAGGCCCAATTTTTTTGGACAGACATTTATTTTTTGTGACTGTGACTGCAACTATTTTTGCAAAGGCTACTTTGGATATCTTCCCTTCATGGTGACTTCACATTTTTTCAGAATGCTTAACTGCATATAATATGTACCTTTTTATTTCCTTAATAAAAAGTTTTATTTTCCCTAGGAAAAATAATAATAATGATGATGATGATTATTGTATTAAAATCTCCAAAATTGAAACCTTATTAATTGTGATAATAATTATATAAATAATATCCATAAATATTTAGCTTCCTTAGGGAGCTCACTTGTAAATTTGAATCATTGTTATGGTTCAAATTGGGAAAAATGTTATAACAATTAATGATGTGGTTGGGTTGATAATAAGAACACATTGAAATGTTAATTTATTAAATTTTCACATTGATTTGATAGAATTTTATATTTAATTTTGGGACAAAGACACATATACATATATTAAAAGTTATTTATATTCACAACTATAATGTGAGCAATTTAAGTTTTTTTTTTTTTGAGTAAGTTTTAAGTGTAGTTTTATCTATATGTGAGAGAGAGAGAGAGAGAGGGGGGGGGGGGGGAGAGGTAAATACCAATCTAGATCCATCTTAACTCTAGATCTATCAAGCACGGAGAGGGAACAAATCTATAGGTTTGCACCTTAAAAGATTGGATCCTCTTAGGGCTTGATAAATCTGGAGTTAAGCTGAATCTAGACTAGTTTAATTATTAATAATTATATTTATTTATTTATTTTTATGTAATTTGAACTAGTTAAAATGTTTAGATAACATAACATAACAAGTTAAAAATCACCTCTCGAAATTATAATAAAATTCACACACACATAATAAAATTCAGATACCAAAAATTCAATTCATTTTATTGAAATTAAAATAAATAAATAAACTTCCAAATTTTTCAAATTATTCCCAAAGACATTTCGTTATCATTCCTAAATTTCCAAAAATAAAATGGAAAGAAATGATTTACTAAATGGTAAGAACAATTCACATCCAACTCTATTATTTAATATTTTATGTAATTGTCATACAACTATGATCATTTAATATTTCCCTAGAAAATATTGTTAGAAAAATTCACTTTTGTATTTTCAAATTTATTAGTTTTTTAATCAAAATAACTACATTAAAAAAATCAATTTATATTTCTTTACCATTTAAAAACCAAGGACTAGTAAGCCACATTTCCGACCTCAAACTTTAACTCAAGTATTCAATACAACACAATGCAAAATATGAACCAAATAGACAAAGGACAATTATTTTGTGATTCCTTCATTAAAATGCGTAACACTGGCCTCTACATGATAATCACATAGAATCCACAATTCATAAGTTCCAAAATCTTAACAAAGTCTTTTAACAAAATCTTATGATATTTAATATTTAAAGAACCGAAAATGATTAATACATGCATAGAATAAGAAATGTTTTACTTATGAAATTAAGTTACAATGTGGATTTTCGAAATTCAAAATCGTGGATGTCATCTCATCATCATGGATTCAAAATGCATTCATTTTTGGGAACTTCAAAATCATGCATCTTATTATGCTTTATTCAAATTTGAATTAAATTATAATGGTTCTAAAAGAAATTATAAGATGTATTGTTTTACCGTTAATAATGTGATTTTATAATTTTTTTATATAATATTTTAAAATGTTATAAATAATAAGTGCAATATGAAAAAGAAAATTATAAAAAAATATCATTAAAAATTTAAGAATTTAATAATTTTAGGTTTAATTAATTAAGTGATATATGAAATGACTTTTTAATTTGTTAGTGCATATAATTTGTTAAACTAGTCTTAAAAAAATGTCAATTCTGTAAATTTAAGTCATTAAAATTATTAGAGAATCAGAATCACATCTAGTTTGAATCATACTAATGACTTAATTTTTTTCAAATCTTTTTCTAATTATTATAAATTTCAAACTTTTATTATTTTACAAAATAAATTGTTTTTTTTAAATCCAATTATATTAATAAAATTGAATAACATAAAATAATTTTAATTTAAAATTGAATAACATAAAATAATTTTAATTTAAAAGAGAACTAAATTATTTATACATTATGACATTATAATCGTTTTTTTTAACAAGTAAATAAAACTTAATTTAAAAAACAAAAGTGTTTATACATTATGACATTATACTGCTTTTTTTTAAAACAAGTCAATAAAACCATATTTATTTTTATGTTATATTGCATTAAAAAAAATACCACATTAACATACATTTAACATTAACCCATTTTTATTACCAAATGTATTTGATTTCCAAATTACCTTTGTATGTCTCTCATGCTTGGTTACATATAGATTGAAGGAATTTAAGTTAAATTAGTGTCTGTGACTATAACCATAATTTTTAGAGTCTAGACAATATTTGTAATTCCTACGTTTATTGAAAAAATTCCACTCTTATCCTTGAAAACACTATATTAATGAGTTTAATGTTATCTTTGCTAACAAAGAACTATCTACATCAAATGATCATGTTATATTACATAACGTTAATGGTTTGAATAAATAAAAGTTAGAAAATGTAGAGAATAAATATAAGTTTCCACATTTCCATATAATTGAGTTTAAATTGAGTGTTTAAACTGAGTTCGGTTGAGTTTAAATTGAATGTTTAAACTGAGTTTAGTTTTATAAAGGAAAATTATTTATTTAAAACAATTATGATGAAAAAATTATTTATAAATTTATAAAACTTTTTAAAAATAATGAAAATATAAATATTTATTTTTAATAATTTTAAATTAAAATACAAAAGAAATTAATATAATTATATGTTAAATATCATACTCTTAAGTTTATAAACTCACTTTACATGAGCATATGTAGTGATATTCTATATTTTTATTCACTTTAATATACTACATAGTAAGTTTCTAAGAAAATCAATTGTTGTTTACTTTTTTTTATGTAGTTCATGGATTCTGGAGATTGGTGATCGCTACATTCACGGAATATTTGTAATAAGTATATGCATCTGAAGGGATCACTTTGTGTCGGCACAATCATGGAGCCTGATCTCAAGGGTGTCAAGAGAATTGAACTTGTTTTTTTTTAATAGGAATGGTTATTAGTAGTATATTAATCTGCTTCCAGACGTGGCCAAAACCCGTGATCTTTACAATATCAATTCATAACCATCAATGGGAAATATAGCATGTTTTTTTATCAACCCTGGCCAACTTTTCTTTCCCAAAATTGAAAAATTATCCCTTACTTCCTATCCACTGCTATACATTCTACAGAATTGTTTCATCAACACTTTACATTTACATTTTAACATCAATAAACTAACAAAAAACAAAAAAGGACCCTTAGAACAAGTTAGACCTCCATTATTGCCAGAACATTGAGGTCGATTCCAGTTTCTTCTTCCTCCATCGTCATGCTTTTATCATGCAATTTGAATTGTATATCTTCAATTTGACACCACACTGCGTCAATTTCATCCTCCAATTGGGAGATTCTTTCATTTTTTTCCAACTACTGCTCCTGCATTTCCAGAGTTTCCTTATGTTGTTGGTGCATGCACCTTTGGATTATCGCCAATCCATCCTTAATTTCAGCATGATATTTGATGCAGTGAGCGCAATCTGCATGAAACTGGTCACAATCCTTCACCATATGTCCCGACGTTCTGCCAGTCTAAGGCCTGTGGCAGCACCAAGTTCTTGAAACAGAGCTTCCTTCCTTAGAGTGACTCATTGCATCCCAAAAATCCACAAGACCAAGACAGAGACTCTCTGAATTATCAATATAACCAGCAATTGTGACCCACGACCCCTGTAAGGCCGCTCAGACCCAGCGTTTCCCTGGCTGCACAGGCTCCAAACAACCACAATTCACCCCGCCACCCACAACCACAACATTATCTGAAGCCATTGTGTGCCTTGGAACACACAGAGATACCTCCTTACCAACACCCTACAAAAACACATTACTACCCTCCTAAATCAAAAACATGCAGAAGACCCAGAAAGACCCCTGAACCCGACCATCGAAACGACCCAAGCCCTTCCACTTGGTCGAGAACCAGAGAAAATATAGGGCAAAGGCGAAACCATTCATCTGGCGAGGAAACAAATTGTCACACCTGATTAAATAGAAAATTCTTTGCCTGGAATTGTAGCAGGGGCCATGAATTGAGGTCATGTCACAAGCTTCACCACAAACATCCATAATTCTTCTGGTGCTCAGTGAAACGACCTTCCGCTTGTACAAACTCAACTTCCCCCGCATGAACAGACCACACCAACACAGGAGGATTAAATGCCACTCTCGATCTCTTATGTTTCACATGCCTACAACTTAAATGCATCGGCATATGAGATTGATCCGAGAATGATAAACCTTAGTTTCCATACAATTTCTTGAATTGCCACCAAGTGTTTCATATGGCCAAAGGCTGTCGGCACACGTCGAACTGATTTGGAAATCTACTAAGGTAAGGCGCCACGAGGCATGGGAAATAAAAGAATTGAACTTGTTAGCTCTCAATAACAATGGTGCTTTAACAATGAAGATTCGATTAATAAATCTAACTTTAAAAACTAATTGTTATTCACTTTAATATATTATATATAAAATTTTAAAAGAAAAAATCATGTTACTCAAAATGTTGTTATAATTTAACAAAATATATTAAAAAGATTTAATAATTCAAATTTAAGTAAATAAAAATATATATATAATTTGAGATTTTAAAACATGAAAATATTTAATTTTAAATTTATTTACGTTATATAACCTTCATCCTAAATTCCTATTTATTATAAAATTAGTAAATTTTTTTAATTAAAATATACTTTGACAACCTTCTATATTGTATATATTATTATTAGTATATTGTCTTCTAAATTTCCCATAATATTGAAAGTTTATCCTTTAGAAAAATACTAAAATACAATCTTATAATTAAAAAAACTTGAGAGAACCTTGCCATTAATATTGAAAGTTTATCCTTTAGAAAATACTAAAATACAATCTTATAATTAAAAAAACTTGAGAGAACCTTGATAATGGCATAATTAGGGTTTATGTTATTACGTTTACTTTTATTTTGAGAGATGAATTACCAATTTCAATGCCAGTGATAATGAGGTTTTCCTACTACATATGGGCTTTGGATTCCCGATCCACGTAGTTTGATTGTACATACTTTAGAACTTTGGAGAAATGATTCCCTCCTACCTAGATTCATTTTGGAGAAACGAAAAAAAAGAATGGTCAAGGATTCAAGACCATCTACCATTTAAGAATTTTGAGCGGCAAAGAATGTAGGACTCTACGGAGAGAAGTGAGAATGAGTTATGGGATGATGCATAATTCTTTAAACTTATAAAGGAGAGAATCTTTTCTAAAAAGAGAGAATGAGTTATCGGATTGGCACTTATAATTTTTTAACAACCCTATGTTTTTTAATATATATATATATATATATATATATATATATATATATATATATATATATATATATATATAATAATATATATATAAAATGAGAATTCATCATTTATGAATTGATTGCTGACTTTGTTTTTTTTTCGGGTTTGTTAAAAAATTAATGAAGCAAATGTTAAGATAAGTAAATTAAGAATTATGAATTTGAAGGAGAGTGTCCATTTATCACGTATTTTGGAAAGTTTTTTGATTTATTTTTTGATCTAATTTGTCTAGAATCTAGCAGGGATTCATTGAAATCATAAGTTTGACAAGTGAACTCATCACAATCAAAGTGCCCTACGGTTTTTTAGGGTGTTGAATCCATATATGCAGTCAAAAAAAGAGTTTAAACAACACAAATCAAGATTTGATCACAATTTTCTTCGTTGAATTCCAGTCGTAAAGTCGTCAAATTTCCAAAAGGTCTAATAAGTAGACACTCTCATTTTGAAGTAGATATTGAAGCTCTATCTCCTTTTAGATTATTATTATGGATGACAATTAATTTTATGTTGTTGTGATAAAAAATATAGGTAGCAATTATTTTTGAAGACGCAAAAGTATGTTATTATTTTGTGCAATAGTATGTTATTATTTTGCGTATTAGTTGAATATATTCAATTAGAAGAAATTTCAACTCAAAAATAGCCACCTAAGAAAAAATTAAGAATCAATAAAATAATGGTATGTAGACAATTTTTTAATATGGCATTTTTATTATTTTACTTTTATCAAAACTACTCAAATAAATGTCTCTCTCACACACACATATATAATATATTAGCACAAAATTTAATAAAATTTAAATTACTCAAAGTTAATTAAAAAAGTAAATTTAAAATTTAAATTAGTTATGTGCTATTAAAAATAAATAATTGTATATATACTTTATATTTAAATTTATTTATTAACACCAGATTTGATAAAATTTAAATTAACAAAGTAAATTTAAAATTAAATTTAAAATTTCCCCGTTCAAGCTGCAATATAGTTCGATATCCTTCTCAGGATCTAAGTTATATTGACATCTCTTGGAAAGGTCTAAGGGCGGTCAACCCTCATACTTCGCGTGTGTGAACATGTTACTGAGATGGAAGGTAGCGTTGGAATGTTAAATGGCGAAGGGACGAGTTGCATAGCTCATAAACTCTAGGTGGGAAGGGAGAAAAACCTCTTGCACGCATTTGCCCTATAATTATGCTGGGTGCTTAGGAGAATTTGCAGAGAATTGGTTCTCTTATTTACGCCTGCTCGAACGGGTTGGAGGAGCTCCAATCAGGCCGGAACCAAACCCCTCTTCTTTATGGCGTTCACAACCGGGAATGTCTCTTTTTCTTTTCCCTTACCTCTATGATTCTGGTTTGCTTGATATATTATCCACTGCAATGGCATTGACAAGATCTATAATCGGAATGTTGGAAGAAACATAAATGAACGTTTAGAAAGTTGGAAAGTTTATGTAGTTTCATTATCTGTTGTCTGTGATGTTTCTATGCCAATGTTCCTTTTCTTTGGTATTTTACTGTATAGAATGGGAATGTATGTTCAATTTTGGGTTAATTGTTGCATGGTGAAGGACTGTGACTCGAAAGTGAGGGATATTTTCATGTTTTGTTCATCCTTAGCAAAGCAATGGATTTACACTTCCTGTATCTGATTTACTATGTTTATGAGGTGGCATGTAAGGGTTTTTGGCTCAAGGAGCCAATATATGGTATATATTATCTGAATTTCCAAAAATCATTTGAAATCTCTCTATATTACGACATTTTTTAGCATGTGGTGTTGGAAAGTGGATTAGAATGGAGTTGGATGCCATCCTGTTTGAATTTCAGCCTTTTTGTCAGGCTTAAGTCTAACACAATTTCTTTCTTACTTCCCTTTAATGTTTATGCATCAAGTTATCAGGATTTGTGTTTGCACTGTGGTCGTGTGCACAAATTCTGGTATTGGTCTTCAGGCTACCTTATCTGTTGGATAGTTTTTAGTTTTCTTCATCTAGAGATAAACAAGATGTCTCGTCCTTCCCCTAGTACTAGCTCGA
This sequence comes from Pinus albicaulis, assembly GCA_034641835.2. Classification (NCBI taxonomy): domain Eukaryota; kingdom Viridiplantae; phylum Streptophyta; class Pinopsida; order Pinales; family Pinaceae; genus Pinus; species Pinus albicaulis. The sequence continues at coordinate 47,505 of JAXQQM020067134.1, forward strand.
GTGGTAATGGGGGTCGAGGAAGAGGCATGAAGACAAGTAATCGTGGTAGCAGAGGCTCCTCCTCGGCTCGGCCACCAAAGAAAAGTGGTCGCAAATCAGACGCTCAGATTATTAAAGAGGAAGTTCAAGCTTATAATATTGGAACCCCAGCCCAAGTTAAACAAATGATATCGTCATGGGAAGTTGATCGCAATTAAGCTGAAGTGCAGGTGGAGGTATGGCGAGTTCTTGTTCTAGATCCTATACACACTCGCGGGTGCACCACCCAGTATAAACATACAATGCACCTTTATTGGCTTATGAAGAGTCTCGTGGCTAAAGCCATTATGACATATTCGATTGACTCTGGAAAATCAGACCTGGGCCTCCAGGAAATCCAGAAATAATTGCAATTATTCATTTCCAAATATAGCGGCAGAATGTTTGCCTTCGCTACATCGAAAAGAGCATTGTGTGCCTCCCCCAGTCATAATTACCAAGATCCAGTGCTAAGGACCCTGCCCTTGTGGATTCCTATGATGATTAGTTGTTAGTACAATTATGGATGTCTTTTTTTGTTTAATTTCTTGATGTATATGTTAGTTAGTATCATATATTACAACTATATAGATGAAAACTAGTTTTTAGACATTCAATATTATAAGTCTTTGTTTTACAAAATTAAGTTATTGATATTTTGGATGGCTTATAATGCGTTTTGATGGCCAACAGACCTAGTTTCCCAATGGGCAGGTTGAGGCCACCAAACGTCTTTCATGGATGTAACCTATTTTTGAAAGTGAATGAATGAAGAGGACCTACCAAGCTTTCAAAAAAAAAATACCCTAATAAATGCACTTTTATCAAAACAATATTTAAATTAATTTGTTTACACAAGATTTTATAAAATTTAAATTAAAAAGGGAAATTTAAAATTTAAATTAGTTACGCATCATTAAAAACAAACTCAACCCATGATTTACCTTTCATTAAAAATATTCTCGATTTTATAACTTTTATAGAATAAGATATTAATTTTATTTTTAATATTTAATGTAGTTTTGGGTCTCCCCCGCTGTGGGTGTTGATCCAAGTCTTATTTCATGACAATTATGAATAACCTCTGATCTACAGGCCACCTGGATGGTCATGAGACATCGTGCGAGGGTAAGTACATGTTAAATTTTCATATGTTTCCAACCATTACCATCACTAAGTGTGAGTACACCAGAATGAGAAACATCATTATGATAATACATCATAACAGGGAAGGTCTCCGCAGTTGTAAGCCTAGGTATGACATTAATTGGATATGTCTCAACAAGGCAGCCATCATCTCGCCACCTTTGGTTTGATATCAGATATTGGACTCGTTGGAAGCCATGTCGATCTTCTTTTCAATATTAATGCATTCCCTAGTTGGACCCATAATGGGTATCTGTTGGATCTCTGGACATGGAAAATTGTGATGGATTTTAATTTGGTGTAGGGCACTCTCATCCCAAAATAAAATTCACGTTTAATAATGGTGCAGATACTCCCTTGAAATCCCTCCACCTTCTGGCCACATCGAATCTCATTACAAAGTTTCTTGCATCAAATTGGGAGGTTTGATGTATAAAAATTTCCCATTTTCTGTTGCTCGAGTCCTTAGGCAGTCCTCCTAGGCATGATAATGGCTCATTTCATTTCAGGTTTGCTCTGCATGGTGCTAGCATGGTCATGGCTTGGTACTATTCCTGAAAAACAAGATTTTGGTCTTAGAAAAATGCTTCTTGGTTGACATACAATGGGTTATCTAAAGTGCGCATTGACAACTTGGTATGTGAAGGGGCTGGCCAAGTCGAAACACCCAACATGCTTTCTATTGGCAACAAGTATTTAGTGGTATTATTCATAATTGGCCAAGTCATACTCAACTCTATGTTAATAGGGCTTTCCTTACCATATCTTACAAGAATGGCTCTTTGGTGATTGTTGATCGGTCCTTACGGCCCTCCGTCAGAGATCATTTCGCTTTTTGCATACCATTTTTAGGTGTCTCGCTCACTTCACTTCGTTGCATTTCGCTAGGGGCATGCCATTGACTGACGAGAGGGTTTGGTCTTCTTGTATTCCCTCATGCTTGTACCTGCTGGGCTAATTAAAACTCCTCAAAAGTCATCGAAGTGCAGTTCACGTCATTCATGGTCATAAATGATTATTTTCGTCAACAAGAGTCTTTTAGTTTTAGAGTCCAGGGTTCAGTATTTTGATATATTTAATAAATGCCCGCAGGCCATGAGGATGGTTTTGAAAAGGTTCTTAATTCAAATTTTCATCATCAAACACATTTGAGGACATTTCTTGTTCAAAACTCTGTTTTGAACAAGAAATTGTCAAATTCATTTTTTGTAACAATCATGTATTTTTTCTACCATAAAAAATTTCAATGCAGCCTCTGGTCTTTGCCGAAGTCCAAACGCCAACATCCTTGCAAAAATCAAATCATTTCATCAGTCCAAAACTCAGAAAGTCAGTGTAAAAAGCCAAAGGACAGAAGTTCAATGAAAGGATAAAGTGCCAAGCAAAAAACATTATGAAGTGGGTTTTTGATGAACTAAAAATCAAAACCATCTCTTGTAAGATATTTGTCATTACTATTTAACCCATTCGCATCAAGACATATTCAGAAAATCCGAGCAGAGGTCGAATTGAAGAATGGAAGGACGAAATTGTAGTTTTGAAGCCGACTGTGTGTGTTAAGACAAGCATGAAGCATACAAAGGAGCGCGCGGCGCATTGGACCAAATTCAACAGTTCATCTTTGCACAGGCGCGACGCACCCACTGCACGCGGCGCGTTGGGCATGCGCGCGACGCATAGAGCCCTAAGGCCGGAAAATTGAAAATCAAGTGAATGGATCAATTTCCTAGCTTATAGAGGCAAGTTGTTTGGCTGCCTAGATTTAGCTCTTTGTTTAGAATTGGTTCAAACTGCTCCTAGAAGCATGAGATTGACCCCTAGAGGCATGGGAAGGGGTTATAATTTTCTATTTATTGTATTTTCTGAGACACTTTCAGTGTTGGACTCTTGGGAAAAGTTTGGCACACTATTGTACATATTTTCTGCATTTTGGCTAAGGAAAGATCAGAGGTTTTGCAGCACCTGTTGGGATTCTTGTGGCTTTCAGTTTTGATGGTGTGTTCTCTCAGTTATTTTTAAGTTCTTTAATGTTTAATGTATGTCATTCCCTTCTTTTTCTTCTGAAACTAAATGAATGAGTTAATGAGGTAGAATTCATTGATTCCAGTGCTCTGCCTTTAAATTTGTTTAGTTTTATATGTTTTCGCCTGTTTGGAGAGGATCCTTGTTCTCCCTTGCCCTCTTCAGCTCCTTGTCATTCTGATCCATCCATACACATAATCAAAAGCATCAAGACTACTGCCTACCTTGCCCCAATTCGAACTCTGCGAAGATCTGGCCTCATCCCCAAGCCCAAAATTGCCATTCCCATTTTTCCAACAAAAAACCCAAAAAATCAAAACCAAACCTTCCTATCTATTTACTAGCCTAAAATCAGTATCTATTATAGGTCATCTCAGCCCCTTTGAAGACCTTTTGCCGAGATAGACCCGGAGAGAGCCCTCTCCTGTCCTTGTAGGGCTAGCTATGAGGTGAAGCTTGGTTTGATGTTGCCTTGAGTTTTTACCTTATTTCAGCCCAAGGTAGATTTGAGCGCTAACATAGTGGCGAACATACTGGGGAACATAACTAGTCTGTTGGTTAGTGTTGTTTGATTTATAGCTACAGACGGAGCCTGAAGTCATGCCAGGTAGCCTTCGAACTGCTCTTGCTCTGCGAGTGCATAGTAGATAAATGCTACTTCAGTCGATCTCCGGTCTAGCTTGTAATCGTAACACTTAACTTATAAATTGCCCCAGTACATCTATCAAGTTCAGATCTAATCGTTGATGGTGGACAACGATCAGACACTGCAAGGCTGAAATCATTCACCTGGTGACTCCATTCACTGAAAAATCCAGAAATCAATGCTTCATGGTGACTCCACTGCAGATTGTTAAGATGGACCAGATTGCAAGAAGATACGCTCCCATGAGCCGAGATCACATCCCTGGTTTTCCAAATAGGATGCCCAAGGTGGATTGGCTTCAGAATTTGCCTATGTTCAGAAATGTGGAAGGTAATGACGTTGCTCTTCATCTGGTGAAATTTCACATTCATGTGCATAAATTAAAGATCGATTTTCCTGAAGACTGTTTGATGAAAATGTTTATGGCTACTCTGGAAGATGAAGCCCGATCTTGGTATGAAAGTTTGCCACCTGCTTCTATTTATTGTCTAAAGGATTTTCATTCAATATTCTTTGAAAGGTACAGAGAATCTTTTCCATATTTAATGTTAGTGCAGAATTGTTGTGAACACATTAGTAATTTCATTGAAGATCTTGAGAATTGTTATGGGGATAATGAATTGATGGACGAAGAAATCATGGAAGCATTGTATGAAAACCCATTTCAGCAGCACACAGAAAAATTCTTGGATACTTATGAAGATCAGCAGGTTGAAGATTGCCATATGGCTGAAAATGATGAAAGAGAATGTTTTGTTTTAGATCTGTCCATCGAAGAAGACAGCGTGCAGGGAAGTCATGTTTCAATTGCAGATTGTGATAATGTCTAGTCATTTATTTCAGATCTTCATTCAGATTGTGATGACCAAGAATACCTTAATCCCATGAAGGAGAACTCTGATGTTGAAATGATCTGGAATGCAGAAGACAGAGTTGTGAATCCAAATGTTTTTATGTCATCAGAACAAAGCCTTCATAAAGAGGTAATCCTGGCAGTTCATGAACAACAAAATGAGATCTTTGTTCGGGTAAGTGAAAAAGTTTCCTTGGATGAATCATTGGTAGATGATAGAAATGTCATGTTTGAGCATCAAGAATCAGCTGAAGTTTCTTTTCTTATGATTGATGAATGTAATGAGAATTTGGCTGTCATATCATATGAAGATGACCTACAATATATTCAGGCTACAGAAGATCAGACCGTTCAGGATTCCCTTTCAGATTCTTCTTCATATGTCTCATGTTTTGAAATGTTTTTCCAAGAGGAGATCTGCTCATCTATTTGTTCAGAATTTTTTGAGGACCAGGAACAGACTTTTACTGTAGTACATTATAAAGGAAGATCAGAATCAAAAGAAAAGGATACCTTGTTTCTTCAGCAGGAGGTAAATCTTCATGTTTTTCAGGATCCAATGGCAAATTTGTTGCAGTCAGCAGTGAAGGTGATTATTGCAGTATTCAGTGATGAAGGAGATCATGGTCAATTGTGTTTTTTAATGCCCAGTTACCAGTATCTATTGTTGACGAGGAGATCTGATCAGGAAAATCAGTCAAGAAAGCATCTGCTTGATTGGTTACATTGGAAAGCTCATTACACATGATTGTACATATTTCATCAATATGCAGGTGGTTGTCATCATGATTTCAAATCTTGGTTGACTACTGCCTTTTATTCAAAAAATCTTTGTAAATTCTTGTCTTAAGTCAGTTATGAGTCATTTGTGTTTGGTACATTGAGTCAAGTCTTTCGGTGATTTCAGTTTCGAGGTCGGAGTCATGTTGTTGAAATAATGAACTCCATAGCCCAATGGATGTAGGCACTGTCTGCTCCCCCAAAGATCTGTTGTTCTTGGCATCTCCTTGGAGCCACCATCCCCATTGGAGCCAATGTTAGAGTCAGTCCTTACAGCCCTCCGTCAAAGATCATTTCGCTTTTTGCATATCATTTTTAGGTGTCTCGCTCACTTCACTTCATTGCATTTTCGCTAGGGGCATGCCATTGATTGACGAGAGGGTTTGGTATTCTTGTATTCCCTCATGCTTGTACCTGCTGGGCTAATTAAAACTCCTCAAAAGTCATCGAAGTTCAGTTCACGTCATTCATGGTCATAAATGGTTATTTTCGTCAACAAGAGTCTTTTAGTTTTAGAGTCTAGGGTTCAGTCTTTTGATATATTTAATAAATGCCTGCAGGCCATGAGGATGGTTTTCAAAAAGGTTCTTAATTCAAATTTTCATCATCAAACACATCTGAGGAAATTTCTTGTTCAAAACTCTGTTTTGAACAAGAAATTGTCAAATTCATTTTTTGTAACAATCATGTATTTTTTACACCATAAAAATTTCAATGCAGCCTCTGGTCTTTGCCGAAGTCCAAACGCCAACATCCCTGCAAAAATCAACAAATTTCATCAGTCCAAACTCAGAAAATCAGTGAAAAGACAAAGGACAGAGTTTCATTAAATGACAAAGTGCCAAATGAAAAACATTACAAAGTGGGTTATGGAGGAAGTAAAAATTAAAACCAACTCTTGCAAGATATTTTCCAAGGTTACATAAACCATTTGTGTCAAATTACATTCATAAATTTTCATGGAAAAGTCGAAATTGGAGGTTGAAAGCAAATTTCATTGTTGAAGGGCCGTGACTGTGTTGACAGTTTGAGCGCGGCACATACAAAGAGGGCGCGGCGCACTGGGAAAATTTTTACAGTGTATTTTTGTGCGGGGGCAGAGCACCAAACCAGCGCGGCGCAGTGGGAGTGCGCGTGGCGCGTTGAGCCCTCTAGCTCAAATTCATCAATGTTTGGTGATTTTTTGATTTCAAATAATCTTCCAAGCTCCAAGTAAGTTATCCAAGCTTGCTCAATGATTTGTGGATATGCTATGGTGGTTTAAAGGTGGAGAAAACAAGTGTTTGTCATGGTGAAAGTTAAACCCTATATTCACTCCAAAATCCGCTCCATAGGGTTAGAAAAAGAGGTGGTGGTGTTTTGAAATTGTATGTCAAAGATTTAAACTTGTCAAAATAGTCTCAATCCCCTATTATGTACTCTCTCATCACTGCCATTTGATTTCATTGTTGTTGCTACTTGTTTTATCACAGTCCCATATTTATTGTTCCCATATCCATTTACCCTTTGTTCCCATGTGAAATCCCAAACCCTACTTGTTACCTCTTTCCCTTCCATTGATTAAATTTCAAGTTTTCATAAGGATCAATGGTTGTTTTCATGTTTTTGACTGTACTTTTTCCATTTGAATAACTCTTATGTCTATCACATTGCAAGTCCCATTAATATCACCCATTCCCATACCATTTGTAAAGGTATGTAATCCCAACATTTTCCAAAGCAGTGAGTAAATTTTTTGTCTTTTCCAAAGCCACTTGACAGTCCATTGTATTCATTGTGACATTTCCCACAGTCCCCATTCCATGTTAGAAACATTTGGCATATTTGATATTGAAAGGCAAAGCACCAATTCATCATTTTCAGACATACTCCTAACGCTTGTTTTCACCATACCTATATCAGCATATATTTGTCAAACATCTTGATTTCAGCGCCATGTCAGAGACAAATTCACCTTATGAGTAGGGGTATGAGCAGGACAGTGATTCATCTATAGAAGTTAATGTGCCAAGGAGGTCTCACAAAAGTGGCAGGCATGTCAGGGAGGAGCCCACTTCTTTGACCCAATTGCAGGCTTGCTCGCTTACAATGGATTGTTTTCAGCGTCAGTCATGTTTCCATTATTGTGAGATGATTTCCCAAACTCAGCATCATCATGAGCTAGCTTGCCTATTTGTCTTACATTTGCATAACGGTCGTGTAAATCTTGCTGGGGTGGATTTTACTTTGTCACCAGAGACCATTTCAGAGGCGACTGGGATACCAAACATCGGGGAAGAGTGGAATAAGCGACAGCAGTTGGAGAGAGCCTATTATGAGCCATATATCAGACCTGGATATATGAGGCAGCTGAGCAGGGTATTTCCTTTCCGATTTCTGAAGGATGAGTATGCACCATTGATGAAACTCATCATTCGTTATTTCAGTTGTGAAGGGCGCTTTTAACGCATGTATGCATATCACATCCGGCTGTTGATGCACTTCACGAGAGTGCGGTTGATGAACATTCCATACTTCATGTACCGTAACATAGAGCGGATGATGTTTCTTGTACAGAAGAAGACCCCAACACAACAACATAACAGCATATATCATTACGCGCTGATCAAAATCATGGTGGTACATCAGCTTACACAGCAGGGCATTGCTTGGGAGGAGTTCATCTCCCGTGACTTCTTTGTAGCGCCACAGCCGCCTCCCGAGGTAGTTAATGATGAGGGAGAACCTTCAAACCAGTTTGATATTCCTGAGACTGAGCATATCATTGCTCCAGTGTATGTGACATATCAGCGAGGCCACATAGCCTTATTTGCAGCGACACGACGAGTACTATCTCCACCCGGTGTGGAAGGGGTCTCATTGACTTCATCAGCAGCGCGAGTACTATCTCCACATGGTGTGGAAGGGGTCTCGCCTTCGACATCAGCACAGGTATAGGTTTAGGACAGAGGCAAGAGGCCTATGCATGATGAGGGCCCTTCAGGAGGCCAAGACACTGATTTTATACTGATTGATGTTGATGCGAGTTCTCCTAGCTCGAAACTGAAAGAGATCATCTAGGAGCAAAAGGCCGAGATTGACACGCTGAATGAGAAATTGCAGAGAGCTTAGTGGGTGATAAATTAATTTGAGCAACGTAATAAACAACTGGAGGATCAACACACACTTGTAGAGTTGCGGCAAATCCGTGAAGATCGACAATTGGCCTGGAAGAGACCAGGTGACATGACACCGGTTGAGCGAGAGACCTGCCTCACGCATGTTAAAATTCATTTGGAGAAGTTATTGGAAAAGGCCAATAGAGAAAAAGACATGCTCCGTCATATGAAAAATCACTATTGGGCCCGCACGCACGTTTGCAGAGCAAAAATGAAGATCCTGAAGGCAAGGTTGAGCAAAGCATTGAAATGGCGAAAGAGGCCTGATCCTCTCCGGATCTTGGCCGAGGCTTCGTTGGCTGAGCATGAGGCATGATGGGGGATCTTCACTCCGAATTTCAGCAAATTTGGAGAATTTTTTGTCATTTTTGGAAATTTTGGTCTCAAAACAGGTTTTTTCGCCCGATGCGTTGCGCCACCCGACGCGCGCTTATGATTGGGACATCTTCTGGAGGAAAAATTTGCATTTTTTGATTTTTCATGGTAATTTATGCATGCTTAGAAATGGCTGAAGCATTTCATCAAGTTCTGGATGATCAAAAGAGCCAAAAACACCATGAAAATCACCTTTCTGCCACCTTTTGCACCAGCAGGAAGTAGTCTTGGGAGAATGAAGTTTTGGAGGAGAAAATGAGCTCCAAATTGAAAAATTCCACTTGGATTGGATAGCAGACATCCAGGGATTTCCAACGAGCTATCATGAGCTCAATTTGGACTTTGGGAAGTGCTCCAAAAACAGGTCCAAAGTAGCGCGACACATAGATATTTGGAGCGCGACGCATAGAGGAATTCAACCTATTTTTCACCTTCCAGCTCAGAAATTCGGCCAGTATTGACTAGTTTCACCTCTTGATATAATTTTTGATCTAGCTTGATGTAATTTGGTAACCATGATGTAATTTTTTCATTTATTTACTTGTTCTGGATGATTCATTCACAAAAAAGTGAAAATCAAGTGAATGGATCAGTTTCCTAGCTTATAGAGGCAAGTTGTTTGGCTGCCTAGATTTTAGTTCTTTCTTTAGAATTGGTTCAAAATGCTCCTAGAAGCATGAGATCGAACCCTAGAGGCATGGGAAGGGGTTAGACTTGTATATTTATTGTATTTTCTGAGAAACTTTCAGGGTTGGACTCTTGGGAAAGGTTTGGCACACTATTGTACATATTTTCTGCATTTTTCGCTAAGGAAAGATCATAGGTTTTGCAGAACCTGTTGGGATTCTTGTGGCTTTCAGTTTTTGATGGTGTTTTCTCTCAGTTATTTGTAAGTTCTTTTATGTTTAATGTATTCCATTCCCTTCTTTTTCTTCTGAAACTAAATGAATGAGCAAATGAGGTAGAATTCATTGATTCCAGTGCTCTGCCTTTAAATTTGTTTAGTTTTATATGTTTTCGCCTGTTTGGAGAGGACCCTTGTTCTCCCTTGCCCTCTTCAGCTCCTTGTCATTCTGATCCATCCATACATAAAATAAAAAGCATCAAGACTACTGCCTACCTTGCCCCAATTCGAATTCTGCGAAAATCTGGCCTCATCCCCAAGCCCAAAATTGCCATTCCCATTTTTCCAACAAAAAAGCCAAAAAATTTAAATCAAAATCCTTCCATTTATTTACCTAGCCTTAAATCAGTATCTATTATAGGTCATCTCAGCCCCTTTGAAGACATTTTGCCGAGATAGACCCAGAGAGAGCCCTCTCCTGTCCTCGTAGGGCTAGCTACGAGGCTAAGCTTGGTTTGATGTTGCCTTGAGTTTTACCTTATTTCAGCCTAAGGTAGATTCGAGTGCTAACACAATGAACCCTATGGTTCAAATCAATGAAACTATAGAAATGTTTAGCAATCCACAATCCACACTCAATACTTCAAATTGTGATGTATTTATACAAAAACTATTACAAAATATCTTAAAACTGTCTTAGGAATTATTCAAGGAAAAATAAATATCTTCATGCAAGAAGATATAGACAACTATCTAGCTAATGTAAGATGTCCCTCTTCATTTGGATTTGCTGTTTGCTTGTTGATATTTTTGCTTCTTTCTCTCTGGCTGTTTCTCAACGCTGGCTGTGTTTGAGGCTGTTGAGTGTCCTTTACACTAGCTTCATCTTTACTGATTTATCTTTGTTTTAACTTTAAACTCTGACTTTCATCTGGTACTCTTTAACCCGTCTCTAAACTATGTGATTTATCTTTATCTGCATGCTCAGTTTATTTTTTTACATTTCACTTTCAAAGTAAATCACATAATTGCTCCCTATCTTCTGCATTTGGTAACTTGATTTTCACCATTCTTCTAAATATTTCATCTGCTTCTGTGTATTTTGCAAAAGTAGGCTTGTTAATGAATAGATGTTGTACCTCATGTTGTAGGTAAAAAAAGGTTCTCAAAACTCTGATAAAGCACCTTTCCTGTTGGAATTCTCTTCATGGCTGAATTGTTGTTTTGTTCCTTTGCCACTTCTATGATTTTCTTATCATAATCCTCATGTTTCATCAATATGTCATTAATAACCAGAGGATTTGGCAGACCTTTCTGCCTCAAAATATCAAACTTCATCATGAATCTAGTTATGGAAAGCTCCATGTTCTGACATTTTTCTTCTAGTTGTACCATTAAGTTCCTTTACTTCAAGAATTGTTTCAGTCCTGTCACTAATACCAATTTATTCTAATTCCTGTTTATTCTTGGAATTAGAAACTTAATGATTTCATTGATCTCTTCTAGCTTCTTACCAAGTTCTTCCTTAACTTTCTGTATGGCTTCACTTGTTGTTTTCATCAAATCCTTTTGTTCATAAATCACTTGAATGGATGGCCAAATATCATTGACAGATTCAATGATATTGGCCCATAGCTGCTACTTGGATTGGGCAAGTGGTTCTTTCAATGTCAACTCTTTCTTTAGCTTTTGTAATTTCTCATTCAATCTGCTTGTCTTCTGTACTTCATTCTTGTGCATGATTTGTACTAGTTTATTCTCATCCTCTAGACTTTTTAGTTGTTCTTTAAGTCTATTTATTTCATTATTCTGGATGGACATTTCTTGCATTGCTTTAACTAGTTTACCTGCTTCATCACTAGGCTATGCTGCTGCTGTGAATGAATCTGTAACTGATGTAGTTGCTGATGTAATGGGAAGTGCTGTCACTATTGGAACTAATAGGGCCAATGAATATCCTAAACTAGAAGGAACTGCTATAATGATTGTGGGAATAGCAGTGACAGGTATTGATTCCATGCTAGCCTTTTTCTCCTGCACTAAATTATCCATCTCATTTTACATTTCTTTCAATTGGGTAGTTAATTGAAGAATGAGGTTCATCATCTCATATTTTTGTCCTTCATTTTCTAACACTTCCTTTTCCTGTGGATGTTTAGTAGGAGGAAATTTGAGCTATTTCATTAATGCAAAAATGTTTGCATTCTTTTTCTTTATGAGTTCTTCTGCAACTTTAATACTTTTGGGATCATATCCCATTTTTATGACCAATTATTCTAGTGATTTGATTATGTTTTCTTTGGCTTGTGAGGAAGCCTTTTCTAGATTTAGCTGACCTCTGATGTTTTCTAGAGTATTTTGCAGCTTTTGTACACTCATGGATTTATTGGTCATGGTAGAATACAACATTTCACTAGCTTGCTTGTGAAATTATATTTGGTCTATATCTTTGGCTTGAAATTCATATGATGTCTTCTTATAATCTACTGATGACTTATGATGCTTCACTGTGGGCTATAAGAAAGTCATTTTCATTTTCCTGGTTTTGTAGTCAAATGCTGAAAGTAACCTGCTTTGGTCACTTGGTGTCTGTTTCTAGTATTGGGAGTAAGTATCTACTTTTAATGCCTCATTCCTGAGCTTGATTTCTTTGTACATCTGCATGATATCCTATTCTTTATCTGTTGGTTTACTAGATGAAGACACTTCAACACTATGCTGCTTCTAAACAATCTAAGTATTTGATGTTGAAGGCTGGTGAGTTTCCTCTAAAACTACTGGAGGTGCATTGCCTTTTACCACTGCATCTGTATCAATAATCTCAATTGTTTCAACTTGTTTAGTTATAGGATTTAATTTTGGCTTCTTCCTGTACATCAATTTGAATTTTGTTTCAGTGGTAGTTTGAGCTGAGTATGATCCTTCTTCTCTTGGCCTTTTGGAGTTCCTATCTTGTGGGGCTGTAGTCTACAAGATGGAACTAGTATCACCTTGCTTCTCTGCCTCTTTTAAAGTGTTCTCCAACCATTCAGACTGATTGGAGTACTTCCCAATGTCTAGCTTGGACTCATAGATAAAAGGATTTAGTTTATATTTGATCCTTAGTTTCCTGATAACTCCTAAAGAATCATAATTCCATTTGAAATTTTCACTAAACTTAATTTCCTTTAAATACTTTTCTGCCTGTTGACCAACTGTCCTGTTATTGCAGATGAAGTGACCAATCTGGTTTTTGATCTTAAACTGCGTTTTATTTTTAGCTTATAGAAAATTCACTTCATTAGAGTTAAGGATCTGCCTCATATACTCAAGTGAAAATAACCTCATTGGGAGGTATTTTGGAAGTTTATATGGGGTTAGATGAACACCATAAACACTAATCTTTGCGTGGTTTTGATAAAGATACCAATATCCTGTCTTACTGTGTTCTGATAAGTGCAAGACCTTTTTTATCTCATCAATGACTCTTAGTTGACTGCTACTATTCAACATGTTGACAATTGGATAGATGAATGAATCAATGAAGTCTTTGTATGTGAAATCTGTGGAATATTTCCGGATTAATGAAGTCCAAAATATTACTAACTGAGGATTACCTTCAACATCCAATTTTTGAAGGTTGATTGCAAATATTTCAGATTTAAAGTATAGGAACATATGGAAAAAAACAGATGAATACTTGAAAACTCCCCCTCTGGTAATTTAACCAGTTGTTCATGGATTGTATCAGAGAGGACTAAGCAAAATTGAATATAGAAGCAAGAGGCTAGCCAGGGGAAAAAATAGATAGAAAACCTAGGACTGAAGCATCAACATGCTCATTAGTAAAATAACCCAAAATACAAGACAACATTGTAATAATATGTCTGGTTCTCTTAGAAAATATAGAAGCTGGATAAGGGGGGTTATTCTTGGGAGTTTCTACTGATGAGGTGATAAATGTTTGAAATATCTTGAACCTCCTGGGGAAGTCCAGATTGAGATACAATTTTGTGAGGGTCTCAATAGACAGTGGGGCTTCATCAGGCCTAGGCTGGATTTGTAGCATTTGGTTTATTAATTCAGCTGTGATGGTGAATAAAATCTCTTTTCTAGGGGTTACAAGGGCTCTTTGGTCAAGAAAATAACTGGTTTGACATAGTTTGATAAACTCTCGACACTAGAAGGTTTGTGGGACAATATACTTGGGAAAATTTGACTCCCAAAGGAAAAAACCATCACCTTGGTCAATTGACTTATCATGGCTCCAGCAGTGGAGCTCAAGGAGGTTAAAATCAGTGACAAGGTCACTAATTTTGAAGTCTCTATGTAAAAGGGGGTATGTTACACATCTAAAAATGGAGGTTGTAGGGGATTGACTGTTACAATACCTTGGGAAGCCATATTTATTTAGTTTCATCAATTAATTATTCTCTGTGATCAATAAATAAGCTCAAGCCTTTGGGAAAACTGTGAAAAGATGACTAGGGTCTGCAGAAAAGGTTTGGGAAGCAAAATTTTCTTTTCCTATGGTATGCAAAGCCCCTAAACTGGTTTAATTAGATTGCTACTTTCTTGCTGTAAGTACAGGTCTCGGTATTTTCAGGAATACCTGGAAAATGAAGCTTTGGTATGCAGAAAGGTTCTCTAGGGGCAGCGCAGGATTTTTGAGACTTCAATGATCTTTATACTTCTTTAAACAGGTTCTGCAACGTCTTTAGCAGCAAGAAGTGTTGAATTATGGTTGAATTTGGCTTAATAACAAGTTGGCATTGATTCTTTGGCTTAGAAATAGGTCGGCAGAGTTGTCTTTGTGCAAAATATAACAGAAATGGTGAAAAAGGATCGAAAGGGAAACTTTATGATTTTTAACCAATCAGTGGTTAAAATTTAAAGCGCAGGGTCAAATTCAAATGAGGGGTAGTATTGATAATGAGTAGATAAACAACTCAGTGGGAGTATGGTGGTTTATGCATTATGAAAAGTAGGTGGGCAGTATTCTTTTAGAGGATGTGATAGAATCAGGGGTTGCCACGTAGCATGGAGCAGGGTTGTGAAAACAACTTATTTCGCCAACTCTTGGTGGTGTTAAATTTTGGGCGATCAGGGATGCGAAAAGAGCTATTAGCCATTAGATCTGGGGAATAAAGATCCAACGGATGGGCGAATAGGAGTTGTTTCATAAGCGTGGCTTAGGATGAGTTATTCGCTGAGTTATGTGATATAAGAAATGGGTGGGGTTTAAACTATAGTGATAAGGTTATATGATATGGGAAAATGTTTATATAAATCAGAGTTATAAGGTAGGTCCATGATATATCAAAACTATATATTAAATTAACATAAGGGGTTGGGGAAATACATATAGGTGGGAGTTAATATAATACGGGTTAAAGGTATATATGGGAGTTAGTGGCTTAATAATATATAGTATACGCGCTTTCCTTTCTCTAATGTCGCGTATATACGCGCTTCCGATCACATAAACCCGCGTATATACTTCCGCAAGATAAATGATAGAGCGACTTTATTGAGATACGCGCTTTCTTTTCTTCATTTGGCCGCGTATATACGCTCTTCCTCTGCGGCGAACTAGCGTATGGATCTTCAACCATTACAGAGCTACATACTTCTTCAGATCAGATATTTAGTTCAGATTCAACCCTTTACTTCAGATAGATGTTCGCCTCATCACAGATCTAATTACTCCATAAACAGATCTAATAGATACAAATACACTTCAGATCTAGATCCCCTTCTTCATCATTTTCTTCATTGGTGCCTCATGCATTCAGATCTATCATTCAACTATAACCCTTTCCATTCAGATATATACTTCAGAGAGAAGTATTCATTCAAGCTCAGACATCTTGCACCCACACTCATGATTTGCACAATGAATTGCTTCTCTTTATATAGGTTTACCCTTTTTCAATACCATGAGCCCCTTTTTCAATACCATGAGCCAAAACTACATTACTTCCGATGGTATTCCTGGACGGGGTCATTTAGACGAATCATTACCTAATACAATGGGTCAATACCATGGTGGTTACCCCTGGTTTTGCACTTTATGAGCGCTTTTTCCCATACGCGACTTGGAACGTTCTTTTCCGCGTGCATACGCGACTTCCCTTAGGCAAATCCGCGTATTCCTAGAGACATACTCTTTTCATCATAGATCTGTCACATGCTGAATTCATTTCTTCATTGTCTTTTGTACTCACTGTAGATACATCAGATTTAGTTCATCAAGACATTTTCTATCAAGCACAACTTCATCAAGTAAGTTGCCATCATCTTCATCAAGTGGGTTGCCATTCAAGGACAACACTCAAGATCATATTGTTAGCAAACATCATTCCATATCAGATTTACATCATTTACCAAGTCCAACAGTCAAGAATAACTTCATCGTGTGGTTCCATTAAGGACAACACACGCCAACAATCTCATGTCTTCATCTTCATTCAGTGGGTTTCCATCAAGGACAACACTGCATCATATTGCCAACAATCTCCCCCTTTGGACTTGATGGCAACCATGATGGTGTTTGGTTACCACAACAGATAGGTACATTAAGAATACAATGACACCATGTCACATTCCCCATTTTTGACACCATTCTTTCTCTTCATTCAAACACCATGTCACTCTCCCCCTTTGACATCAAGGGCAAAGGGTGGATAAAAACCAACATACTCTCCCCCTTTTCTCCTCATGTGGAAGAAGCGTTCTGCAGATCTGATATATACTGAAGTGACCAAGCTCCCCCTGAGTTCATGCTGAATCTTCTAACATATTTTTCAATGAAGTACATGACTCTAAGAACTTCCTATCACCAAGGACTCATACTTACATCAAATATCCAACCAAGTGGATTTACATATGAGACTCAACTACCCAACCAAGTGGGTTTACAAATTTGACTCAGCTACTCAACCAAGTGAGTTTACAAAATTTGACTCAGCTACCCAACCAAGTGGGTTTACAAAGTTTGACTCAGCTACCCAACCAAGTGGGTTTACAAAAATGACAAGTCCTTACATGACTGAATATTACAATTTTTACATCATGGGTCTCAACAAGACTTTTTCACCAAAATATAAATATGACCATTTATGACCAACACTAGAAAGTCCTCAAGAAAGAGAACATATTTCAGAACCATATTAATGCCAACACTGCATTATACTCAGCAAAGCTAATGCCCTCAACTGGGTGCATCCAAGCATCCTTTTCATATGTGTTAGTATGAATTCTTCGTTGGCTGCCGCACTTAAAAGAACCACTTTAGCTACGCATAACTAATATCCCTAACAACAATAAAGGCTGCAAAACATCTTCAGATCTGCAATTAGTAGTTAAAGTGCTGCAACAAACAGATCTATAAATGGAAAGATATTAAGCAGTAAAGTAAAGAGTTTGCTCCATGCATCCAACAGACAAGACAAGAACACGATTTTTGAATGAATTTTTATATTACAGGGCACCTGGGAGGAAAACAAGAAGGTGTATCCATCTCTCCTCAATGGGATGGGTTCTTTGTAGTCCTCAGCACTTCAGATCGAAGCTTTCTCTCTCTTGTAGGTGTAGAAAACCCAATGCAAAAATGAAGCTCAATGGGAGCAAATGATGGAAAAATGAGACCAAGTGTATAGATCCAGAGTGATCTAATAGGCAACAAAAGGTGAAGAATGATGGGGAAAACCCTCCTATTTATAACAAAATATTGGGTCCTTCTAGATCTTGGTGCATGATTAAAATAATGTTAATCACATCTAGATCCACCTCTATGGAATATTTTATTATTATTTGTTGGAGGGAAAGGGTATTTGACTTGGGTCAAATCCCTTGATTAGTGAAAAATAAATAAATAAATGATTTATTTATCTTTTTAAGGAAGTGGTTGGGATATAATCAAGTAAATAATGATTTATTTGATTAATGGTGGTTTGATTTGGTCATATTCAACAAGGAATATTATTTAAACAATTATTCCTAGAAAATAATAAGATAACTATGGGTGTATCTCATTAATTTCTTTGTTTTTGGGTTAAACATGACTGGGAATAATAATTAAATTATGGTTTAATTAATTATTCCTTTTGGGGTTTTCTTAATTAACATAGTGCAAGCAGTTTTACTTGGGGTAAAACTAGTCTTACATGGTGTACTTGGGTCCATCTAATAATAAAAGGTTAGATGACCAAAAAATGGTGTAACAGATTGCCCCCCAGCGTGCGAGTGTCAGGAGCAAATCGTATGACCGAAGTACGTTGTAAGAATACAATCACCAGACAACGAAGGGGAATGTCAGAGAGAGAAGTGTGAGGTAGATAGTGTGCTGAAGTACTAGACCCTGAGGAGACGAGACTCGCAGGTGCAACAAGTCTCTTTTTATGAGAGGGTACCTGTGCTGAAGGCGGCGGGGGAGGCATACCTATGCCCGCCGTGACCAAGTACAAAAGAATAGTGTGTCCAGTACACAAGGGACCGAACCAGAGAGTACAGCCGGCATAATCAAGGGCCAGATAAAAATACAATGAAGAGTCTCACGTACATGCTGTGCCTGGGATAACAGCCAGGACTAGTACAATAATATCTGAGTACATGAGATAAATACAACCCAAATGCCCCCTGTAAATGGGGAAGGGCTCACAAAATCTGACTGATACATGCGAATCATAGAGGTACTGCAAGTGGCTAAGGCCAACATCATCAAAATCTGGAGCGGCATCAAAGGCTGCAATGAGGAGGTCATCCGGGCATGTGGGGGGCTACCTGCAGGGCCACCCCCTCATGAGGGCTGAGACATCTCACACACACCCGGGAATCATCAGGAGCTGCTGCTGGGTCACTGGACTGTCCAGTATACGAATCTCGATCATGCTGAAAGGAGCTGGAGAAGCAATCAAGTCAGAGAGAAGTAAGGGATCCCCCTGCCTGATCCGAGGCACCGAACAAAAGTGGAAGCTGGAACCAAAGTACACCGCCCTCTAGACCTTGCTTCTGGAATAAATGTGTTGATGTCGACAGAAGGAGGTCCGCCGTAGGTGAGGCAATGAGAGATCCTCAACTAAGGCACGAGAGAAGAACAATAGAGCGACAGACAGACTGACACCGATGATGATAGTGGAAAAGGGGAAGGGTGGAGTGGCGAATGGACGACTTCCCTTGTTAGAGCATAAATGGCATGAATGACATGGCAGCAACTGACACAATATCGAAAGGGACAGGGGACAGTGGGGCGGAAGGTCATGATATGCGACACAAGGGAGGAACCAAGCAAAGAAGGATGGAGGGCTATAGTGGGGTGTAAAAGGACGCAGGATAGACTCCATGAAGGCAATGATGACTCGACTTGGATGCTCTAAACAAGGGCGACTGTATAGTGCTGCCACACAGTAAAGGCCCCAATGGGGGGTCATGGAAACATGAGTACAAATTGGGCACTCATGACGAAAATCAACACGAACATGGACAAGTAAGGGGGCGATATGGTGCCCCAAGTACAAGTGTCGTAAGTGAGAAAATTCGATTTTAAGGAGCGGTGAAGTGACCCTTCGTGGAAAAAAGTGTCCGGGTGAAGTATCAAATCACCAAAAACTAAGTAAAACCCATTGGAGAGCTCGGTGAGATCTAGCCAGCGGTGTTGACGGTTCGTCGAACGGGGTTACGGTGTGGTCGCAGCAGTCGAAAGAAGAAACAGGGGTTCTCTTTTAATGAGGTAGTTTTCCCTCCAAAAGCATTCATTTGCTATTGTTGCTGTGGTGAATGTCGAGAGGAGAGAAGGCCCTAAATCTTGCGGCGAACGTAGCGGACAAACCGACCGTTGGATTCGAGATCTGTCAGTTGGAGGCGAGAGGCCTAACCTTGCTCTTGCATTTTGATGGATTACATTTGCAATTGAGGGCCCAAAACCCCCAGAAACAGCCCCTCCTTCATCTCTATGGCCGGGTCGCACTTTTTTGGGGCAAAAAGTACGACCCAGGACGCAGGTATTAGGGCAACAAGTGCGACCTGGTCCAGAAAATGGCAGAAAACTGCGACCTGGGAGATGAGGGGGTTTGGTGCTGTTTTATGGCTGGGAGTTGGATTTTGGTGAAGTAGGAAAAATGAAAAAACAGATGTTGGCTATCCTTACAAATCCTTACAAATGATGTAAGGGCCTAGCCATAATGAGTCAAACTTCCCATGACCTAGGACATCATGGGCCTGGTCATATACTAGAACAAGGTCGCCGTCGCGAAAAGTGCGAGGTTGGACTTTTCGGTCATACTGAGCTTTGGTGCGTTTTTTGGCCGCTTCCATGGTTTGCAAGGCAACACGGCGGTCTTCGGAGGCATGCTCAAGCATGATAAGTCATTGTTCTAGCGGTGGGGTGTCAGGGAGAAGTTCAACGGCTAGTTGTAGAGAGGGAATTTCACACTCGATTGGTAAGACAACCTCCTCTCCAAAACGAGGTGAGGAGGGTTATGGTTGGGGGGCAGAGGTGCCCCCAAGCATGGTGTGGTCATGCCAAAATGTATCTAGAAAAATGGGAATCTAAACACATTTTAATGATGTGGTGTGCCATTTGTTCTGGTTATGGTTATGCAGTTTGAGAAAGAAAATGGAGGATTACCAATCTCTTTTGGTACTGCATATAGGGATCAAATGGACTTTAAGTTTCCGAATTGGCATACCTGGTGTCACTATCCCAAAAGGAGGATTTGGAGATAATGAATTGATGCTCTCGTAGAAAAGCTATAGGTTGGTCAACAATAATGTCTAAGCGACGGGGTTGCTGATGTAAGATGAGGGAACGATAAGGGGTATCGTCCCGAGAGTGATCTGAAGTGATATGGGACTCTAGAGGTTCTTCTAAATGTGGAAGAATACTGGGTCTAGAGTCAACACGACCAGATACACTAGGAGAGTGGTGGAAAATGGCGTCTCGTGGTCTCTCAGATGTGGGTGCCCCCTTACCCAAACATTGGGTTTTGATGTAATGGCCACAAGGTGGATGTGGGGTCAACGCATGGGTTCGATGTAAGGGGGAATAGATAAAGTCAGGGGTGGGAATTTCTTCCATAATGTCGTTATCGTGATAGAAGATGGGGTGACTGGTGGAAGAAGAACCACCTGACATGGTGAAGTGGCCTGAATCATCATCATGAGAAGAGAGGTTCACATGCGCATCGTCACAATGGGTGACCGAAGAGTAAGTAGATAACTGATCTACCGATGTTGAGCCCAAGATGACCGCTGAAGGAAGGTCAAGCGAAACAACAGGGGAGGATTCAGATGGAACGTTCCCCAATGGTCTCATGGATGATGACATGTACAAAATGGTGACTGAGGGCTCCGTTGGCTTAACAGCGGGAGGCGGAATGTGAATGTCCTCTGGTCCGATCGAAGCGGCCTTGAACTGGCGGTACAAGTCCAAGGAGGAACGGTACTCGTCAAGGCGGGGACAGAGGTGGGTGTAATGGCCGTGAAAATCGTACAAGGCACAAGGGTGGTTTGTGCGCAAGTGTTTGAGTTTTGGGAGGGAGTCGGGGATAGTGACATGGACTTCTGGGAGATCAGAGTCGGGGAATGTCTCGTTGACCAGAAGCTTGAGGTGGGGCAATTCAGGACACATGTGAGTGGCATGACTGACGACATCACACAAAGCGCATCGAATGGCGGGCTTTGGTGGGCGTGGGAGGGTAAGGGATGTCGGGGGGGCCGGATCTGGATGGGTTGCCCCCTTTCGGGCTTTGCCTTTCTTCCCGGGAGCCGTCACAACAGGAGAAGGGTCCTGTGGAGGTGCTGGGGGCACAATGGCTATGGAGGAAGCGAGGGGGACCGGTTGAACCGGTGTCAAAGCCATATAAGGTTTGGGGTGACCAGGGGGGGTGGCGGCTGGGGGGTCAAGGTACCAGACCGGAATGCCCAAGGTCAAGTTAGGGAGAGAGAGGGTGGCCATGACGGGGACGGAATATACTCCAGGAGGGGGAGCCAAGAAGGGGATCTGTTCAGCAGGGTAATGACCAGGAGGTACGGCTCCGAGATGGTTAAGGCTAGGGAGAACCGAGCCGGGAGGATAAAGAGGCCCGGGTGGATACCACTTTAGAGGGATACGGGCAGAGGAGGTCCTAACCCTGGCCGAGAGGAATGGCGAGAGCGGCTGCGTAGGGCGGGGGAGGTTGCGCACCAGCGAGGCAGCCGCGGCGTGCCCCGAGACGATTGCATCATGCAAACATTCCGATAAGCTGATCAGTAATGAAGAGGGGGGGATGAGGAAAGTACCAAGGTAATCTTTATAGACGCCTGTGGAGACACTGGTCAGTATCCACGCTCGCTTGCTGGGGCGGCGTAAGAGATGGCCGTCTTGCAGGAGGTCTCTGGCATATGCTCATGCAGATAAGATAGCTGGTCAATGGTGACTATCTTCTCATTATGGGGGAAAGACATCTTGCGGAAAACCGCGGATGGGACAGCAGACATAGCATAGGTGTAGCTTCGCCCCAATAGAATGTTGTAGTCTAGCGGGGCGTCGATGACTTCAACGTCAACGCAAACAGTCTTACCGGCAAGGGTAATAGGACAATTACGGAAGAGGCCAATGGGCTGGGAGGCATGACCGTCCCACGCTCTAAGGGTGATCGTGGAAGGGGCCAGATCAGGGGATCCGAGTTGCTTCCAAACCGAAGCGGACATCACGCAGGTGGATGCCCCCTCGTCAATGATACACCGGGAAACGATGGCGTTTCGTATTTTGACTGAGATTTGGAAGGCGACGGAAGGAGGGAGGGGAGGGTGGTCCGATTGAGTGGCGTCGAAAACAATCATCTGGTCGTCAGCAGGATCTACAGCGCCCACGGCAGATAGTAGAGCCTTCTTTTGGGAAGAGCATGATTGGAGGAGTTCCAGTGTGGAAATGACAGCAGGGGACTGCGCCAAATCATCTACTATGCTATACGACTGAGCGGCTCGACTGGAAGCAGCATTTCGGCGTAATGGTCCCTTTGGAATCTTTGGATGAACCTCAACTTTGGGTTGAGGGATGTGTAAGGGGCCATTGGATGTCGAAAGAGGCTCAAGTGGCAGACCCGAAGAGGGGCGCGGAGCAAGACTGGGCAGGAGGCTCGGGGTACTGGCGAGACCGAGTTTGAAGGTTAAGGTCGACGGTTAGAGGCGGATCAGAGTTCATCATGAGGATCTGGTAATTGGAGGAACCAGAAGGGGAAGGTGGAGTGGCCACCTGTCCGTCAAGTGGTTGGGTAGCCATGAATCCCTGCTGTGCATCCACCTGCGCTTGAGGGGGCGGGGAGCGCTGTTGCAGGGGTTGAGAAGGCAAGGGAGGCGAAAGTGCATGTGTTGGAGGAGTTGGCGCGCCAGGTTGTGGATAAGGGTAATGGTTAGGTTGGGCAACATTGAGGTAAGCAGAAGGTTGGGCAAAAGGATGAGGCATGCCGTATCCTGGATGCATGCTACCGGGAGGGGGAGAAGTGCAGGAAGTGGTGCCCCCTCCCCCAGGAAAACCATAGCTCATGTGAGGTTGAGCGGATGGATGAGAGATGGGTCCAATGATACTGTTGGCGGCATGAGGTGCCCCCGGTGTATAGGCATCATTGGGTGTGGGAAGATCAGGTAGGACAGTAGGATCATAACCTGTCTGAGCGTAGATTAGGTCATACTTTAACGCCATTTGGAGGGCATCTTCTTCGGTTTGAGGAAAATGGGATGCGACATCTTTCCCGATAGGGGACAAAAGAGATCTAAGGAACCAGTCCATGTAGACATGGTCTTCGAAGGGAGGAGATTGGCATAAGCTCCGTCGTCTTCGCCAGTCCTGGACATGGGTAGAAAGGCGGGTCGAAGAGGTTTGCTTGAAGGAAGTCAAGAGTTCGATACCAGTGTCATAACGAAGGGGAAGCTGGAAGTAAGATAAAAAAGGCCGGGCAAGAGTTGCAAAGGTGGTATGGGAGGAAGTGGGCTGGTCAACATACCACTTAGAAGCTTCGCCCCGTATGTCAGTGCGTTGAACAAATATGGGACCTAACAGAGTCATCACCACTGAGAATGGAGGTAGATGAACACCACATGTGGAAAGATCGAACATGATTTTAAGGATCTTCTCCAGCACGACCTTCAAACTTTGGGATGTCGGAAGGGAGCTTTGTCGGCATAGCGGGCCAACTAGCGTCATGATGTATAGGGTCGTTTATCAACCGGTCCAGATCGGGGAGGCTGAGGCCTGCCAAGAAGGGGAGTACAGGTGAAGACGAGGTAGTTCTTGTGGTGGTTCTGCTAGTAGTAGTCCTGGCATTAGGGCCGGGATTCCCGCTAGTGTTAGGCCCTGGACCAGACATAGTGGAGGTGACAGGGGGGAGAACCAGAAGAAAAAGGAGAACCCAAAGAATCAGCGAAGGACTGGCTCGACGATGGTGGGACGGAGCAGGTCGATCGACCGGAGACAGAGGGTGAAGGCCAAGGAGGCTCTGGGAACGGCGCCTTGGGGGCGCAATGATGACAGGAAGAAGGAAACTGACAAGGGCAGAAAGGGACAGAATCAAGAAGGTCAAGGGCAGATAAGGTGCAGTGACAATTGATTTTAGAGTCTTTGCCAGGCGGTGTAAACCAGGCGCTTCTTCACTTAGGGTCAGTGTGTGGTGTGCGTTAATTTTAATTTTTAAACCCTTTCCGTTGTTTGAGAGCAAGAAAAAGTGTGCGACGTAGCTGAAAATAAACCTACAGAGAACAGAATAAAATGCTGAAATAACAGAAAAATAACAGCTACATATGCATCTATCAAACCCAAGAAAGTGGGTCTCTCAAAACTATGCTGAAAAGAAAGGGAAAAAACTATGGAAACACACACAAAGGAAGCTCAACAGATCTAGGGTCAAAGGGGACAGAGATCCGGAGGATAAAGCTGCAGATAAGGGGTGCAGATCACAGCCAAGAGACAGAGGCAAGGTGGCTGAAAAAAGGGAAATCAGCAAAAAACCGGGGGGGGGCAAGGCAGAGGCCTTTAGAGGAGGTCCAAACAAAACGACAAGAGGTGATTTGAAAGGAAAAGAGGCTGATTTCAAAGGATCTGGAAGTGAGGTCACAGATCTGGAAAAAGAGGGGGCTGAAGCTCTGAAACCGACGGCTGAAACAGCTGAAACTCTTCCACAAAAAAGTGGAGGGTACTAAAGCCCTAAGGGGCTGGGTTCCCACATGAGAAAAAAAAAAATGTACCGATCTCAAGTCAAGGCCGAGACAGGCAGGAAGACCTTCGGAAGAAGCCTTCTCTACACCCGTAAAAACTGGGTGCAAAATGTCGGAAAAGGCGCGTGCTCTGTGTTCCGACCGATCCGAGCTGAGGTCGCAGGAACAGCTGTGTGCAAGGCCCAGTTTCACCGCAGGTTTTAGCCGAAAAGGTGCACCCCCTGCTCCGGGAAGGCTGTTTTCCATGCGCATTTTCCGAAAAGTTGCCGCCTCAATGGCAATGGGTGCCGCTTACTCCGCAATAGGGCCGTGTGTGGGGTAAACACACGGAAGTTAGAAATTTTAAGTTTTTAGGGTTTTATGTGAGAAAAATGACAGAAAAAGAGGAAAACTAAGCAGCTGAAAAGAAGCCCTAGGGCCTGAAGTAGCTGGATATGCAGGAATATGAAAAACGACAGCGGTCGTAATTTAAAACCCGTGTGGAGTCGCTATTTGTTAGTATGAATTCTTCGTCGAAGTGTACGAAAAAGAACCACTTTAGCTACGCATAACTAATAGCCCTAACAACAATAGAGGCTGCCAAACATCTTCAGATCTGCGATTAGTAGTTAAAATGCTGCAATAAACAGATCTATAAATGGAAAGACATTAAGCAGTAAAGTAAAGAGTTTGCTCCATGCATCCAACAGACAAGACAAGAACACGATTTTTGAATGAATTTTTATATTACAGGGCACCTGGGAGGAAACAAGAAGGTGTATCCAGATCTCCTCAATGGGATGGGTTCTTTGTAGTCCTCAGCACTTCAGATCTAAGCTTTCTCTCTTTTGTAGATGTAGAAAA
>JAXQQM020087078.1:0-30654 GCA_034641835.2 Pinus albicaulis
CTGTAAATTTTTGTAGATGTTCTATGCTTGAAGCAACTTTACTTTTCTTACAGCAATCACACAAATAGTTAAGTAAAATGCTGATAGAACATATAAGTGGATCTTATAGAAGACAAACCAGAAATAGAAAAATGTGGTGGTGCGTTACGGCGGTCAACAGGATGCTTCAACCAGCAAAGTCTCCTTGGTCAGCCAACCCAGAATGTGTCACAACAGTCCTCCAATCAGCGACCGATTCAACCCAAGTCAACTCCAAAAAAGTCAACGCTGTCCATAAAAGTCAACGCAGGGCAGCAAGCTAAAAGTCAACGCAGCAGCAGTTTGGTCAACCCTTTGACCTCGATTTCTGTGCCAAACAGTATGCCTTCCAAAATCAAACTTCCCAACAATTTTCAGCCCTTTCGGACCATGCGTTGACCAAAGTCAACGCTGGTCAAACTTCCAGCAAAACCCTAGCTGCAGAAATTCGTCCTTCAGCTCAGCCGTACAGATTCGTCCTCCTTCTTCACACGTGTGGGCTGAACTCGTCCTCCAAGGAGCTCGTACTAAATCAGATGAGAGAAGAAGATGTGTGTTGAGTTGTGATGAAATGCTCTCCAACTTTGCCTGTATTTATATCCATCATTGGGGTGTGTGACACATCTGCTGGGGGTGTGAAACCTTAAGGTCGACCTGCACATATAATTTATTATGAATAATAAATTCAAAATAAATGTTCTGCTCATCGGATTAAGACATATTATATATGGATTTTACACCTCTCCGAAAGAGGAATCCAACAAAAATATTAGCCTCTTAATCTGAGCATCATAACATGGAGTTTGGACCTAATTGTCCAAATTTAACACTCCCTCTCAACTAGGGAGAACTCCATCCATCAATGCAATCAAACATCGTGCGTCATCCCGCCGTAACTTGCTTTGCTGGCCTCTTTATTTCAGAACAGAAGTGGGTCAGTCACAAAGACATCATCCCCCGACTGACATAATCAGTCCAGAGGTTCGAAACCTCTATCAGACTCACAAAGAGTCTCCAAGCAACCCGAAGTTGGTTCATCTGACCCGAAGTCAGGCAGAGGTCCCAGACCTCACTAAACTTGATCCCAGATCAAGTGGTTGGACCGTGCCATCCTAGATAGAGAGTACGGCAATCTCTGATGCGTCCATCAGTCTTTGCTAATAGTCTCTAGCTTTTCCCACCTCATTGGCCAAATAAGAGGTACTTCCCATGAGCCCTGAACTCAATGGGTAGGATGCATACGGGGCACAGATAAATGAGAGGCGAACCAGCTCAATAATCACAAGGGTGGGGCAGAAGCATTATGAGTGCTTATAGCTCCGAGAAGCTATCCCCAAATCCCCCCAGAGCTCCCAGAGCTCATCGTCCAACAGGACCCACATCATAGGGTCTTTCCACGACACCAAGACTCTCACGGAAGGTTAGGAACTTGACCTTCCCCAGGGGCTTAGTGAGAATATCCGCGACCTGCTCATCAGTTCCTATATGATCGAGCCTTACGGCGCCTCGCTGTACCATATCCCGGATAAAGTGGTACCCGATATCAATATGCTTGGATCGGTCGTGGAACACAGGATTCTCAGTCATACGAATCCCACTCTGGTTATCACAGAGTATCACAGTGGTATCTAGCACATGTCCAAACAGCTCACTAAAGAGCTTACGCAACCAACCTGCTTCACAACAGGCCATACTTGCAGCAATGTATTCGGCCTCCGCGGTGCTCAAAGCCACCGACTTCTGCTTCCTGCTCATCCATGAGATCGAAGCAGAACCAAGATTGAAGCAACATCCCGATGTGCTCTTACGATCCACCACACTGCCAGCCCAATCGGCATCAGTATATCCACGAAGTGTCACACTCCCGGCAGTGTATCTCAGCCCATGGTTTATCGTGCCCCGAAGATATCTCAGAAGATTCTTGGCACCAACCCAGTGAAAATGATGAGGCTCAACCATCTGTTGACTCAAAGTGTTCACTGTAAAACATATATCCGGTCGGGTGTTCACTAAGAACATCAAAGCTCCTATGAGTTGACGATACTCAGTAGGATTGGCCAAGATAGGCCCAGCAGCGCTGCCACTCAACTTCTTAAAGTTGAGTTCCATCGGTGTCGACACGAATTTACAATCCACCATTCCAAATCTTTCCAGAAGCTTCACAATGTATTTTCCTTGAGAAAGGAAAATCTCTTCAGGTCTCTGCCAGACCTCCAGGCCTAGGAAGTAGTGCATCAGTCCTAGGTCCTTCATCTCGAACTCAGCAGCGAGCTCCCTCTTACATTGATGAATGAGAGGGTCAGCACCTGTCAAGAAGAGGTCGTCCACATACAGCACTAGAATGAGAGGCTTCTCCTGCACAAGTAAAGGTTCGGATCAGCATTACTTCGAGTGAAGCCCAACTTCATCAAGTAACTATCCATCCTCTCGTACCAAGCTCTGGGTGCTTGCTTTAACCCATAGAGGGCTTTCTTCAATCTGCAGACATGAGTGTCTCGATCCTGAACTTCAAATCCCAGAGGTTGTTCCACATACACCTCTTCCTTTATTGCACCATGCAGAAAAGCGGTCTTGACATCCATCCGATGAAGACTCCATCCTTGCGTAGCAGCAAGGGCTATGATTGATCGAATGGTGGTATATCGTGCCACAGGTGCAAATATGTCATCATAGTCTATTCCTTCCTTTTGAGAGAAGCCACGGGCAACAAATCTTGCCTTGAACTTTTCAGCACTCCCATCAGATCCATGTTTGATCCTGTAGAGCCATTTTGCGTGACAACTGATTTGTCCTTCGGTCTCGGGACCACATCCCAGACATCATTCTTCATTATGGACTCATATTCTTCGTGCATAGCATCCTTCCAAACTTGATGCTTTACGGCTTCCTCAAAAGATCCAGGTTCAGATTGTACAATAGTACTCATGGCAGCTAGATACCCTTGGTATCTACATGGCTTCTTGCTTTCCTGGAATGTCCCCCTTGGGGCAGCATGACCCTCAGCATCTTCGAGGGTGTCCCTGAGCCATGATGGTCTCTTTCCCAGTGAAGGAGATGGATCAATAGGGTCCATTGGTCCTTCAATATCAGGCATTGTCTCATCCTGCGATTCTTCCAGATTTCTAGGCCTTTCTTCATGATCTTCTCCAGATCTTGGAAGATCTACTACTTTCTTCAGGGAAGCATCTTCGTCAAAAGTGACATCATGGCTTATCTCTACTTCCCTTTGACCAGGTACATAGACTCTATAGGCCTTAGAAGTCTCACTGTAGCCCACAAACATTCCTTTCTTCCCAAAAGCATCCAGCTTACTTCTCTTTTCTTTCGGCACATGAAAATAGACAAGACAACCAAAAATTCTAAAATGTGAGACATCAGATTTCTTACCAGAGAAAACCTCTTCGGGAGTTTTGGAGTCCAAAGCGGAATGAGGGCATCGGTTTTGAATATATACAGTAGTATTTGCAGCTTCTCCCCATAGAAACTTCGGTAGACCCTGGTCACATAGCATGGCACGGGCAGCTTCCACAATAGTCCTATTCTTGCGTTCAGCAACACCATTCTGCTCAGGAGTATATGTAGTGGTAGTCTCCCTCTTAATGCCAGCTTCTCTGCAAAAGTCTTTCATTTGACTCATATTCAGTCCCATTGTCGGTCCTCAAAATCTTGATCTTATTTCCGGTCATATTTTCCACCAAGGCTTTGAAGGTACGGAACCACATGAAAGCCTCATCCTTCTTCTTCAAGAAGTATATCCAGGTTTTGCGAGAGAAGTCATCTGTGAATGTCATGTAGTAGGAACATCCTCCCAGGGATGTCACGGGTAACATACCAGATAGATCATAATGGACCAGTTGCAAAATATCAGATGTCTTTGTGACACTTGAGGGGAAAGGTCCCCTTGTATGTTTTCCTTCGGCACAGCCCTTACATACACCTTCATGATTATTTCCAAAGTCAGGCATCCCTGTCACCACCTTCCTTGCTTCGGGAAGGGCCTTGTAATGAACGTGTCCAAATCTTCGGTGCCATAGTTCGGTTTGTCGGATAGTATCACAAGTCATAGCTCCCAGCGGACTCCCTCCAACCTGGTAGAGTGTGCCAACTCTAAAACCAATCGAGATAGCTTCCTTGAAGCTCTTCTTCCACACGAGCACCTTTCCATCAGAGAATGTTACATTGAACCCTTTGTCTTCCATGGCTGATACAGACACAAGGTTCTTCTTCAATTTTGGTACATAGAGTACATCTTGCAAATGTAGGACTTGTCCTTGAGACAAGTGGAGGGTCACAGTCCCTGTCCCTTTCACGGGGTATGTGGCATTATCTCCAAGGATAATTTCTAGATTAGTATCCCTTTCAACCATGTCAGAGAGTGCTTCCTTGAATCCAATGATGTGTCTTGAGGCACCACTATCGATTAGCCAGACATCCATAGTGTCGGGCGGAGATGTAGCAGAGAGAGCAGATACAAGAATATACTCATTTCTTTTATCAACAGCATTAGACTCCTCATACCTGGTGTTCCTAGACCTTTTATAAGGTTGATTGTTTCCACCAAAGTGAGCCTTCCTCTTTCCTTTGGATTTGTCGTTTCTTCGATTCCCATTCCTTCGATTGTTGATGTTATCATCACTATCGGGAGAATCCTTCTTGAAGGGGCATTCTCTAACATAGTGACCAGGCCTATGGCAAGTGAAACACTTACCCTTCTTTTCTTGAGTCCTTGTTCTTCCTTTGTCCTTAGAACCACCAGAGTTCTTCCTTTGAGAATGAGCACCATAGGCAACATTTCTGTCATTATTGAATTCCTTCATCCTTGTTTCTTCTTACATACATCTAGACAGAAGCTCATCAAAGTTAGGAATGGTATTATTATTGAGAATGGTAGTTGTGAATACTTGCCATTCATATGGGAGTCCTCCAAGTGCGGTGAGAACCAGCTCACGATCAGCTATTGTCTCCCCAATAGCCAGCAGATTGTTCCTTGTTTCGGTCAATTTCAGAAAGTAAGTTTGAACAGACTCATCCCGGCCCTTCTTCATATTCTTCAACTTATTCTTGAGGAATAACACTTGGTTCACATTGTTTACTTTGAACATAAGAATCAATTTATCATACATCTCCTTGGATGTGCCTAGTTCAGATATATAGGCAACCAGACTCTTATGTATGGATTCCCTGATCATCAGCTTTGCTTTGATCTCTCCCTTTTTATACTTGTTTCTAACAGCAGCAGTAGCATTAGATGGAGGTTCTTGAATCTTACCCAACACATAAGGATCAATTTATCATACATTTCCTTGGATGTGCCTAGTTTAGATATATAGGCAACCAGACTCTTATGTATGGATTCCCTGATCATCAGCTTTGCTTTGATCTCTCCCTTTTTATACTTGTTTCTAACAGCAGCAGTAGCATTAGATGGAGGTTCTTGAATCTTACCCAACACATGATCCAAGAGATCATGGTCTTCCAATTTGAGATCTAATATCATCTTCCAGGCATGGAAGTCATCCCTTCCATTCAGCTTGTCATTCTCCTTGAATTCAAAACTTGTGGAACCCATTTCTTCTTCGGTGATTGCTATAAAGTAGGGCTTGTCTTCACCTCACCTCTGATACCATGTAAATTTTTGTAGATGTTCTATGCTTGAAGCAACTTTACTTTTCTTACAGCAATCACACAAATAGTTAAGTAAAATGCTGATAGAACATATAAGTGGATCTTATAGAAGACAAACCAGAAACAGAAAAAATGTGATGGTGCATTACGACGGTCAACAAGATGCTTCAACCAGCAAAGTCTCCTTGGTCAGCCAACCCAGAATGTGTCACAACAGTCCTCCAATCAGCAACCGAGTCAACCCAAGTCAACTCCAAAAAAGTCAACGTTGTCCAAAAAGTCAACGCAGTGCAGCAAGCTAAAAGTCAACGCAGCAGCAGTTTGGTCAACCCTTTGACCTCGATTTCTGTGCCAAACAGTACGGCCTTCCAAAATCGAACTTCCCAACAATTTTCAGCCCTTTCGGACCATGCGTTGACCAAAGTCAACACTGGTCAAACTTCCAGCAAAACCCTCACTACAGAAATTCGTCCTTCAGCTCAGCCATACAGATTCGTCCTCCTTCTTCTTCACACGTGTGGGCTGAACTCGTCCTCCAAGGAGCTCGTACTAAATCAGATGAGAGAAGAAGATGTGTGTTGAGTTGTGGTGAAATGCTCTCCAACTTTCCCTGTATTTATATCCATCATTGGGGTGTGTGACACATCTGCTGGGGGTGTGAAACCTTAAGGCCGACCTGCACATATAATTTATTATAAATAATAAATTCAAAATAAACGTTCTGCTCATCGGATTAAAGTCACCCAATGGGACTACTACAACCACTTCGCATTCCAGAGGGGAAATGGGAAAGCATCTCGATGGACTTCATCACTGGGTTGTCCACGGTACAGGGCAAGGATTACATCTTTGTGGTTGTGGATCGACTGACAAAGTATGCACACTTCTTCGCTATATCAGCACGG
This sequence comes from Pinus albicaulis, assembly GCA_034641835.2. Lineage (NCBI taxonomy): Eukaryota > Viridiplantae > Streptophyta > Pinopsida > Pinales > Pinaceae > Pinus > Pinus albicaulis. Next base: position 6,549 of record JAXQQM020087078.1, read on the forward strand.
TACACAGCAACACAAGTAGCGGAGTTGTTCTTCAAGGATATTTTCAGATTGCATGGTCTCCCAAAGATCATTGTTAGTGACCGGGACAGCCGTTTCATGGGCGGCTTTTGGTAGGAGCTTTTCCGTTTGGTGGGTACAGAGTTGACTCCGAGCACCAGTTATCACCCTCAGACGGACGGGCAGATAAAGATAGTGAACAAGTGGCTGGAAGGCTACTTGCGAAACTATGTCACAGGGCAGCAAAAGGCATGGCTACGCTGGTTGCAATTGGGAGAGTACTGCTACAACACCACTTTTCACATGTCCATCGGTATGTCTCCGTTCTATGCTTTGTATGGATACCATGCTTTGACTTTTGGTGACGTGATGTTTGGTGCTAACAAGGCCCACAGGGCCAAGGACTGGATCCAAGAGAGTCAAGATACGCTTCGGGCTCTTAAGGATAACTTAGCTACAACTCAAAACCAACAGAAGTTGTATGCCGACAGGGGACGGGTTGAGAGGCAGTTTGAGGTAGGGGACTTGGTCTACCTACGACTTCAGCCATACCAACAGTCCACACGAAGCAGAAGGGGGCTGAGAAGCTCAAGCCCCACTTCTATGGACCTTACAGGGTGATCCGTAGGATTGGGTAGGTTGTATATGAGTTAGAGCTGCCCACAGGTAGCCAGATCCACAACATCTTCCACGTATCATACCTGAAAAAGGCATTGGGGCAGCAGGTGACTGCAATAGAGGAGCTTCCACCTACAGATGATGAGGGGCATTTGGTGTTGCAGGCATAAGCCATCATAGACACCAGGGAGAGACAGCTACAGAGCAAGACAGTTAGAGAGTACTTAGTGAGGTGGAGGAACTTGCCGGTTGAGGATGGCACTGGGGAAAATGAGAAAATCTTGCAGCACCCATCCTTGCAGTTGCTTGAGGACAAGCAACATTTTGGCGGGGAGGACTGTAATATTCCCAATTAGCAGCAGCTAATTGGTAATATTAATTTTGGGAGATGAGACACATAACCCACACTTTGGAAATAGTTATTCCCTAAAGTCACTTGAGCAAATATTACGTGATAGCGTGGGGTCCATGAGGGTGAAGTGGCAGCGTGAGGGAAGAGGCAACATGGGCAGTGTGGGCCCATGACAGCACAGTTGAGTGGGGACAGTGTGGGCCAAGAGGGACAATGCAGTTTGGTGGGGCCCGGGTGAGAGCAAGGCTCTCAAAGCATAAAAAGGGGAAGAGGCTCCTCATTTTCTCATTCTATTATGCATCTTTGATTTCTGTCTTTTAACATTGAGCATGCTTTTGCTGTTGAGTGAAGTCTGCAAGTGTTGTTCAGCACACCAGGTGTCTCCGAGCGGAGATCCCAACCTCAGCCTCAAGGGACTTCGAGTGCCCGCTCAGGTGAGGAGATCTATCCATCATTTTTCAGGAGAGAGCCATAGCATCTTCAGCCAAGATCACGCAGTTGCTTGGACATCGTTGTCTCTTGGAGGGATTACGCAGTTTGTGGTAGAGGCAGTTTCGGGAGTGAGGAGATATCAGGGATTTTAGCCCGAGGATAGTGTGAAGGGACCAACCGTTCACTAATCATCATTTTATAGCAGGGGGAGGCCATCATTTGCAGATTCATCATTCAGGGCCAGCGTACTCACTGGGAGTGCATTATTTTCCAAGGGAGGTCAATTCCCGCGGTCAGCCATTCCGCGAATCCTTCCTGGGTTTTTCCGGGTTATTGGAGGAGAGCTCATTTCCAGAGTTTCACATTTTTCTAAGCAGGGAAACAACCCCAAAGAGTCTTTCCATTCCAGTAGTAGCAGCAGCAGCAGCATCTGGAGATTACGCAGTCCATGATAGAGCAGCCCTTCCTTGAGCATTTCTGAGAGTATTTCCAGCTTGCCTTGAGCAAGCCAAAGTGCCATCATTCTAATCACCATTGTACTCATTATTATCTTTCAGTTATATAATAAAATGGCTCCGCGTTTCTCCATATTTGCATTCTTTGTATGATGTCTCTCTATTTGTTGTAGTTGCTTGTTTATGTTGTTTTGTATTACTATTTATTTCTATTCGGAATATTACAGCAAGCCAATGATGCCGAGGGGCATGCACTTGTACCTGCCGCAGACAATTTCTGCACATAGGATGGAGGTCAACTTGAGGCGTGGGGATATAGAGTGGGCTATAGAGTTGAGTCTCAGAGGCTAGTGGCAGATACTCCATGTCTTTCAGGGACATACCGCCAGGGCAGCCACCTAACTGCGGTTTCGAGCACACCATCGAGCTGGAGCAGGGGATCCAGGCTGTGATCACTACACTATATAGGCATCCCAAGGCCTATCGGGATGAGATTGAGAGGGCTATACATGAGCTCCTAGCATTGGGGCATATCCAACCGAGTTTGAGCCTTTTGCTTCATCAGTTGTACTGGTGAAGAAGAAGGATGGTACACTGAGGATGTGTATCGATTACAGGGCCCTAAACAAGAAGGCGATGAAGAACCGCTACCCCATCTCGGGGATTGATGAGTTGATGGATGAGTTGAGGGGAGCCAAGTTCTTCTCCAAGATAGATCTGAGGTTGGGGTACCATTAGATACGAATTAGGGACCAGGATGTTCCTAAGACAATGTTCAGGTGCCACTATGGGCACTTTGAGTTTCTGGTGATGCCTTTTCGGCTAACCAACGCTACCGCTACCTTCCAGTCATGCATGAACCATGTGTTTCGCTAGCAGCTGAGGAAGTTCTTGTGAAAATTTCAACTTGAAATCCTACTGCATTATCTGATGTTATTTCTTCTACTTATTATTCAGAAAGAAGTTATTTGCATAAATCTCTTCAATAAATATTGAAATAAATTCATTTGCGGACTTCACCATATAATTACGAAGCAAAACAATAAGGAGAATACTAACACATAAATGACACAGATATTTTGGAAAATTGTCCTTGGAAAAACCCAATGCGGGAAAACCAGTGCAACAAATGAGGGTTTCTATTATTCAACAAAATATTCTTGTACAATTTACAATCAGAAGTGAGGAAGAGAAATTATGATAACGCTGGAGAAATTCCTCACAAAATAAACTGATGAGAAATGACCACGGAAGGACCCTCCTGAGCCCCCTGAGTCATCACTGCGTTGGCTCTGCGTGGGGACTGCACAGAACTACGTACCCCTCTGCGTTGCTCCCTCCCAGCCTCTACGTTGTCTCTTCCTGGCACTGCGTCACTTGCTCCTGCACCTCGGATTGCCGCTAAACCCTCTCTGCTTCTCCTCCACCTACAAATCTCCCTCTGAGTCTATTTTCTCTTGCCGGACTTTGACTGCTGAGAAAATCAATTTACTTAGGCAACTGAGTATTTGCAATGGCGTGTTTTCCAAATGACCCTCAAGCCTTCCTTTATAGTCTTCTCGTTGAGAAATCAACGGCCCAAATTAGATCTCTAATCAACGACTAACATCATAATTTGACTTGATCTATGTTCTCTAGAAGATTCACACTTTTTATTAATACCTATTAATTATTTAATTTCCCTAAGTTTAGGCTTAGGGTCCCCATTAAAATAAAACAAAATCCGAGTGGAATTTCCACAAACGCTTTCTTTGTTCTTTGGAATACTAGTGTCTAAGCCTCTACACCAAATTTGAGACTTAAAGCACTTTCTGATGCTACAAAAATCAACAGTTCGTGCTAGTATTCTTTGATGACATATTGATTTATAGCCGAACTTGGGAGGAGCACCTACAAAATGTGGAGACAGTGCTTTGTATATTGGAGGAACAACAGTTCTATGCAAAGTTGTACAAATGTGAATTGGGGTGACAGAGATGCTCTACCTGGGGCACATTATAGGCACTGATGGAGTGAGGGTGCATGAGGAGAAAATTAGGGCCATCCGGGAATGGCCAGAGCCCAAAAATGTCACCGAGTTGAGGGGGTTTGTGGGTATTTGCACCTACTGCAGGAAAGGGATTCTCACAGCAAGCAGTGCCCCTCAGAGATTTGACAAAGAAGGGGGTTTTTACTTGGACCTCTACTGCACAGGAGGCATTTGATCACCTCAAACAGGTGATGAGTAGCTATCTGGCCCATGCACTTCTAGATTTCACCAAGCCTTTCATTTTGGAGTGCGAAGCATCCGATGAAGGAGTGGGGGTCGTACTGATGCAGGAGGGGCATCCCATAGCCTTGAGAGTCGGAAACTCTTACCTCATGAGAGGCTTTACCCCATTTATGATAAAGAGATGCTGGCCATCATGCATGCGCTAGCTAATTTCATACAGTACTTGGTGAGGAACCGGTTCCGGGTTAGGACAAATCCCAACAGCGTTCGGTTCTTCTTAGAGCAGAGACAACTTCAGAAGAGGTAGCAGAAGTGAGTCAGTAAGATCCAAGATTACTACTTCGACATTGAGTATGTCAAGGGGAAGCATAACATAGTGGCAGATGCCTTGTCGAGGAGGCCAACGTCCCTCTCCCTGATGAGTATCGAGGCAGATTGGAAGGCCCAATTGTTGGTCGAATACTCAAAGGATCAATTTACATTTCAGGTTTTGGATGAGCAAGTGACAGATGACAAATACCGGGTCATGGATGAGGTGATTTACTACTGGGACCAAATCTATTTCACAGCCAACTCCTAGTTGCGGGAGAAATTTTGCATGCAGCCCATGACTATACTCTATCCGGGCACCAGGGGTTCACCAAGACTTACTGGACCATTAGAGAGAGGTTCTCGTGGAAGGACCTCAAGGACGACGTTCTGAGACATGTCCGGGAGTGCGAGGTTTTCCAGAGGAAAAAAGGGGAGTTGACCCATCCGGCGGGTTTGCTACAGCCACTTCCTATCTGTGAAGGACACTGGGAGAGTATTTCGATAGATTTCATTACCGAGTTGCCAATGGTGCAGGGCAAAGACTGTATTTTTGTGGTGGTTGACAGATTGACGAAGTACACACACTTCTTCGCCCTTTCAGCCCGATAAACAGCCTCTCAATTGGCAGAGTTGTTTTTCAGGGATATTTTCAGATTGCATGGTCTTCCCAAGACCATAGTCAGTGATCAAGATAGCAGGCTCATGGGGGGATTTTGGCAGGAGCTATTCCAACTAGTGGGCACCAAATTTACCCCAAGCATGAGCTACCATCCACAGACAAATGGGCAGACCGAAATAGTCAACAAGCGGTTGGAGGGCTACTTGATGAACTATGTCACAGGGAAACAAAAGGCTTGGCTGCACTAGCTGCACTTGGGGGAGTATTTCTACAACACTACATTTCACATGTCCATCGGTATGTCTCCATTTTATGCTTTGTATCGTTTTAATGTACTGACTTTTGTTGATGTGATGTTTGGAGCTAGCAAGGCCCCCAGAGCCAAAGACTGGATCCAAGAGAGCCAAGACATTCTTAAGGCTCTCAAGGATAACTTGGCGACAGCCCAGAATCAGAAGAATATTTATGCAGACTGGGGCCGTGTGAAGAGGCAGTTTGATGTGGGGGACTTGGTTTACCTTCACCTTCAACCTTATAGACAATCCACGCTGAAGCAGAAGGGGGCCGAGAAGCTCAAACCCCGCTTCTATGGGTCATACAGAGTCATCCAGAAGGTGGGAGAGGTAGCATATGAGTTGGAGCTGCCGCCAGGAAGCCGGATACACAATATCTTCCATGTGTCTTGCCTGAAGAAGGCTTTGAGACAACGGGTGACAGCAGCCACCGAATTGCCTCCCACCGATGACAAGGGGCACTTGGTGCTCCAGCCAGAGACTATTATTGACACTCAGGAGAGGCATTTGCGGAGCAGGGTGGTGAAGGAGTATTTGATCCGATGGAGGAATCTCCCAGATGAGGATGCCACTTGGGAGGGGGAGTAGATCCTCCAGCACCCATCACTTCAGTTGCTTGAGGGCAAGCAACTTCTTGGCAGGGAGGACTGTAATATTCATAATTAACAGTTTTGCTAATTAGAATATTAATTTTTGATAAATTTTGATGTTTCTAAAGTTAGGTAGAAATAAGGTGGGTTGGGACCCACAATTAATAATTGAGGAAAATCTACAGCTTACTCCTATAGTTCACAAGGAAAAATTGCGGCCTTAGTGGGGTCCATGTAGCTAGCATTCGATTTGGAGGAAGCTCCCTAAGTGGCAGTGTGGGAGAGGCTCGACGGAGGCAGCGCAGTGAGTGGCTGGATGAGGGGACTACGCAGTCCATGGTGGGCCCAAGGGAACATTGGGGCTCAATTGACAAAAGGAAGTGAAGGTAGCTCATTTCCTCATTCATTCAACTTCTATTTTGATTGTCATCTTGACATAGCACACTTGTGACGGATGCCAAGTCTGCAGTGTTGTTTAGCACACGAGATCTTCAAGAGGAGATTTCAACCTCTACCTCGGGGGACTTCGAGTGTCTGCTCAGGAGAGGAGATTCACCATTTTGGAGGAGCATTACATAGACAAATTTGCAAGAGAAGCATCACCACTTCAGGGACTTCATAGAGGACGCAGAGACTGCGCAGTGGGGACGTAGTTCAGTTGGAGAGTTCATCTGGGAGGTGAGAAGGAGGAGAATTTGCAGTTGAGGCTTGGTGGGGAAGCTAAGGGCTTCCTAACAGGGGAATTGTCAAGCATCAGAGGCATTTTTACAGTGATTTTCGAGCAGAGGAGCTTCAACTAGTTGCGCAATGGGGTCAAGCCCAACAGGGGCCAATTTCTGAACTCGAGCATTCCACAATTCCTTCACGGGTTTTTGTGGGTTTCTTGAGTAGAGTCCAGTGTCCAAATCCTAGAATTTTCTTAGCAGTGGAAGCATCCCAACCAATAGTCCAAAGTCAGCCAACAACAGAATTTATGGGCCGAGCAGCGCAACACTACAACCACGCAGAGCCACCAGTAGAGCGTCATTCCAGCTTGGGTTAAGAAGTGTTTCAGCCTGCCTTGAGCAGGCCTGGGTTCACCTATTCCAGCACCTCTTTTGTACTCAATTCCCAACATTAATAAAATGGCTCAACTCATCTTTTGGCTTCAGTTTTTCATGTGTTGATGGTGTATTTTTGTTTGTTGTAGTTTTCATTCTATTTGCTTCTTGTATTGTCATCATTTTCTCTTTTGGGATACTACAACAAATGCCAATATGACCCTTTGGAGGGCTTAGACTCCATATAGGGAGACCAAACCCCAAATGAAGAACCACCTGCAATCATGTATAAGATCTAATGTGCCGCCTCACTTTCCAGCACAACCAAACATTAGTGCAATTGAGTAAATGAGCTTACAAATCATGGAACCAAGTAGACACTTCATACTGGCATGCCCTTCCATAATGGGCTTCAGAATGTACAAGTGTCTCCAAGTTCAAGAAGAAGGTTAACAAAGGACACTAGTAGGTGGTTTCAGCCTCTAAAGGGAGTGACATGTCCATGGTACATCCATCAAATGACAGGTGGTATGTGAAATAATGATGGAATGGAGTGGGGCATTAGGGGAAAGCTCTAAGCCACATGCCACAATACAAGGGTAGCTAAGATAAGCAATGTTCCACTGAGTTTTTGGGATGGGGAAACGAGGGAGCGGGGATACGCACAAGGGGGACGTACATAAGCAACCCCAAAATTTAGGAAAATTTCAGGGAAACGAGGGGACATCAGAGCCATACAAATTATTAAATTATTAAAAATTTAATATATAAAAATAAAAAAATAAAATCCCAACAATATGTTAATAACTAAATTAGTAGATAGTAAATCTTATTAATTATGAAATACACATCTAAATATGATCATCATTTCGTATTAGACTATTGTGAAGTAAAATTATCATTTGACATTTCTGCAATCATCAATGTAAATCTAAAAATAAATTACTAAATTGAATCAATCATTTGATATTATGCAATGTTCCATCTAAATTCATCATTTGGCAATGGGCATTAATATTATGCAAGGTACATCTAAATTAAATTCATCATTTGACAATTGAAACTATGCAATGCACATCAAAAATTAAATTCATCATATGACAATGACATTTGAAGTCTAAAACAGCCATAGAAAACTGAACTAAAAATAAACATAGAAAGCATTGAAATACAAAAATTGTTTTTTTTAATTGTTATTAGTGAAAAAATTCGGGGGAAGCATCCCTCTTGCATCCCCCTTGTATCCCCTCGTTCCCCCCACAAGAGAGATGCATTTCATCACCACAAAAACACCCCCCTAGAGTTTCCCCAAGTTTTCCAAAAAAGGGGACGTGGAGAAAGTTTCCCCATCTCGGGAGCATGGGGGAGTGCGTCCCTTGCCCTGGGGGACGCGTCCCCGTGGAACACTGAAAATAAGGAAAGCCCACACTTGGGTATATGAATATAGGAGGGAGAAATCTTAGTACATGAGTTACCCTGGCCATTGTTTTTCCACCTTTGTTCATATGCCTTTTTCCTTTTATAGATTTTTCTTTTGTAACTGCTTGGGACTCTAGGGGATGAGAGCATGATATGTCTAATATAGTAGTGAATACCCCCTTAAGGTAGGGCAGTTCATCGCCCACCAAGGTTTGGGATAATCATGGGTTCCTTAATGATGTAAGGGGCCAATATGAGGGGCCCTAGGAACCAAGGTGATGGCCATGATGATAAGAGTAGAGCTCATGTTTGGCTTGTGCCCACGTGCTAAATTTGCATGTCCCAGCCATCTTCTACATTTTATGGTACATTTCCTGTTGAGAGTGGCCAAATTATGTTTTTTCTTCTCTTTTAGCTGCATCAACCTCAGGGGCATCATTCCAGGCCCGACCCAAAGTGTGGGCAAGGGGAAGGGGAGGCTAACTCCTTGTGGACCCAATGGACAAATGTGGACCCAGATGGGAAATATGGTGAATGTGTTTATAATGAGCAGAGAGGAATTATGTGTATGGTGTCGAGAAGCGGGACAACGCAACCAAAATCAAGGTTTCCCATGTAGTGCCACCTCTATAGCGAAGGTACTTGTTTTGCTAAGGGCCTTAGATCTAGTTCTCTAGCAAAGAGAAAGGAAGCTTCGACACATTTTTGAGTAGATGGCTCCTCATGGACTATGTGATCAGGACAGATTGGATGGCCTTTCCAACTTTTCAATTTGGAAGGCTAGGATCCCGATAGTCCTAGAGACATATAATCCAAGTGACCATGCAAAACAAGTTTTGGCCACACCGACTGATGTAGATCTCCTAAGGAAGCATAATGAAGTTGCTGGTCATGCCAAGTGGTTGATCATGGATGGAATTAAGGACCATATTGTCCCACATATAGCTGAAAAGAAGACAGCTAATGAGATGTGGAAGGCCTTAACTTCCCTATATGAGGGAAAGTATGTCCAAAGGAAGATGTTGTTGGAGACTCAGATGCGGGCATTCATAATGACAAAGGGAGAAGACATGGAACATTTCCTCTTCATATTGCAATTGATCAGAGAGCAGTTGACTGCAACGAGTGCTAAGGTGGAAGATGAGATGATGGTCAGGACTGCTCTCAACGCAGTTACAAATGAGTTGGAAACCTTTGTCCAAAGCATCTTGGGCAGAGCGAACCTCCCAGATTGGGACAGCTTGTGGGCAATTCTGCGTCAAGAAGAACTCCGCAGAATCACCAAGAAGCAGTACAACTCTGGATTGAGCAAAGTGAAGAAAGAAGATGAAGAAGATGCAGCCTTGGCATCAAAGAGGCAGCAGGGAAAGAAGAACAAGGATCTATCAAAGACCAAGTGCTTCCAGTGTGGTGAATTAAGACGTTTTGCCAGCAAGTGTCGTCAGAAGAAAAAGGATAAGGAAGCGTCTTCTTCCAAGGCTGTTGTGGTGGATGATGGGTCAGAAGATGATGCAGCCATGAGTTCTCATGAACCACGAAAGTGGGGCGACATGGATATGTAGATGAGCTACAAAATGAGGGGTGGGATCCTTGAGCAGCTCATCTATTGGATCACATCCGAGCTACGAGAGCCTTACGGCAGTTATAGGACAAGTGGAGCAGTGGGTGCATAGATCATGAATGACGTAGAGGCAGATCTGAAGGCTGGAAGGAGCAATGCAGTGCAGATGCAACAACAACGTAGAGGCAACAACAACGTAGGGGCTGATGTGACTTCAGTAGCACAGAGCAGAGCTGTAGGAACGTGGAGGCTTCAAGAGGACAACGCAGCACAACAGCAACGTGAGGGATTTCAGCACAAGGGGCTAATGTGACTTCAACAATGCAAAGGGAGTTTGCTTACGCAGTGCAGAGTTGTTGTTGTGCATCATCCTTCAGATGTCAGCACAGATCAACAACCTATGGAGCTTCAATGATGAGGATGCAACTCAACTGACTTGTCTGTCAAATATTGGGGAGGAGATTCAGTTGTTTCTCTCAACAACTGAAGTTGCAGTGTAGCAGATCAGCAGTGGTAGTGCTATGAGTAGCATGAATGCAGCAAATTGAGAGGGAGATGCAGTACAGATGTGTCAATGGCGGTGACAACGTCCTGGGTAGTAGTACAGAATGGCAACAACAGTGCAGAGTTGAGTGGCAGCGTGCCAAGCATCAACCGCACAGAACCAGTGCCCAAAATCTTGTAATCCATGGTGTGATGCATTCCTAGAGCACACTCCATATGCTAAGAGGGAGTATTGAGATTTTGTGTATTTGGGGTAGCATTGGATGTGCTTTAGCTCCCAAATTTTGTTGAGGGACTAGAGTACACTTGATCTACAAGACCGAGAAAGGGATTTGGGAAATTTCATCTGGTTTGGGAGTTAATTAATTAATTAATTATTTTGATGTATTTCCTAAGTCTAAACTTAGGAAAATTAAATAATTAAAGTTAATTAAATTAAACATATGATGAAATTGTCTTAAGTCACACGGATCAAACTTTCTTTTAATCTTAGCCATTGATTCAAAATCTGATCACGGTCGTTGGTTTCCCAACGAGAAAAGTATAAAGGAAAGGCTTGGGGTCATTTGTAAAGACACACAGAGGCAGAGCACAGAAGCTAAGCTGAGATTCTAGGGCAAGGTTTGCTAAAAATTCTCAGAAGTGTTTCAGTTGCAGAGAGGGGAGTTTAGACAAAGGGGATGGTCTGATCCCAGTGTCTAGAATCAATAAGAGACAGAGAGGCAGCGCAGAGAAGCAGGAGCATCAGCAACAAGAGGGCAGCAGCTGCGTAGTGCAGGGGCAGCTTCAACTACAGAGGTGTTGCACAGTCACTCCCAGGGCAACGTAAGGCAGCTGGAAACCCTCAAAGGTTACGCAGAGACCTTTAGGGGCAGCGTAGGGACTACGTCACCTAGTCTGGGGTAACATAGCCCTTTCCAGGCCAGCGCTAAGGGATGCAGGGGATGTAGAGGCCGACGCAGGGGCTTCAGGGGCAGCGCTGGGGTTTCTAGGGCCTAATTTTGGCCGAGTCCTGTAAATCCCGTTTGAGGGTGTGGATCAGCCAATATTTTGGCTTCAGAACAGCTGATGAGTTGCATATCTAATATTTCTCCATCGGGTTTTCTAGATCTGGAACCCAGATTTGCTATATTCAGAAAACCCTTAATAATAAAACCCTCCAGCAGCCAGAGACTGGTTTTCCTACATTGGGCTTTTCCTGGGACTATTTGTCTAGAAAATCACTGTGTCACTTTGTCTATGTGTGCATGTACTTTTTCTAGATCTGAATTGGTGAAAGTTTGTAATGTGTTTTGCTTCGATATTAATCTGAATTATTCAGTTAATAACTTAATTAAGTAGGAGGAGCATAACCAGGTCTAACAGTATATTTCTGCATAAGAGTAACATTCAGAAATTTTCACAATGTCCTCTTCTAACAATGTCTTAGATAGAACATTTTTCTTGAAATAGCTTGAGAGCCTTCCTTACAAATGGATTTGACATTTCAACCCAAACTTTGATCTTCGCTTCCTGGAGTGTCCTCTTTGTCAAGTAGCCCTTGTGTTTAGCACCTTAGCTCTGATCCCATGTTGAGAATTTAGAGGGTTGGTGATTAATTCAAATACTCTTACTTGATAATTACTTGTGAGCTTATTTCTTAACTTATTTAGTCTTTCATCAAGTCAATTACCAAAATACAAGAGACACAATTAGGCTCCTCGGGCCAGGGAAAAAACCTCTCCCTCTTGGAGAGGAAAACCCGTAAGAAATTCTTCATATAGATCTTCAAATGAAAAGAACCATGACCAAGACTCCGACCCTTGACCTATGAATGCCTCCAAGACCTTGACACTACTTCTAAGTCTTCCTCCAACGCTGATCTTTCTTTTCTTTACCAATGTGCACTGACCTGCATCAACATTAGAGAACTCGATCTCTAAGTTTATATTGAGATACTCCTTATTGATTACAAGATGATTCGAGATCTCATCCTTTGCATGCACATCAGCTTTATCCACTGCTTCAGAATGCTTCACAACAGATCCATACAACACTTAGAACACTGTCTTCAACTTGCATTTTACCAGACTTTAATATGTTTTATCTATCTCAGATATATACGTACTAAACCCTGTACTTGTCCGAATTTATACCACAGATGTATCACAGATGTATCCGCATAAATGTATCCCAGATCCGATCATGTACTTGTCCGAATTCCTTACTTCTATTCTTACTGAAATCTACACTTCAGTTCTTCCTGAAATCCGTAGACATCTTCAGAGTGATCTGCATTTTTTAACCTCTGAAAGCCACACCTTTTAATCTCCAAAATCTGCACTTAATAACCTTTGAAATCCGCACTTAATAACCTTTGAAATCCACACTTAATGACTCAGAACAGTCCGCAGTTTTGTGTGTCAAATAGGCCGCAGGTTTAGGGTATTTATAGGGCACAAAACCTGACTTTTAGGTTGACCATACAGGTGACTTCTTAAGTGTGCATTAGGCCGAGTTTAACACAGCATTTGAGCTTATCTTTCAGCATTGTTTGAGGGCTGACTTAAGCCATTCTTTCACGGTTTCTATGGCAAGGTCTTGGAGCATTTTCTCTAGACTAGATACTTCATATATATGACACTTAATTATATTTATACCTAGAAGACAAAACCCTAATAGACATCAAAAAGAAGTCTATTGAACTATAATAAAAATCTTTCTCATGAAACCCGTGAAGCAAGTACAACAAAATACATTTTATTATCTTTGTCTTCTTCTTTACATAAATACATAATTACATAGTCAATATGAAGACTGATCCTAGTTACACTTTTCAACACCATAAGAACACAATTGCATCATCCCGGAATACCACTACATCCTCCAGAAATATGCACTATTGGGGCAACTAATTGCAAATGCTGAAGATATTGCAATGAAGCTCTCTCAGATGATAATAGAAAACCAATCTAGGGTGGCACTCGAAGTCCCTTTTAGAATGGGTGAGTTTTCTGCTCAGAAAACTCGTGCTAAACAACAACTGACCCAACTAAGCAGCTCGAGAAACTGAGATCAAAATCGATAATCCAATCATGCCAAATGAAGTGAGCTTCCTTTCTTTTATAATCCTCGTTGGGTTTTTTTCCCACCTTTTCCCTCGATACCTTGTTCACGTACATGCTTTTCAATATGAAGACTGATCCTAGTTACACTTTTCAGCGCCTTTCACCGTCAAATCAACTAACAACAATCACACAAGAACACAATTGCATCCTCCCGGAATACCACTACGTCCTCTAGAAATACACATTGTTGGGGCAACAAATTGCAAATGTTGAAGATATCGCAATGAAGCTCTCTCAGATGATAATGGAAAACCAATCTAGGGTGGCACTCGAAGTCCCTTGAAGAATGGGTGAGTTTTCTGCTCGGAAAACTCGTGCTAAACAACAACTGACCCAACTAAGCAACTCGAGAAACTGAGATCAAAATCGATAATCCAATCATGCCAAATGAAGTGAGCTTCCTTTCTTTTATAATCTTCGTTGGGTCTTTTTCCCGCCTTTTCCCTCCATACCCTGTTCACATACATGCTTTTCAAACCAGCTATTAAGGGTATGCGAATTTCATGTGTGGGTGGTCCCCATTCACCACTAATAAAATAACATAACATAAAGTTACTAACTTCTAACTCCTAAGTCTTCTAATGAAAAATCAAATGGGCCACGTCTTCACCAAAATTGGACCCCAAAACATAGAAATAAATCCTGTTCCAAAATAATTTAGGAAGGGACATTACAGTCCTCTCCACCAAAAATTGCTTGTCCTCAAGCAATGCCTGAACAAGTGCCCTCTCTGACTGTTGATCACCGCTATAGCCACCAATAATAGCGGGGTCCCAAATGTACCATTGAGTCATCCCCAATCTCAACACTGTCCCGACATGAAGGAATCCCTCGATACCAAGATCCCAAGCCATCCTAATCAATGTGAAGCACACCTTGCTCCACTCACTATCCAACCAAATACAGGTACCAGAAGGCCTCTACATACTAGCAATAAGTAGAGCATCATGATAATGTAGGATTTTGTCCAACTCCCCATGAAATTTCCCTACTGAGTAGTCCATCTCATGCACTACAAGAGTAAACTCCTGAAGATGCAATCCAATCCTAGTGGGATTGAACCCTCGTCTACCCGGGCCTCCCCTGATCTCCTCTTGTCGATCACCCTGCCACATTGGTGAAGTTCCCCACACCATCAACAAATCACTAAAACCAAATGGAAGATCTAGATGACCCTCCCATATAGAAACTAGCTCACCTCTACGGGTAGCTAAACTGCTCAACCCTGTTATGCAAGGATCCCTTGCCTGTCGCAAAAGGAACCTATCCTGCTGAAATCGTGACACTCCGGTCATTACTGACCGCTTAGCATGCTCATACCAGAGCCTCCTCTCCCATAACTCTCAGCCATAATCTATGCGATGATCGAGGCTAGGCCAATCCTGCCAAAGCAACTCAATGGTGCCAGTGCCTATCACTACATGGCTAGCCCCAATCCTGAGCAACAATTTGCCTTGTCCTATAGTGAGGGCCTCGGTGATCCCCCATGTGTCTACCTGTGGATGAATCAACCCGCCTGTCATCCCGACCATGCTCACTGAAGAGTGGAGTATCCCACCAATCCACTGGATCCCTAGATCCCATAACCATACTGGAGGTATGCAACCTGCAATCCTCTCTGCCTGTCGCTGTGATATGCTGCTAGCTGTTGGAACCCCTCTGTGCCCCGTCTTTGCCTCCTATAGGTATCCAATAGGTAGGCACCGAGCATCAAGAACCTGTGCTGTGAATATCCCGTTGTTCTGTGCCTAACAAATCACACAACGAGATTTGCTATCCCTGCTCCTAATGATGTGCCCGGGTACTTCCGGAAGCCTAGGCATCATCCTACCAACAAGGACTACTGTCCTCTGCACCTCATTCTCACCTAATGCCTCGAGCTGTCTAGCTGAAAGAGCACCATGTAACCTCTCAGTCACCTCCCCAAGTGTGAGCCTAGGGGTGGAATCTCTGCTACCTCGACAATCAACCATGCCATTGCTAAGCTTGTAACCATCAACTAGTGCACCTACCAAGTGTCTCGGCCAGAGAATCTCCTCTCGGCCCGTGACACACAATGTCTCCTCCAACTTCCTAGGGTGAGCCTCCCATGCCTTGCTGCCTGAATGGAGAGTGTCAAAGGGCAACAGCCAAACCCTCTGCAACTGTAAGCAACACTGGAGGATGATGTGTGGGTATGTCCCAAAGAGTATGATCAAGAGTCTGATGAAATGCTCAAGAGAAATCTTATGGACGACCCTCTCCCTGCCTCAGATCTGCTGATAACCCCCTCGAGCCCCCGCCTCCACTTAACATGGTGTCCCTAGATGCTCAACAATGTCCTCATCGAGCCTAGGTGAGTTGCGTCCAATGGTACACCTTCTATCCCTGTCCATAAGTCTCCCTGGAGGCAATGCTCCAAGAGCCTGTTGCGCCACATCATGTGTCACTACATACCACCAAGTACCACCACACTCCTCGACATGCCATTGTACACCGCAACTTGTCCCTGTACACCACTAGATACCCCCTGCTACAACTATACCATGCTGTGTCCTGCCTGTGTCACTACACCTGTCACTCCCCGCATGTCCTCAATGCGATGCCAGTCACTCCTACCCCACAACGTAAATTGACATGCTGTGGTATACCACCATGCATCTCCATGCTCCTTTGCAGGCCACTGCTCCTCGCTGCATAGCCCTGCACACCACAGGGTGTTATGGCCTAGAATTGGGTCTGTATGAATTAGGCCACATCCCTCTATATAACACTGGACGCTACAACCTGACTCTGTGCAGTCTTGTCTACCACTGCTTACTGTCATACCACCCTGTAATATAGGGTATCCCGCATGTGCCAAAGTGTTCGCCACTGTACTAGTGACCACACCATGACATACGTCATGTCCCCTCATCCATTCTTGTAGACCTAAGCACCCAAACTCCACTCCTGCTAGGGGGGATATCTCTACTGTGTCGATCCTCTGTGACCCTTGAGTCTTGAATTGTCTCCATACAATATTTGTTCTCGTGGCCTACCCATGCTACCACCTCCAACCAGCTCCTGCCAGAGAATGCTAATCATCCTGCGCTCCCATACACAACCAACATGCCAAAAACACCAATGGCGTCTGCTCACAAACCACCTGGCCACTAGCGCCGAGTGGAACTCCACTAAGGAATGCATGCACTCAGGAATTGGGTTGACTACCTCATCAATGCCATAGCCATCCTTTTGATATCGAATAGGAAGCCCCGCCTGGATCCCAATGCCAACCTTGGCCTCCAGCATCCTCTATGACTGAGAGTTCCCACTGAGCTTCACTTCGGATTACGACCATCTCCATGAGTCTAGCCCACTCCATCAGGTACGAACTCAGAATCTCTCGCCATCCAACCCCAAGAGAGGGATCGAATGCACAAACTCCAGCACATAGAACAAGCCCTCCATCCTGTGAGTGTTGCACCCTGCGCAGCTCATGTCGCCTCAACTAACCATCCTGGTCAACACATAAAATTTGTCGGGGCGGTCTCTGCATCTCTCTCTCCATGGTGCAAAGGTAGTCCTGCAATGTTGCAATACCCATCTATAGAAACCTAATGAGAGCTACTATCTGGAATTATTGCAACTCTGCTGACGGTCTGTGCATCTATTTGCTCTAAGTCATTGGTTGGCACCAACGAAGACTGCTCGTCCTCCTGCCCCTCCATGACTAGCTCACGTCCCTCTATGTGCTCTCCATGTTGTTGTAGGTGACTGTCATCCTGCAACTCCGTCGTAGATTTGGGTGCCTCTGTACCTATCGGCTCCTCATCAAGGTTGGTGATGTCTCTCGACACCTCATCATCCTATTGTGCATTGCTATCACCTGCGAACTTAGTCGCAACCCCAAATACCTCAACAATGGATGGCGTCTCATCAACGGGTGTATGCTCAACTGTCTCCTTGCCGACCATGGCTCCTTCAACTACTCTTTCATCTTCTTCCTCAATCCTCCTCATCATCCCTGCATAATTCCATGGAATTCCCACTAATTTGTGCATGTCTCTTAGTTCACAAAACTCCCAAAAAGAGAGGGATGTTTGAATGTCATGTCCCAATGATTGATATGTGCTCCAATTTGTTGCTAATAACTTCACATCAGTTGCAATCATGTCATTCCATCTTGATTCATTATCCACAATTTTGGGCATAGTGGATTTGTTGTATAATTAAGAATGGCCTTGATTCCCAATTGTTGTATGAATCAATTGCT
This sequence comes from Pinus albicaulis, assembly GCA_034641835.2. Classification (NCBI taxonomy): domain Eukaryota; kingdom Viridiplantae; phylum Streptophyta; class Pinopsida; order Pinales; family Pinaceae; genus Pinus; species Pinus albicaulis. Next base: position 24,297 of record JAXQQM020087078.1, read on the forward strand.
TCCCCACATCAATCATCATTTATTACATCCTAATCACCTCATCCAAGGTTACTGCCATGTTGTTTGATTTTAACCTTTCCCACAGGCTGAGCCAAGATTATGGCTCTGATACCACTGTAATGTTCCAAAATAAGAAAAACAATGCTATTGCAAAAGCCATAAATTAACAACATGGAAATTCCAAATAAGGCAGTAAATACCCAAAACAATCAAATTCATGGAAGCAGTTGAGCCATTTTATTATAGAAATCGGTAAGAGTACAAATATATAGAAGAAATGCACCTGGGCTTGCCTTTTTGGCAAGCGGAAAAAACCCCAGGTAAGACAATGATAAACCAGAAACTGCCTAGTGAAGGCTTTGCGCTTTCCCAACAATTTTGTACTAGCTGTTGCAAAGGAATGACTGAAAACCCCACCCCTAGTGCTCAGAAAATTATGCAAAATTGTATTTGAGGTCCTTGTCAAAAACCCATAAATGGTTTGGCCTAGTTTTGACCTTCCAAAATTGACCTCCAAAAGCCTTAGCAAATTTGCAATGTCTTTTGCAAAGATATAGCTGAAAACCCCATCTTCCGTGCTCAGAAAATTCTGCAAAATTATTTTTGAGGTCCTTATCAAAAACCTAGAAAAACCCATAAATGATTTGGCCTAGTTTTGACCTTCCAAAAATGACCTCCAACAGGCCTTACGCTCCCCCAGTAGCTGCTGAATACGATGTCTACAGAACTACCAGCAAAATACTCAACGACCCTCCAGGAATACAACAAATAATTCCTGCGGTACTTCCCCTATCTCTCCCGGTAAGCAATAACCCAAATAGATGAGGCACTCTCCCACAAATGTCCCCAGCTTTCCCTCTCAATGCTAGCCCAGTGACTGCCATGCTGCTCATGAGATATGCTATCAATCTCGGCCTCCGAGGTTCGCCTATAGATTAACAAGCTAATGAACCTAGATTCGCATATAGCTTATTATGCTAATGAACCTTTCGCCATCAAATTGTGAAAATTTTTTAATACATTATTGCATAAATCCTACTATAGTATCATGGTTTACTTCTCCTACTTGTGATTAAATTATACAAGTTATTTCCAGAAAATATTCAAAAAATACTGAAGTAAACACAACTAACAACCTACAAACATGCATATCATTTACTGAATATTACGCTCATTCAACAAAGTGACACAGATTTTTGGACATAAGTCCCCGGAAAAACCCAATGCGGGAAAACAGATGCAACAGATATGAGGGTTTATTATTATTAAGTAGATTCTGAGTACAACAAATCTGGGCACCAAGTTTGGTTAACCCGACAGAGAAAAAGTAGATCTGCAGCTAACTCGCTGTTTTGAGACCAAGATTCTGACTGATCCACACCCTCAAATGGGATTTACAAGACTCAGCCCGATTCTGGCCCTAGAAACCCCAGTGCTGCCCCTGAAGCCTCAGCGTCGGCCTTGCTAGGCTCTGCGTGCCTCTGTTATGCTCAGAAGGGGACTTCGTAACCTCGAAGTGGGTGACGCAGTCCCTACGCTTCCTTTGGAGGCCTCTGTGTAACTCTGGAAGCCCTCTAAAGCTACAACGCTGCCCCTCCTGGGCTTGCGTAGTGGTTGAAGCTGTGCTGCACAGTTGCTGCCCTTGCTCCTCTGCGTTGACCCTGAAAGTTGCTCCTCTTGCTGACTCTTGGCTTCGGAATCAGATCATCCCCTCAGCCAATATTACCCCTCGCTACAGAAAACTCCTCCGGAAATTCTTAGCAAACCCTGCCCTAGAATTCCAGCTTAGTTTCTCAGCTCTACCTCTGTGTGTATCTCCAACTAACCCTCAAGCCTTTCTCTTATACTTTTTTGCTGAACACATCAACAACCATGATTAAATCTCTTATCAACGGCTGAGATTAAAATACTGCTTGATCTGTGTAACTTAGAACATTTCAGCACATGTGTTTAATTAATTCACTTTAATTTTTCTAATTTCCTAAGTTTAGACTTAGGATCCTCATTAAAAACATTAATTATTTGAATAACTTCAACACCAGATGAAATTTCTCCAAATGCTTTCTGGGTTTTGGAGGTGACGTGTTTCTTAGCCCCTCCACAAAGTTTCAGGGCTAGAGCACATCCGATGCTACCCCAACTACACAAAATCTCTACACTGCCTCTTAGCACGGAGTGTGCTCTAGCAATACATCCACACCATGTATCACAAGATCTTGTCATTGGTCTTTGTGTTGCTGATGCTTGGCCTACTGCCCTCCATCCACTACGTTGCTGCTCTCTGTACTGATGCCCATGCCACTGCCACTAACACTTCCAAATTTGTACTGCAACTCCCTCTCAAATTGCTGCATCATGCTGCCCATAGCACTGCCATTGCTAACTGCTGCACTACAACTCAGTTGTCGAGAAGTAAGCAACTGAAAGACTCCTTCCCAATCGTTGATAGACAAGTTAGGCTACATCCCACATTGAAACTCCCTTGGCTGTTGCTTTACGCTGTCCTCCTGAAGCCACTGCACTGCTACAACTCTGAACTGCGTGAGCATTGCCTCTTTGCGCTACTGCCTCTGCACCGTGCTGCTCCCATTGTAGCATCTCAGCACTGCACTCCGCTTCACTGTAATCTACTGCATCCATCTACTTGTCCCGCTACCATCTTCAGGCTCCCGTAGCCCATATGTGATCCAAGAGTAGGGCTGACTCAAGGATCTTGCTAGCTCTTGTCTGTAGCCGCTCTACAGATCCATATCACCCCACCTCTTCTCTCGAGGTACATGGGCACTCATGGCTGCATCATCATTAGAGCCATCATCCTTTGCTGCTATAGCCTTGGATTCAAACGATCCTTTGTCTTTCTTCTTAGGACAAGTGTTGGCCAAGTGTCCAAGTTCGCCACAATTAAAGCACTGGACCTTGGATAGGTCCCTCTTCTTCTTCCCTTGCTGCCTACGCTCCTTTGATGCAAGGGCTGCACATCTTCCTCTTCTTTCTTTATTTTGGCTAATCTGCTTCCGCTACTTTGCCTCTTGGTGAATCTCGTGATTTCCTCCTGAAAGAGGATTGCCCGCATGTCTGCCCATGATGGTAACACTGCCCTGCCCAAAATGCTTTGGACAAACGTTTCCCATTCTTCAGTGACTGCATTCAGGGCAGTCCTCACTAGGAGCCCTTCATCCGGATTTGTACCCATGGCAATCAGTTGATCTCGGATAGTCTTTAGTATGAAGAGGAAGGGATCTATCTCCTCACCCTTCTGCATCTGGAACAATCGCATCTGATTCTCCAGTAGCTTCCTTCTTTGGATTGAGCCTCCCTGATACATCGTGTCCAATGCTACCCACATCTCATTTGTTGTATTCTTTCTGGAAATATGAGGCACGATGTGGTCTTTGACTCCATTCATGATCAAATGCTTAGCCTGTGCTTGATTTTCATTCTGCTTCTTTAGAGGATCTGCATCGGTTGGCATAGCTAGGACTCTCTCTGCATGGTCCTTGAGGCCATACTCATCCAGGATTGACAGGATCCCGGTCTTCCAGATAATGATGTTGGACATGCCATCCAACCTATTCTGATCTCTCAGTCCATATGGCACCATCTGCTCAGATATGTCAAAACAGATACTCTTCTCCCCTTTCTGTTACAATACTCAACAGAAATGTTGGATCTGGGTTTCTTGGCGAATAACCCTCTATCGTAGCTGCTCCCTCTGACAATTGATTTCCCTCCTGGAAATCTTCAGCCAAACCAATCGGATAGTTCTCTACGATCACCCTCTTGATCGAATCTCAGATCTATTTGGCTCAGATCTGTTGAGTCACTGTCTTCCTCTCGCTCTTTGTTGACTTAGCTAGGCACAATTCTGCACTGGCAGAATCTCCACCACACCAGCACCACTGAAGATCCGAAGCACCGCTTTCGGATCTTGGCAAGCTCTCCCCGAACGGGAAGAATGACTTGCATCCCCGTGGCCCGGCGCGTAGCCTCGGCGGCGCCGAAGTGGAGCGCAACCCCCGGACTAGGTGACGCGGATTTCTGGCCGGCGCCAGAAAGGCTGCAAGCTAAGCACGATGGCCTGCAGCAGAGCTGCAGGCGCTTGCCTTTCACAGAGTTTGCTTCCTCAGACGCGCTGTCAATTTGCCCTTTCCGGATCTGCCGGATCTCTGTTGCTTTTGTTGTTGTCCTGAGAAAAAATATTCTTCGGTGATTTGCGGAATTCATGTGACTCAAATCAGCTCGATACCATGTGAAAATGTAATATTCCTAATTAATATTTGATTTTGTATAGTTTTGCCGCCTATAGTTAATTAATAAATAAAAGTGAGAAAAGAGGGGCTAACTCACTTAAATAAAATAAAGTGCTTCCCTAGTAGGAGCAACGTTATAACTTAAAGGGGAGCCTTGGGGGTCCACACCACGTATGAGGGAGGCCTCACGTAGCCTCTAGGAGCATCTGCGTAGACTTGGGAGGAGCATGTGGAGAGAGGGGGACCACGTTAGGGTTTTTTTGAGGAGAGCTAGCATTATAAAAGGTGGGAGAGCCATTTCATTTGGCATTATTGATGTTGATGATATTTGAGCTAGACTTTTGTCTTCTTGAGCACGCTGGCTGTTCAGCCTGTCTGCAGCACTATTTAGTGCGACTGAGTGTCTCCGGTCGGAGATCTCACCCTTAGCCCCGGGGGACTTCGAGTGCCTGCTCGGGCAAGGTCTTTCTACAGTTTTCAGCGGAGGATTTGGTTGTTGTTTTGCGGAGGAGCAGGGCTTCTTTTGGTGACTGTGCAGTACCTAGGAGAGAGGACGCAGTTCTTGGTGGAGGGGTGCTATTACGGGATTTTCTGCAGGAGATTTAGTGTTATTCGGTGCGGAGGTTCAGTATTTATCAGTTGGAGAGTTTCCTGAGGAGTTTGTGGCTCCATCTCAGTATATTTCATTTGGTATCTGCGCTGGGCCTGGAGGGACAGCGTTTTTCCTTGAGGGTTTCTGGGGTGATTTTCGAAGGTGGTCCATTTTGTTTATGGTTTCTGGGTTTGGTCCGGAGCAGTGAGTACAGGTGATTTACAGATTTTCAGCTCATTCCGGCGAGGGGATCAGCCCCTAGTTCCAGTTCATTCTGGTAGCAGCAGTTTACGGCAGTTTCTTCCAGCAGCTGGGACGCAGTTTCTGTAGCAGCCATTTCCTGTTTCTGAGAGGGTTCTTCACTTGCCTTGTGCAAGGATAGGTGCTCTTATTCTGATTATCCATTGTACCCATTTATATTCTCAGATTAATAAAATGGCTTAGCATTCCTGGCATTTTATGTGTACTTGCTTTATATTCTATTTCCGGCATTTTCCTATATAGTTGTATGCTTGTATTGCTGTGTATTGCTGTCTATTTCCTATTCGGAATATTACAGTGGTATCAGAGCATAGATCTGGCTCAGCCTGTGGTCTATGACATTGGGAAAGAGATCATACAGAGGTTTGCTGGAATTTTGGAGAGCAATAGCAGTTGCAGTACCAAAAACGAAATTGGAAAAAGGGCCAAAATATAAAGGGTCAAATTTTGAAGGTTGGAATTAGAAGAAACGTTTTCTGGGTTTTTCTGGGTTTTGGGCAAGGATCAGCTTCCCAAATTCCTAGAATTTTCTGAGTAGTTTTCAGTGGGTAAATCAGAGGTCGAAGTCAAGTAGTAGTATGGTTTTGCAGCAGCCGTGCAGTTTCTGAGGAGCCTGTAGACACATAGCAGAAAGAGCCGATGGCAGGTGATGATGATGAGAGGAGATTTAGAGAGGCGCTCCTCCAACACATGCAGGATGTGTCACAGAGACTCACTGCACTGGATAGGCAGTGGGAAACCCCAAGGGGTTTTCAGATTGGTGGGGGATCAGGCACATCCCACCATTTGCCGGAGCATGATGCCACTTAGCATATGGCATCACATACACCCACACGTCCTACCATGCCCACTTTTCTGGATGAGGACGCAGGGGCAGCAGCACAGCGAGAGCCGGAACTGGGCCACATGGGTGACTATTTTGCAGAGTACCAGGCATACGGGCAGGAGTTCATGGAGGCTCTCTTGTTCAGAGACTTTGTCCAGCTCCAGCGTGATAGTAGACCTCACAACTTTCACAGAGGGAACAGGCGCTCACATGATGGGGGCTTACGGCGCACATTGGACAGATTCCATCTACCGACATTTGACGGGTCATCCAGGCGCTCAGAAAAAGCTTGGGTGGACAAGTTGGATACCTCTTTCCAGCTTGACCGAGTATCGGAGAGGGAAACCATTAAAATGGTTACCTCGCACTTGGAGGATGAGGGAACACAGGGTTGCAGGGAGTCTGAGGTTACACCTAGTGTGACACGGG
>JAXQQM020083757.1:0-21000 GCA_034641835.2 Pinus albicaulis
ACATTTTGTGCTCAACTTAGTGTTCCTAAATTGATAACATAAATTTTCAACCAGGGCTAGTAAACTGTTGAAGTGAAGTGCACCATATGTGCCTAAGTAACCTCTTCCTACTTCGTTGTGTTTAGTGTTTTCTGATGTTTTTGGTTTATGGTTTTATGTTTGGAAAGGGAAGGAACTAAATGCTGGTGAAAAGAAGCTATTGGTTATACTAAAACAGAGTAAAGCCTAAACTATGGATGGCAAACAACAAATGCAAAGCTTGATGATGACTTCATTGCAAGAAAATAAATCACAACATGAGCTTGAACTTATCCAATTCATTCATTAAAGGTGTGTTGGAAGAGATTGAGAAATGGACAAGTTAAGTGTAAATGAAATTCTCCTAGATAAACAATCAACTCACAATATTACAAAATGATTATTTGTAACACAGTAAGGTTTCTATTCTAGAATAACCTATGATTCTGAAGTTACCCTATTCTGCAACTTGACTTATCACTTCTAGGCCTTATTCATAAGTTTTGAGATTTTCTAAAATAATGCTTGGGAAAAAGGCTATAGGTGAGTTTGTGAAAGATTTGCAGAGTGATCAAAGCCTTAAAATGATATTACTGACCCTTGTTCATGTGATGATGTATCAATATAAATTAAGAATAAGTAAATTCAACAATAATGAGACTGAGAGACTATTTTATCATTATTCACTAACTAATCTGATAGATACTCGCTAGAATGGGGTCTATCAATCTTAAAATATAGTGACTACAACTAAACTAGAATGCCATTAATCTTTTCTTGAAACAAAATGAACTGAGACTGAACTAGAGTGCTACTAATCTACTTGAAGTATAGTGAACAGAGTTAAACTAGAATGCCATTATCAAACTTGAAATGTAGTGACAGAGCTGAACTAAATGCAATCAACCTCCGGAGTGTTATAACTAAATTAACATGCAGCTAGCATATGGAATTCTATAGCCCATCTCGTTCAATATGAATGATATCTTGGAAGAGTTTGTAAAAAAAAGTCTGGCTATATTATTCAATGCAATTGAACATAAACATAAGATTTGAAAGCAAATACAACTAGGATCTAAGATACCACAACTGTTTCTTATTCATTGTTAATGATGTTTTGGAAGAGTTTGTAGGAGTAAGATCGGCTATGACACCTAGTGTAAACAAGCATAAATCATAAAATTCGAAAGGAAATGCAACTAAAATCTACAACACCACATCTATGCCTTATTCATCGTGATGATATTTTGGAAGAGTTTATAAGAGTAAGTATAGCTGTGATGATTAGTGTAAACAAGTATGAAACATAAACTTCAGAAACTTGCTTAAGCTAGAAATGAAAAATGAGACTAAAATACTTATCTAAACCGTATGAACAAAGCTGCTCAGGTAGCAGGGGCCCTCTACCACCAGAGTAGCACGCAAAATCTACTTCAAGATTGACTTAGCGCTTTCAATGAAGTGATGCTTCTTTCATTAAAAGAGAAATTACTTCAAAACAGAGTGTTTTCGAACTTCTGAAATCTAGCAATCAAACACAAAATCTAACTTCGTTTCTCAGTCTCCCGAGTCACACTTATAATGAAACCCTTGAGAAAAATAGGGATAAGTGTCTTTCCCACTTCTAATCGAATTAAAACTCTTATTGAAGGTCTCGTACTTTGCTATAGACATCTGTAGAGTCCGTGTCCCGGTAGAAGTCTACCTCTTGGTTTTGGTTTCCCATGTGCATAACCACCTGTAGAATTGTGCTCAAACTTTGTAGGGAGCAAGGAATGATGTGGATGAAGTTTGGAATTTGCCCATATGCGTTTTTCTTTCAGACGACACCTGTAACCCATTCAAACACTAAAATAGCTGCGGAACGCATGATCGGCTACGGAACGTCTGTATTTTGTAGCTATTTTGCAGAAAATTATTAAAACAGCAAAAACCATGAAAATACAATATTTTAATCAATTGTATGTAACCTTTAAGCAATCCTAATCATTCTTCATTGATTTTAGGCTTATGAAGTCATAAAAGAATGATAAAATGAAGTGAAGGTTTGTAAAAGAGAAGGCAATTCTAGGGCTCAACATACCCCCACTGCAAAACTATTGCATGTCCTCATGCAATTTTATCAAAAATTTATTCCATGTGCTCTGAAACCTCTGTTAGAACATCCAACTTTATCTTTCTGCTTCTTTTGGCCCTAATATATTTTCTAATCTCTGTTAACTTTTCAGAAATTAGTTCTTTATCTTCCTATTGTAGTGGAGTGTCAAGTTTCTTTTCAACAACCATGTCAGTTTTTCTTCTTCTGCTCCATCAAAAGATTTGGAAAAAGATTTTGTAATCTCCTTATGGAAGCTATCAAATTTCTCTATAAAATTTAACCTCCCGGCTTGTTGTAGTAGCTCCTTGACTTGTGGATATCCTTCCAAATACTTGACTCCAACTGGTTCTGTCCTGACAATTAGCCACATTCCTCCTTTGTGCAGATTATCTTCCTTTCAGAATTACTTTTCTATGCTTGAAGCTAGATTTACTACAGAGTCTAATGCTTTATTTTGAAACTGTATCTCTGTGTCTGAAGATGGATTAGTTGAAGAATGATGCTTCACCCTCAGAATTACCTTTCTTCACTTAGAGATGGATTGGCTGCAAAGTGTAATGGAGGTGAATGGATGGAGGTAATTAAGTTATAAGAGAAAATGAAGTGGCTATGGATCTGATGGAGAATTTATGATGAACTTGTGGTGAAATAAGTGAATGATACAATCTTAAGGAGATGTGGAATAGTAGGTTGGAATGTTGGATAAGGGATATGGCCAAGATATGTTAATCAATTAGAATGATAGGTTGTTTTAGGAAACATATGATTATACACATTGTATCTATTTCATGTTTTAACTTTTTGCTATTAAAATAATTTTCACAATTTACCTCAGAATTTTTGACCTTGTTAATTGCTATGCTTGATGTTGTTCCTTTGGTCCTCTTTTAGCATGTTGGTCTTCAAAACAGAATCCTTCAATTTCCTGTAATCATCATCTCTTTGTAGGCTGTACAATTGTGTCAGAACTGCTGAATAAGATGTGGCTACAACATGCAATCTGTAAAAAGAAATGAAGTATGACTATGGAAGATGGATGTGAAATGTAATGGAGTGAAAGTGGAATAGGACTTGTGAAATGAAATGAAAATGGCGTGAGATGGAGTGAAAGTGGAGTGAGATGGAGTGAAAGTGGAGTGGGATGGAGTGGAATTGTAAAATGAAATGAATTTTGCAATTTCTCTCAAATGGTACATCAGACTTCCCTAAAATTTTCTGAGGTTGTTACCAATATTATTATGCATCTTCTGACGAAAAATATCTGCCATTGGTTGCACGGATCTCCCGAAAAATGAGAAATGGATGTGGGTGAAAGTGGCCAAATTCTTGAAAAATACACACTGAAATTTTCTGAAAATTTTTGTGTTTATTCACCCTACCTCAATGCATTTACCATAAAAATTTCAGGACCAACGGATGCACGGTTTGAAAGTTATGATAAAATCAATTTCTGCCCTGTTTCACCCTTCATTTTGCCCAATGTTGCAACAAAAAAGTACGCCACGGACTCATTTTAAGGCCAAATTGAGTGATTCCAAAGGGAAACTATGTATTTTTACCTTCTCTACTGCCACATGCTTTCAGAATTTCATTTTGATGAAGAAAATGTGTTGCTGTGCAAAAATACTCAAATCTGTCCTATTCTGTCCATAATGCTGAAAATTGAAAATCTGCCTGAAAAAACCCTTCTGAAATGCTCTTAAAAATTGTTTATTTCCAAATTCTGTCCGCGTTTTACTCAATTTATCATATTCTGAGAAAACCCAGAAGCTCAGAATTTTTTATTTCTGCTCCAATCTCTCGCAACATTTGCGCCAAAACTGCCTTCTGGAAAAAGTTGCAAAAAAAACAAAAACAGGCTGCTACAGCAATAGCTGCAGAAACTGCCACTTTCCGCAGCTGTTATTGAATTGAAAAAAATATGAACATGCTGCTACAAGAAACTAATAAAATGTACTGCTGCAAGTTGTTGTTGATTCCATAAAACCATTAGTCTTCATCAAAGCCAACATTCATGGTACAATTCTTACCATGCGAATAAATGTGTCGAAGTCGAGCATGGGAAGAAATCATTGGATTACCAATCAATAATGAAAATCGTTAACCAATGCGAGACAACTCACCGATAATGTAAATGAGTGTCAAGGTACCTCAATGCATCTTGACAGGGACGAATGAATGTGTCGAAGTCGAGTCGCCTGCAAGATTTGACAATCAAGAGACATTGTTGTATTCCCATTGTTATCAACGAGGAGACTTGCCATTGATGAATGCAAGCTCCAAGGCACTTCAAATAATCTCTAATCTTGATCCCAGATAAAGTGTTGAGGTCGATGGGACAAGATATGTTGGAAGGTGGACCTTAAGGAATTCCACATCATCCAACTCGAGCATAGAACCAAAAATGATTTGAAGAACCATGAAAGATTGAAACCATCATGAAATTGCAAAATTTATTGTGAACTTTGCTCGCCAGTTGCCTGGTTTTCAAGCAAAGCTCATGTCCAACTGCGCCAACAAGCTAGTTTTCACAATAGGACTTATTTTTCTCTTTACTCTTTTTTTCCTTTTTCTTTTTTCCTTTTTTTTCTCTCTTTTTTTTTTTTTTTTTTATGTCCTACTCTACTTGAAAAAGAAAATCTTGTTCAAGTATATGAGTACTTCCAATGGAACCATGTCTGTAACAAGATGATAGATAAACTCATATGCAGGTTTGAAAGACACTCTTTGATATGTACCTGTATATGAGATGCCAACTGTATTGATTTAGATGATGTCAAAAGATATTGAATAATTGAGCATTGGAATCCAATGACTGAATTGAACCAAGATTCAATGTAATCTTGTCTTCCTTGTCTTTCCTCTATCATGAAATGCAAGTCTTCGGAGATGTGATCTTCATTCATAGAATCTGGTGATAGACATGCATGAGACTTTTCAATCTCTGGTTCCAATATCTTCTCTTTATCAATAGACATCCATGATTCTTGGACCTTATCTGAGTCTTCTTCTTCTGGTTGTTGTTCTTCAATGATAGCTGGTGAATCGTTTTGCAATACCTCAAAATTGTAAGTTGATTGAGGTGTTTTATTGTTGGGGATATGAAATGGTTGTGGAGGTAGTGGAGTGGGAATGAATTTTTGGGGTGCTTGTGTGGATGATAATGGGAAAGGTTGAATTGAGGTCAAATGAGGGTGATTTTGATGTTGTGGTGGAGGCGAATGGTATGAATAACATTGATGATGGCATTGAGGATAGAGAGGGAAAGATTGAGGATATGGTGGATTTCCTTTATAGGGCCTTTGCCAACTTTGTTGCCAAGATTGGTTTTGAGGTTGGGATTGAGATGGCCAAGGTTGCCAAGGCAAGGGTGTTTTCCAATTACCTTGAGGTTGTTGTGCATAACCTTGAAACTGTGCATAAGGATATTGCATCATATTGGGTTGATGAGGCTGCCATAGTCCTCTTGGAGCTACATAACAAAGTTGCTCTTGTGCTTGATTTTCTCCATTATCCTTCTGGTAAATTTCCTTCAACCCTGGTAATGATGGGCAATCTTCAGTAGTATGTGATCCTGCACAAATTTTACACATTTTAATGTTATCAAGTGGACATTCATGCAAAGTATGTTTCTTTCTACATTTAGGGAAAAATATAAATGAAGAAACTTTTTGCTTGTTTTGCATTCTTAGCATGTCAGTTTGTTCATTTAAATTACCAAGAATGTTTAGCAAATTGTTAGGTTCAGTTTTACTTACCAATCCTGATGCTGACTTACTTACTTTTGCAATAAATGGATCTTGAGGGAATCTTACACACTTTGCTTTTCCTCTTGATATGTTCTTGCATAGTTCACAAATTTCTTGAAATGACAATCGATAGACATCTCCTTTTCCCACAAGATTAAGAAGATCAATCCATTCATCCTTTATAGTATTTAGTAGGAGAGTTTTTAATGCATCTGATCCTAAATTATGCAATTTAGATCTTTTGATATTATAAGTAAATCTCTCCACTAAATCTTCTAGGCTTTCATCCTCTTTTTGGTTCATCTTAAAGACTTCATTTCTAAGGTCATGGTGCATGCAATAACCTTTATATTTTCCAAAAATACTCTTTTCATATCATCCCATGTCCTTATAGAATTTGTTCCTAAAGTCATGAACCATCTAAGAGCTTTATCCTTCAATGTTTCCGGAAACAAATTCAATTTTTGCATGTGCAATGAGTAGCCATAAGATCTACAAATTATTTCAAATTCAAAAAGAAAGGTTTCCGGGTCTTCTGATCTCATACCTTTGAAGTTAGGAAGTATAGATGGATGGATGTTCTTCATTTGAACGTTGATATCAGTTTCTTGAATGGGAAATCCAAAAGGATCTTACTCATATCACCTCCATCCATTTCTTCAACCTCCTTTGTCACCTCTTCTTCTACCTGCCAAAATATGAATTCATGATGTGGATGTGTGGCTCTTACTGCACCACATGATATAGTGGGTGTGGTAGGTGATTGAAGTTTTTGTTTTTGTTTTTGTGGATGTAGGAAATCAGGATACCTAGTTACACTTCCCCGACAACGGCGCCAAAATGTTTGTGCTCAACCTAGTCTCCTAAATTGAGTTCATTAATTGTCAACCAGGGTTGGTAAACTGTTGAAGTGTGGTGCACTATATGTGCCTAGGTATTTGTTTCTCACTACGTTGTGTTTAGTGTTTTATGATGTTTTTGGTTTTATGGTTTTATGTTTGAAAAGGGAAAGAACTAAGTGCTAGTGAAAAGAAGCTATTGGTTATTTAAAACAGAACAAAGCCTAAACTATGGATGACAAACAACAAATGCAAAGCTTGATAATGACTTCATTGCAAAAAAATAAATCACAACATGATCTTGAACTTATCCAATTCATTCATTAAAGGTGTGTTGGAAGAGCTTGAGAAATGGAAAAGTTAAGTGTAAATGAAGTTCTCCTAAATAAACAATCAACTCACAATATTACAAAGTGATTATTTGTAACACAGTAAGGTTTCTATTCTAGATTAACCTATGATGCTGAAGTTACCCTATTCTGCAACTTGACTTATCACTTCTAGGCCTTATTCATAAGTTTTGAGATTTTCTAGAATAATGCTTGGGAAAAAGGCTATAGGTGAATTTGTAAAAGATTTGCAGAGTGATCAAAGCCTTAAACTGATATTACTGACCCCTATTCATGTGATGATGTATCAATATAAATTCAGAACAAAAGTAAGTTGTAAATAATGAAGGCCGAGAGACTAATTTTGTCAACTAGTACTACTTGAAATACAATGGATAACACTAGGCTAGAATGCGGTCTATCAATCTTAAAATATAGTGACTACAACTAAACTAAAATGCCATTAATCTTTTCTTGAACAAAATGAACTGAGATTGAACTAAAGTGCTACTAATCTACTTGAAGTACAGTGAACAGAGTTAAACTAGAATGCCATTATCAAACTTGAAATGTAGTGACAGAGCTGAACTAAATGAAATCAACCTCCGGAGTGTTATAACTAAATTAACATGCAGCTAGTCTATGGAATTCTACAGCCCATCTCGTTCAATATGAATGATATTTTGGAAGAGTTTGTAAAAACAAGTCTGGTTGTATTATTCAATGCAATTGAACATAAACATAATATTTGAAAGAAAATACAACTAGGATCTAAGATACCACAGTTGTTTCTTATTCATTGTTAATGATGTTTTGGAAGAGTTTGTAGGAGTAAGACCAGCTATGACACTTAGTGTAAACAAGCATAAATCATAAAATTCGAAAGGAAATTCAACTAAAATCTACAACACCACAGCTATGCCTTATTCATCGTGATGATATTTTGGAAGAGTTTTTAAGAGTAAGTCTAGCTGTGATGATTAATGTAAACAAGTATGAAACATAACTTCAGAAACCTGCTTAAGCTAGAAATGAAAAACGAGACTAAAATACTTATCTAAGCCATATGAACAAAGCTGCTCAGGTAATAGGGGCCCTCTACCGCCGGAGTAGCACGCAAAATCTACTTCAAGATTGACTCAGCCTTTCAAAAAAATGGTGCTTCTTTCATTAAAAGAGAAATTACTTCAAAACAGAGTGTTTTCAGACTTCTGAAATCTAGCAATCAAACACAAAATCTAACCAACGTTTCTCGGTCTCCCGAGTCACACTTATAATGAAATTACATAACTACCCTTGAGAAAAATAGGGATAAGTGTCTTTCCCACTTCTAATCGAATTAAAACTCTTATTGAAGGTCTCGTACTTTGCTGCAGACAGTTGTAGAGTCCGTGTCCCGGTAGAAGTCTACCTCTTGGTTTTGGTTTCCCACGTGCATAACCACCTGTAGAATTGTGCTCAGACTTTGTAGGGAGCAAGGAATGATGTGGATGAAGTCTGGAATTCGCCCATATGCGTTTTTCTTTCAGACGACACCTGTAACCCATTCAAACGCTAAAATAGCTACGGAACGCGTGATCGGCTATGGAACGTCTATATTCTGTAGCTATTTTGCACAAAATTATTAAAACAGCAAAAACCATGAAAATACAATATGTTAATCAATTGCATGTAACCTTTAAGCAATCCTAATCATTCTTCATTGATTTTAGGCTTATGAAGTGATAAAAGAATGATGAAATGATGTGAAGGTTTGTAAAAGAGAAGGCAATTCTAGGGCTCATGATCTCCACCAGGTATGAGCCTTACCTCTCAAATGCAGCGTTGCAACCTTGATGATTTCTTCTTCTAAAATGTGGTGCTGCTGTTGGAAGGTGTTTGGCTCCTCCACCCAATATTTGGCTGAATATGAAGGAAAACTTCCAAAAGTAGATAGATGAAATCTATCTTGTTGCTCCTTCCCCTTCACCTTGCTCTTGCAAAACTCAGAAAAAGTGGGCTGATTTCTGAATCCATGAGTGTGAGACTCATACTCCTTCAAGAAATCACTAAGGGTTTCCTCCTTAGTCACATTTCCTCCTTCTTTCATCTCCCTCACAGGAATGTTGGGCCTTTGACTGCGCTGTTCATCATGGTGTGTGGCTGCATGCTTACCCTCACCATGTGCAAATATAGGGCTTCCTTCAGTTTCGAACCCTCTTTGAGATTCTCCATCAATCTCCCTCCTAACCTTTCTGGAATCTTCATGTGTGCCTTGCATAGATTTGGGAAGAATACTTGTGAGTATTTTCTTCTCCTTTCTTCCAAGAGATTGAGTCTCTCTCCTGCTCATCTTCTTATTTCCTTCTAGATGAGAATAGGAAGTGCAGGGGTCTTCCTTTTCTGTTTGCTCTTCCTCCTTGGGGAGGTTCTTCTTCTTTTCAAAAATGGATGAGATCAATCTCATCCTCTTCATCTTCCGTTCTCTTTCTTGGGCTTTGAAGGCCACAAGCCGAGTCAAGAAAGATGCTCCGATACCACTGTAATATTCCCTTTTCAGAAATATCACAAGTCTGTGCCAGAGATGGACTACGGGGGCATATACCAGATATGTCACCTTCTAAATAAGGGTAAGATCTGGAAGCTTGTTGGCCCTTTGCAGACTCTGTCTACAGATATGTGAAATTTCCTAGTAGGAATGGCTAGCAACCCAAGCCTAGAAAACGCATTTTCCAGAAATGGACGCAATAGGATTTGATCCCTGGTCTGGGATCCCTTGAATATGTCCTTCTAGAGCTTAAATCCAAGAGTGTTCTCAAAAAAAATATTTCTAGGAGCTTAAGACAAGCCTCCTTCACCTGTTATCTTCAGAAAAGGGCCCAATGAAGAGGGCTGCAACAACACTTTGCTCAAAAAAGGAAATGAAAGTGTCATTTCTGAGGAGCCATGTCACATGAAGATGAAATCAATCTGTAAATATATGTGCAGCAGAAAATGTAGACAAACTCTTGAGGAATCTCTTACTTAAAGCAAGCCAAAGAGTCTCAAGGAGACAATGTACATAAGAATGGTGAAAGCATTGCTCACATATTTTATTTCCACTAAGACTGTGCAGTCTATGGGAGGTACTACAACAATAAATATATGAACATGAAAGATGCATCAATGTAAGCTCAAATAAATATGGGGGAGCAAGGCTTCAACCCCTGAAAAATAAAATACAACAATCCCTTAAGGGGATTGGATGAAAACTAGACAAAATGGAAAATTTACCAAAATGCCGGAGTTGTTGGGCAGCTGCTGCAACTCAATAGAAACTGGAAATGAAAGGAGCTTGTTGAATATGATGCCTTTTCTGAAGTAAATCCTTTTTTCAACCTTCTAGATGAAAGGCTGATCCTTTCATTGAAGATCTCACCACCCACTAAAATGCTGCAACCCTCACTGCAAATGCTCTTTATGAACTGTGCAGTCAAGGAAGAGGGATGCTCTTTTGCTGATGGAAAATGGTTGGCCTAATGCCAAATATAATGGAATGAAGATCAAAAACTCCCTCACTCATATCCCAAAGGAATGGAGACTCCCTCCTCTAAAATACAATGCCGGAAGTACTGTTGAGGAACCTTCCCCTACAACACCCAACAACACAACTCAACCACCAATGGAGACTGCATTGGAGCTGAATGGAATTCTTTAGCCTCAAGCCAAAATATGGGGAATATGAAGAAAAATCTCTTCCAAGAGCTACTCTATGAAAGAGATGGGATTCCTGCCCGGGAACACCTAGTGCTAGCAGCACTACATCTCAGCTAAACAGCTGGAGAATGCACTTGTCAGAGAAGACAAGAAAAATGATAATCAAAAGCATGAATGATAATGGCTGCTTCATTCTCATTTTAAACAAGCGAAAGGTGATTTTCCATGGGCCCCACACCTTAGGGTTTCCTCTCTAGAATGATCTCCCTCTCATGCAAATTGCGCTGGCTCACCAAGTGAACCTTATGTTCTCCTTTCATGATTAATAGCTCTTCCTAAATTCATCTTTTGCAATTTGTCTCTTTTCACACATGGGGTGTGAAATCTAGTTCTTTATTGACCCCTATTCACATTACAAGGGTTCCTTATTCAGATTTTTATTATCAATGGGTTTTCCTACCCATTTATTCTTCTCCTAAAGCAAAAACAAAAGTTTTTAATGTTCCACAAAATTTTGGAACATTACACTGGCAAGGAGCTAGAGGCCTTTTGCGGTTCAGCAAGTAAGAATTTGGATAATTCAGATGTTATGAATATGATGAGATGATTTTCAGAGCATGTAGATAACTTTAGAAAACCTAAATGCGATGGTTTTAAAGGGGCCATAATTTTGACTTTTTCTCTAGCCGACGGTTAGGGCTAACGGAAGCATTCAGGATGCATATCTTTTAATGAACCAGCAGTGTGTCAGATAACAAACTGAATAATGAATACTTGATGGGGGTTTAAATAAGTTTTTGGAGACTTCTAGAGGTCAAGAACCTAGTGAGAAACTTTTTAGTGACCACGAGTGCCGGTGCGCGGTTGTTGTAGGTGAAACCGGAGGCTACAGAGCCATTTTTGAAAAAAAATATGAGTCTACTCAATATTAGGCCCAGATTGGAACATTTTAGAAACCAATGAAAGTGTTTTTTAGAACATTTTTATGACTTATAAAGATCGATAATCTGAATGGAAGTTTTGGGCAGCCCTGGGCAAACCGTGGAGGAAGGCCTATTTTGGGGATGCAGTGCTCGTTTTGAGCAAATTATCAGTCGATATTTGGTGTCTGATGTGTTTTGGATATATTAGGAGTGTTTTTAGTGATAGAAATAGAATTATTAAGGAGTTTGTGCCATATTTTAGCTCAGTGTAGCTCAGTGCACCAATATAAGGAATCGAGTCTAAAGGAGCCTAAAGATGTTTGCAGAGTGATGACAACGATGAATGGGATGTAGATGGTATTATAAGACCTTTGGATCAGTTCAGTATCCATTGGATTCAAGTGTGGAACTTGTAAAAGAAACCTTACCATAATCCCAAAGAGCCAAGTCAAGATGACAAAGCTCAAAGGAGACGTAGCCCACAATATTTGGGTGAAATCCTAGATTAATTTTGCTGTTGTGTGTAAATGTTTTATTTCTGCATTATGTTGCTTTTATACATGTTAATTTCAACAAGAAAAAATGAACTTAAGACACTTAAACAGTTAAAAATTATACACCTCTTTCAAGCACATCCAGGAAGGGAAGTGTCAATTGCTTTCTAGTTGTGGTTCAAAGTCACTAGCCATGAAAGGCAAGTGTTTGGAGGATGAAGAGAAGAGGGTGTTATAATCTCATCTAATGTACAGATGAGTATATCAGTATTTTGGTGTCCAAAATATTCCTAATGGGGAGGTGTGATCAGAACTAGATCATGGACTAGAATGATAGCTCAAAATTCAAAGTTTTCAAAAGTGTGTTGAACTTGAGTGACCAGAAAGGTCTCGTCGTTGTGATTCTGGCACCGAAAATGGTTCAAAAAACTGATATTGTATGAAGAAGTAATCGCAGTTTGAAAAGTCCAGTAAACTGCAAAAACTGGACTTTGACCAAGTTTGACTTGGCATTTTTGAAAATTAAAAAAAGAATATTCTAGGAAATATTCCTCGTAATATTCCCCAAAAATATTCTATATGCACCAATTACAGTTGGAAAAATGGCAGAGTACAATTGGATATTGGTTTGACTTTTAAATTTAGGACCAATAAGGAGCTGCCACATGGCAGAATCAGAGGCCGCCATGTGGCCCCAGTTTTTTGTGGTAAAATTTTTAGAGTCGAGGGGGGGGGTCAAACCATGGACCTCTTTCCCGCAGGCCCGCGCTATACATGTTACTTACCCCTATGAGGATGACGACAATATTTATTTGTTTAAATATTTACACATGGGGGCGGGACCGCCGACGGTCCCAACCCGTCGGTAGCCTGTAGAGTGGTCACATGATACCAATTTCAAATGGTGGAAACTGTTGTTAAAACTAACGGTTTAAAAAAACTGTTAACCCCGGTGGATATCTATTCAACGTGTTCACATACAAGCAATTATGAAAAACTGTAACCTCTACCCAATGGTTATGGTAATGTTAAAATGCATAGTTATTCCCGTTCACCTTCCACGTTAACCACAAAATTTAAATGCTAGAGGTCTTCTTGGCGGGAATTTTGGTGTGCCCCAGATAAAATGGTGGAATTTCCTTTCCTAACTAGAGATAACTCAAGTCCTCCACATTTAGTGGAGTTTCTTTAGGGGACACTGGGCAAAATTGGTTTTGGCTCTATCTTGAGCTAGGGTGAACCAATTTTGGAGTGCCAATAGTCAATTTCGACTATACAAAACATTACAGAATCAATGGAGTAGGTTGCAGAGCCATTAGAGAGCTTCTAAGCATGTTTTTGCATCAGTGAAGTTTAAGGGGACATTAGGGCCACCAAGAGGCAAGAACAGTTTAAGGCCTAGCTAGGGGAGCTAGAGGCCTTTTGTAGAGATCCAATAGTCAAATTTGGATAATTCATATGTTATAAATCTTATGATATGGTTTTTAGAGCCTGTAGAGAAATTTAGAAAGCCAAAAATATTTAGTAAAGTTCCAAGGGCCATAAGTGCCAGCTTTTGCCAGCAACAGTTTAGGGACTAGCCATAGCAGCTAGAGACCATATGCAATGAACCAATAGTCATTGTTGACAATAAAAAGAATTCTAAATCCATTCATTGGAGGTTTTATAAGTTTTTTAGGACTTCTAGAGGTCAAGAACCCAACAGAGAAGTTTTCAGTGACCTTAGTGCCAAGGGGTGCCGACATGTGTTGTAGGAGAAACCAGAGGAGCCGAGGGCCATTTTTGAAGAAAAAGGAGTCTACCTTGACTATTTTAGACATTTTAAAACCAATTAAAAATTTTTAGAACATTTTTATGACTTCTGAAGCTCAAGAAGCTGAATGGAAGTTTTGGGCAGCCCTGGGCAAACCGTGGAGGAAGGCCTAGTTTGGGGATTTTGTGCTCGTTTTGAGAAAATTATTAGTCGATATTTGGTGTATGATGTGTGATGGATACACTAGGAGTGGTTTCAGTGATGGAAACAGAATTCGGAAGGAGTTTGTGCCATATTTTAGCTAAGTGTAGCTCAGTGCACTGACATAAGGAATCGAGTCTAAAGGAGCCTAAAGCTATTTGAAAAGTGATGAAAGCCATGAATGGGATGTAGATGGTATTATAATCCCTTTGGATCAGTTTAGTATCCATTGGAGTCAAGTGTGGAACTTGTAAAAGAAACCTTACCATAATCCGAAAGAGCCAAGTCAAGATGATAAAGCTCAAAGGAGACGTAGCCCACGATATTCAGGTGAACTCCTAGATTAATTTTGCTGTCGTGTGTAAATATTTTATCACTGATTATGTTGCTGTTATACATGTTAAATTTCAGAAAGAAAAAATGAACTTAAGACACTTAAACAGTTAAAAATTATACACCCCTTTTAAGCAGAAATTTCGCAAATTTTCAATGATAAGCTAGATCATTTATTTGTTAACCGAATGGGAGGTTCTTGCAATACATAAAAAAATTATCAAGATCATTTTCAGATCAGGTTGGTATCAGAGCACTTGGTTGCTTGATTGACAGAACATAGCTTGCTTCTATAACTTGAAAGGTGTTTAAACAGTGTAAATGATTGACTGTTTTACTGTTTTCAAACTGACTGTTGTTTGAGTTTGTTGGAGGTGAAGGGATAGCTACTGATTAGCTAAGTCTTGGAGAGGAAAAAAAGGAAGAAAGTTCTAAAGGCATCTTCCTTAACCCAAAGGACCTCAAGTTCACCGTTGGAACACAAACCCTCTTGACGATTGTTTGTTAAGAAGATCTTGGAGTTTTTTTGTTGTTTGGCTGCTTGAATAAGAGTTTGTCTCTACAGCCATTTGGTTCAAAAGTTTTTTCATTTGTTTAGAAAGCTTTGTGAACTTTTTTGAAGTTACTTTTGTTCATTGACATCATAATGAAAACTTCTACAAGTGAGGTTTCCTCCTTCACAATATTCTTTGATGAAGATATGAAGCGTGACTTTATTATATTGAAGGACATGGTGTATATTTTGTTTGAAGATAGAAGAGAAAACATTGAACTTCGTGAGAAATTGTTTGTTATGAAGGAAGAGAAGGAAGAAATTCTTCAAATATTGCATGATATGGAGATGCAGCTCTATAAGGCTTAAGAAGCTTTGACCAAGAACATGCATGAGGAAGAGGTAATCCACTCTAGTTTGTCTTCAGTTTCCTCATTAGAAAGATGTGTTGGTTCTTTCGAAAAGCACACTAGAGGTATAGGGTCGAAGTTAATGTTTAAAATGGGCTATGAAGGCAAGGGTTTAGGCAAGCAAGCACAAGGCATGGTTGAAACCATTTTTGTTGAGGAATGACCCAAGAATCTTGGTCTTGGCTATGTGCAATTTAATGGCAAAGACTCCAAAACCATGAAGGCATGTGAGGCAATTTCAAAGAGAAATTTTGTTCCAAGTTCTGATATGAAAATATGTAAATTTTGTTTCCAAGATTATTGCCATTTCTTTAAGCCTTTTTTGCAGCAAGAATATTGTAGACATGCAGCTTATGGAGAGCATGCGAGTTCAGACAGTTTTCAAGAAAAGAACGATGATGTTAGTTTGCAAATGAAAGCTGTAGCCTCTACTAGTTCATCTCCTCATGAAGGCAAAAAGAATGAACATGAAAAGTAGCACAAGAGGTATAAGTCTTCCCATGATCAATTTTATTATGTTTCTGCAAGGCATGACAATTCTGCATGTTTAAAAGGAAGAAAAAGTTGTTGTACATATTGTGGTCAATTTAACCATGATGTTTTGAGAAGTTGGATGAGGAAGAAGGCATACGGGAAGCAAATGAAGCAAATGCAACTTTCAAAGAAGGTGCATAAGATTTGCACACATTTCCAGAAGAGGGGAAATGTTGTGTCCCAATGTTGGACTTTTCATCCAACTAATCAGCCCAAGCACATGCAGCAAGAGGACAGAATGATTGGCAAAGGTGGAACCAAGGATTCCATTATTGATGTGAGAACGAATGTTTCACATGAAGAAGAGTTGCAATCGCAAAAGTCACCATGTAAGTGGCTTGGTAAGAAGTGGATGGACTTCTTAACACAGTAAGACATAATATTTTGTACATACGAAAAATTCGGTTGTATGCATGTATTTTGTGCTATAATATCTCATCTGTTTGAGCCACCATGGATAATTTATGAAGGCAGCGATGTTCAGCTACCTTCTACAAATTTCTTGCCATAAATTTCTGGGTGAGTGCAAGAAAGACAGTTCTAGACAGGAGGACAAGCGCATCCAGGAAGGGAAATTTCAATTGCTTTCTAGTTGTGGTTCAAAGTGACTAGCCATGCAAGGGAAGTGTTTGGAGGCTGAAGAGAAGAGTGTGCTGTACTCTCATCTACTGTACAAATGAGTATATCAGTCTTTTGGGGTCCAAAATATTCCTAATGGGGAGGTGTGATCAGAACTGGATCATGGACCAGAATGATAGCTCAAAATTCAAAGTGTTCGAAAGTGTGTTGACCTTGAGCAACTCAAAAGGTCTCGTCGTTGCAATTCCAGCGCCGCAAACGGTTTGAAAAACCGACATCTTATGAAGAAGTTATCGCAGTTTGAAAAGTCCAGTAAACTACAAAAATTGGACTTTGACCAAGTGTGACTTGGCATTTTTGAAAATTAAAAAGAGAATATTCTAGGGAATATTCCTAGAATATTCCTTGGAATATTCCCTAGAATATTCCATATGCACCAATTACAGTTGGACAAGTGGCAGAGTATAATTGGATATTGGTTTGACTTTTGAATTTCAGACCAATAAGGAGCCGCCACGTGGCCCCAGTTTGCTGTGGTAAAATGTTTGGAGCCGTCGGGGGTCGAACCATGGACCTCTTTCCCACATGCCTATGCTATACATGTTACTTACCCCTATAAGGATGGAAGCAATATTTATTTGTTTAAATATTTACACATGGGGGCAAGACCGCCGATGGTCCCAACCCGGCGGCGGCCCATAGAGTGGTCACATGATACCAGTTTCAAATGGTGGAAACTGTTGTTACAACTAACAGTTTAAGAAAACCGTTAACCCTGGTGGATTTCACTTCAACGTGTTCACATACAAATGGTTATGAAAAACCATAACCTCCGTCCAATGGTTATGGTAACGTTAAAATGCACAGTTATTCCCATTCACATGCCACGTTAACCACAACATTTAAATGCCAGAGGTCTTATTAGCGAGAATTTTGGTGCACCCCAAAGAAAATGGCTGAATTTCCTTTTCTAACTGGAGATAACTCAAGTCCTCCACATTTAGTGGAGTTTCTTTAGGGGACACTGGGCAAAATTGGTTTTGGCTCTATCTTGAGCTAGGGTGAACCAATTTTGGAGTGCTAATAGTCAATTTAGACTATCTCCAATGTTCCAGACTCAATGGAGTAGGTTGAAGAGCCATCAAAGAGCTTCTAAGCATGTTTTTGCACCAGTGAAGTTCAAGGGGCCACCAAGGCCACTAGGAGGCAACAACAGTTGAGGCCTAGCCAGGGGAGCTAGAGGCCTTTTGCAGAGATCCAATAGTAACATTTGGATAAATCAGATGTTCTGAAACTGATGAGATGGTTTTTAGAGCTTGTAGAGAACTTTAGAAAGCTAAAAATCTTTAGTAAAGTTCCAGGGGCCATTAGTGCCAGCTTTTGGCAGCAGCAATTCAGGGCCTAGCTAGAGCAGCTAGAGACCATATGCAACGAAGCAATAGTCATTCTTGAATATAAATAGAATTATGAATCCATTGATGGAGGTTTCAAATTTTTTTGAGGAATTCTAGAGGTCGATAACCCAGCAGAGAATTTTGCAGCGACCCTAGTGCCAAGGGGTGCCGACAGGTGTTGTAGGCGAAATCGGAGGAGCCGAAGGCCATTTTTTTAGAAAAAATAGTCTATCTTGAATGTTTTAGAAATTTTTAACCAATGAAAATGTTTTTAGAACATTTTAATGAATTCTAAAGCTCGAGAATCTCAATGGAAGTTTTGGGCAGCCCTGGGCAAACCATAGAGGAAGACCTATTTTGGGGATGCAATGCTCATTTTGAGAAAATTATCAGTCGATATTTGGTGTCTAATGTGTGCTGGATATAGTAGGAGTGGTTTTAGTGATGGAAACATAATTTTGAAGGAGTTTTTGCCATATTTTAGCCCAGTGTAGCTCAGTGGACCGACAGAAGGAATCGAGTCTAAAGGAGTCTAAAACTGTTTGCAGAGTGATGACAACCATGAATGGGATGTAGATGGTATTATAAGCCATTTGGATCAATTCAACATCCATTGGAGTCAAGTTTGGAACTTGTAAAAGAAACCTTACCGTAATCCCAAAGAGACAGGTCAAGATGATAAAGCTCAAAGGAGACGTAGCCCATGAAATTCGGGTGAAATCCTAGATTAATTTTGCTGTCATGTGTAAATTTTTTATTGCTGCATTATGTTGCTGTTATACATGTTAAATTTCAGCAAGAACAAATGAACTTAAGACACTTAAACAGTTAAAAATTATACACCTCTCCACTAAGATAAAATGGCTAATTAGTTACTAAAAAAATGACTAAAATTTTCATATAAACGACGATTTTTTGGTCAGTGACCAATAGTAGCTAATTTACAGTATCTTATAATGCGACCAACTTTTGGTCGTTTTTAGCTTAGTCATTAATCGGTTATCTCAATTTTGTTGTCTAGTTGTATATTTGGTCGTTAATTTAGTCACTGATTTAGCCATTAATTTAGTCATTGATTTGATCATTAATTTAGTCATTGATTTGGTCATTTATTTAATTATTGATTTAATCTTTGATTTGGTCATTAATTGTCACAATTAATGACCAAATATACAACAAAATATATTACTAGATGATCACCCGATAAAACCAATTAATGAGCAAGAAATATGACCAAAATTTTGGTCGTGTTATAAGATATTGTAAATTAGCTAATAATAGTCATATATATGCAATTTTTAGTCATCGTTTGAAACCAATTAATGACTCGAGAAATATGACTAAATTTTAGTCATGTTATAAGATACTGTAAATTAGCTACTAGTAGTCGTATATGTGCAAAATTTAGTCGTCATTTGTAGTCACAAATTTATCATTTGCAGTAGCCATTTATTCATTATATAAACGACTAATTCAGTAGTTTATATTCATTTCATTTACTTTCATTAATAAACATTATAAATAACTAATTTAGTGGTATATTCATTTTATTTGTTTTCATCATTAATCAATGTAAAATACTAATTTAGTAGTTTTAAATTGATTTTGTGTTAATTATTAATCAACATAAATTAATTTGTATGATTTAAAAAATGTCATACAATATGCATGTTCATCTAATAGGAAAACACAAAGTCGCATATTTTAATTACAATACTAAACAATATCAAGTGCAACTCTAAATAATTTCAACCGCATAAATTATATTATATGAAATGTTAAAGCATCACAATATGATTTTCCAACTTAATATTGGTTGGACTACAATTTACACATGAAATGGTGTTTCATCACTTCAAAACATTATCGTTGTGTTTTCAAGGCATTGCAAGTGAATTCACCAACTCTGAAGACTTGACCATCAGTTTTTATATGTGTGTCTTATGTGGGATATTGTCTCTAAGAGTATCACCAGACCAGTTCTCCTCTCCCTCTTTTTGCTTTTGTCGCTCCAATGTTATTGCTCCCCTCTTTTTTTAATTCATGCCTTTTACCATCAATACTGAGTTCATTTTATGAAAAAAAAGAAGATACAATGAGTTTAAAACATGAAAAACAATGAACACTATAATATGAACTAAATTAGACTATAAATAGTTTATATGACATATACCTCAACATTGGCAATGTCAAAGCCATTTTTCCCCATACAAGTAAGAAACTCGAACAAATTTTCTTCATTGGGGCGATAATTGTCACTATAATGTGGCCAGATAACCTGTATAAACAAAGCAAATAAAATATCACGATATATAGAAAAGAACACCTTAGTAACTTAGTATTCAACTTTCAAGGAAAGCTTAAGAACAATCATGTCAACTAAGTTATACGCTAAAAAGCTCCAGTTGTAGATAACTTGTGAAAACAAATAATTTGAGGTGTGATGTTTAATCCTTGTCGTTTTATTCACAACAACATTTCATTTTCTAATGCATGAACTTAGTCATGTATATAAACAACATGTACTCAAATAACAACATGAAAGTAACTTTTTTTGATACTCATGAAAATATTTTAACACAAAATAGCTATAAGGACTCCAATCAATATAGTGTAATTGTAGGTTTTAACCTTGAACAAAAATTATCTACACATGAATATTATAACAAAAAATAAACAATAGCGAGAGCATAAAACATAAAATAGATTAACACAGATATTTTCCCCCTAGATCCCAAATCGGGACGACCAGCTTGATTTTTCATTATATTCCTTTTAGTGTTACAACACATATATATACATGCTGAAGCATACATAAACCCTAATCCATTAACTCTGGATTAGAACATAACCGTAGTTCCCTTGACCGGATCTACAAAATACCAGGGGTCGAAAACCATCGTACCCCAAAACCATGTGCAAACTCATGCACAAAACATGGGTGGGTGCACATATGAGTGGGACCGCATACCAAAAAATTTACACGGGGAGCTACCCCTGTGACTCCAACAAAGGGGGGCCGCTTCTCCCCTTGTGACCTCTCTCTGCCGCGCCCGACGCAATGTAGCAACGCGGGGCGGGGCTATTGTGGAAAGAATATAACACATACCCAACAAGAATACTAATTTCATCTTCAAGCTTTGGTTGTTGTTTAAATGGACATGGTACTAAGTATTTT